>CM076574.1:76012839-76297374 GCA_034641835.2 Pinus albicaulis | reverse complement strand
CCTTACCTTTTATAACCATGTTTAAAAAGGATTCCATCATCATTTTCATTTACTTTATCCCAACCTATATAAAATCATCTTCTTTATTATATTTTTTATCTGTTTACATATAATTCCATATTAATCTTATATTTTATCATTAATCGAAGTAAATTGTTGCTAACATAAGTCTAAAATATCGCAGATAAGTTATATGCTGTGCTGGAACAATCGGTCGTTGCTGAAACAGTCAAACTTCGTTGCTGAAACAGTCGACTCCGTTGCTGAAACAGCCAGCAGGCACGCAAATTCCGCCACTATTCGTAATTTGCGATTCTGGAAGAGCATTTTGTGGAACAATGGCAACAACATGAAGACGTGGTTACATGGATTATTCTGAAGATAGTACTCTTTTTGTATCTGTTGTAACAATATATTTTTATGGAAGAACAGAATAGCCTGTTTTAAGAAAGAAGAACAGATTTGGGATAAACGTAGATTTGCTCTCATGTAATTGTAAGAGATGTCTCCTCTTTAAAAAGAGGAGACATCATCATTAGAGGGGAGTTCGAGTTTGAAAGCTACAGGAGAACATTGTATTTGAGAGACTGGAGCTAGACTCCATTTGTAATGTATCATTTCTTTTGACAGATGAATAAAATTTCCTTTTGAGCGCTCCAATTTAATTCTTTCCCTGGGGAATCTTGTGAGAGGGAAAGGGCCCGCCTTCCTCACAAGATTCACCCTTCTGTCCCTGTAGTTTGTTTAATTTCTTTATGTTGTTTGCACTTTACTTTAATTCTGTTGCTGAGACACCAGTTACACAGTTCTGTAGTTTATTGAATATTCTGTTTCCTTAACGCTGCATGTGTTCAGTACATTCATTCTTAAGAAGTTGAGAAATCTATTTCTGTTATATGTTTGAATGTATGATGCTGGGAAGCAGGTGCTGAAGGTTCCTGTACAAAGGAATAGGGTCCTGCTCCCACTAATTACCTTTCTTTTCCTGCAGCGTGATTAGAAACAGGAGACAAGTGCTGAAGGTTCCTGTTCATGGGAATAGGGTCTTGGTCTCTTGAATTATCTTTTCTACAGAGTGATTAGTGTCAGGCAACAGGTGCTGAAGTTCCTATTTAAAGGAATAGGGTCCTGTTCCTGTTATGGTTGATTGGTTTCCTTTCCTGCAGATTGATTTCCCTTTATTTGGATTCTAAACTGCAACCTAGGAATTACTTCTGCTATAACATAATTGACTTCAGCTTTGATTAAACAGAGTGTGAATGATTAGATTTGTATGATTGATAATTGTGTGGATTTTTACTACAACATTGTTTTTGCTTTTGAAATTGAGCATATCCAGTGCGTGATTGTCTTTGGAATAAAAAGACTTCCTCGGGTTGACAATTTATGTGGAGCTTGAATTGTGAAAACAATTAAAGCGACCAACATTTTGGCGCCGTTGCCGGGGAAGGAAATTATAGATTTCAAAAGCATTAATATTTTCTTTTTAAATGTGCATATTGTATGAGAGGACGCGGAAACCAGAAGAAAACTAACCCCACAGGTGGCAAAGGCAAAGGAAGGGGAGGAAGAAAGACTTTCATTGACGAGATTGTATCAAAGGCTGAATCATCACAGAGATTAAGTTCTCGAAGACCAAAACTTCAGCACTCCCCTCAATCAGATTACAAAATAGAGGAAGTTGTGGGTCCTGAAAATATAGAGGAGCCAGTGATTAAAGAACCAACAGTCAGTGCTGGAGAGTCAGAAGAAAGTGTTAGTAAATCAGCAGAGCACATTGAGGAAATAATAGAGAGTGTTGGATGACCAGTGGAAAACATTGAGGAGCCAGTAGAAGATCTTGACGATCGAGCAAGTGCAGTAGGAGAACAGACAATGGAAGGAAACAATGAAGATTTCTTTGGTGGAGGACATGTAGATCCTGAAGGAGAAGGAAAGGATGAAAATTCTCTCTCTACCTTGGGATTTCCTATCAGTGATCTCCCTGTAGGAACAACTCCTATGAAAAACATTCCATTGTCAGCTTTACCTAACTTTCATGGTTTATCCTCTGAAGATCCGGATGAATTTATTTTTGAATTTGATATATTATGCAGAAGTTATGATTATGTTACTAATGCTCAAAAATTGAAACTGTTTCCAGCAACATTAAAAGGAAATGCTTTATGATGGTTCATGAGCCTTGGGAGTCAGGTAATCACAACATGGGAATAGATGAAACATAAATTTCTGCTTAAATATCAAGACTACTGCCGGACGAGGGAAAAGAAGGATGAACTAATATGGCACAAAAGCCGGACGAGAATCTGGAGGACTACGTAGAAAGGCTGCAGTACAATATACAGAGATCTGATCATCCGAATATAAGTAAGGAAATTCGCAAAACAATATTACTTAGAGGTTTAAGGGATGATTGTTTAGATATGTTAAACATGCTTGGCAAGGGAGATATATCTAAGGAATCATATGATGAGATTGTTGAACTTTCTAAGAGGTGTTCAAGGGGAGCTCCAAGGAACAGAGTAAGTAATAGAGATTCCACCTATTCAAGAGTCCAGAAATCAGCCAGTGGAGGAGCAACAAGAGCTGAAATAGGTAATTTACTTGAAGAATTTAAAACTGAGATGTTAAGTTCTTTTGCTTCACAAATTGACACTTTGCAGGTTAAGAAGAAGCAGGCTGAAGCAAAAGCAACTCTGGCTATCTTTTGCCCGAAGTGCAGAGACAAACATCCACTAAGGGAATGCCCAATGGATAAAATACCAATTTGCACCCTTTGTGAGAAATATCATGAAACAAAAAAATGTCCATCTCTACCAGGAATAAAGGCAGCATTGCAGCCAACGGAAGAAGAAGCTGAAGCAGTTTACCTGCTAACTCAAAGAAGACAATGGCAACCAAAAGGACAAGGTATGAACCCTAGTATGCCATTTAATCATTGGAACAATTATTCTGCTTTTGGTCAAACAAATTACCCCCCCTTCAATCAAATGCAATACCCACCCTTCAATCAAATGAATTTCCCACCCATGCAGCAATCAAACCCTCCCTTTGTTGATCCTTCAATGTGGACTCCTTGGCCTCCACAGCAACCATCTTCTTTTAACCCTTGGAATTCAAATTGGAGAAGCCAACAACTCCCGTATCCAAATCAATTGCCTCAATTCCAACAACCACTTCCTCTGCCATCAAATGCTCCTCCAAATAACCAAATGAGACCCCAGCTACCTGTGCAACCAAACCCTAACCCCAATAATAAAGTTGTGCAAGTCATTGATATTCAGAATCAGTCTATATTTCCTACTATGCAATGTAATGATATTCATTTAAGATCCGGGAAAATAGTAGAGCCTATTATTGATGACATAACTTCTTCTGATTCTGATAAAGAGGAAACTGAGAAACATAAGAAAGCACAACCACCTTCTAACAAAAATGTTGAAATAACAGAACCACCATTCCCCGAGCGTTTGGTTTTAACTAGAACGCCTGAAACACCTTCTTTTAATCTTTTAGGGGAATTGCAAAATTTGTATGTTAAAATTCCACTTTTACAAGCATTAAGAGATGTACCAATTTATGCCAGAACAATAAAGGATATTTGTGTTAAGAAACCTGGTAGGAAAACTAAAGATCCCCTTACAGTACATGTGATGGGTGACTTATCTGCATTAATGTCCGGAAAAACCCCTCCTGTGAAATATGGTGATCCCGGCCATCCTACCGTGACAGTTCAAATTGGTAAAACAATGATTCCTCAAGTTCTGGTAGATTTAGGTGCTGCAATAAACATAATGACCCTTGAAACTTCACAATTGTTACAGCTGAATAACACAATCAGAGATACACCTACCATTCTAGAGTTGGCTGACCGTTCTACAATTAAACCTGAAGGAGTTGTTGAAGATCTACTTATCTCAGTTGAATCCTGGAAGTACCCAGCTGATTTTGTTGTATTGCAGACTAAAACAAAGCTGGGGGGACATCCCTTAATTCTAGGAAGGCCATGGCTGGCCACAACTAATGCTTTTATTAGTTGCAGATCTGGTTCAATGAAAATTTCTAATGGTTATGAAACAAAACAGCTTACTCTTTATCCTCATGCTACACCAATAATTAATAATGAAGACTCTATGTGGATGGATTATGATGATAAT
This sequence comes from Pinus albicaulis, assembly GCA_034641835.2. Taxonomy (NCBI): domain Eukaryota; kingdom Viridiplantae; phylum Streptophyta; class Pinopsida; order Pinales; family Pinaceae; genus Pinus; species Pinus albicaulis. The sequence goes on along the minus strand of CM076574.1, from coordinate 76,293,217 downwards.
GTTGTTCAGCCTATTCTAACTATTGGACAAGCTTTAACTCTTAAAGACAATACAGAGGATGAGATAATTAATAATTTATTTGTGAACCTTCTTCTGTAATTGCTGAAACACACAATCAATTGACTGCAATTTTTGAAACAGATACCCAAGAAAAGATTGAATCTGAAGACTTATCTCAGACATTAACCACCATCTCATCTAAAAGCATAACAGTTGAAATTGAACCTGGAAAGACATTAAACATAAATCCTGATCTAACAGTTGATGAAACACAACAGTTAATGAAGTTATTGCATGAATATAAGGAAGCATTTGCATGGGATTACACAGATATGAAAGGGATCTCTTCTGAATTATGTACTCACCGAATTTACATTAAAGAGGGATGCCGACCAGTCTGTCAACCCCAAAGACGAATGAACCCTAATTTACGAGAAATTGTTAAAGAAGAACTTCAGAAATTGCTTAATGCGGGATTTATATACCCCATATCTGACAGTGAATGGGTTTCCCCATTGGTAATTGTCCCTAAGAAAAACGGGAAATGGAGAGTATGTGTTGATTACAGAGTCTTGAACAAAGCTACTCAAAAGGATCACTTTCCTTTACATTTCATTGATCAGGTGTTGGATAGTCTGGCAGGGAAGAAATTTTTTTCTTTTCTAGATGGATTCAGTGGGTATAATCAGATTAGAATTGCACCCCAAGACCAGGACAAGACCACTTTCACTAGCCCTTGGGGAACTTTTGCTTATAGAGTTCTTCCATTTGGGCTATGTAATGCACCAACAACTTTTCAGAGGGCTGTTATAGGAATTTTTTCTGATATGTTGAATCTTTTCAGAGGGCTGTTATAGGAATTTTTTCTGATATGTTGAATGACTCTATGGAAATATTTATGGATGATTTTACTCCTTATGGTGTGTCTTTTGAAGATGCATTGCAAAATCTTGAGAAGGTACTTAAACGATGTATACAAGCTCACCTCTCCCTAAGTACTGAAAAATGTCATATGATGATGAGTGAAGGAGTAGTGCTTGGACATTTTATTTCATCTCAAGGTATTCGGGTAGATCCATCTAAAATATTGGTCATTCAGAATCTTTCTGTTCCTAAAACACAAACTGATGTGAGAAGTTTTCTAGGACATGCTGGATACTACAGAAGATTTATTAAAGATTTTTCTAAGATAGCCTCTCCATTATTTGTGTTGCTTATGAAAAATGTTGAATTTAAGTGGACTAATTCTTGTCAGAAAGCTTTTGAAGAACTCAAGCATCAGTTGTCTACTGCTCCTATTTTGAGGGGGCCTGATTGGGCCCTCCCTTTTCATATATCTTCTGATGCTTCAGACACTGCAATTGGAGCTGTCTTGGGACAAGAGGAAAATCATCTTCCTTATGCTATCTACTTTATCAGTAAGAATATGACCCCTTCTGAGCTTAATTACACAGTTACCGAAAAGGAATTTCTTGCAGTAATTTATGCCATTAATAAATTTCGACACTATATCACTGGTTATTCTACTTTTGTGCACACTGACCACTCAGCTATCAAGTATTTAATGAACAAATCTGTTACAATTGCTAGAGTTACCAGATGGCTATTATTACTGCGGGAATTTGATATCACAATTGTAGATCGGCCTGGTAAAGAAAATGTGGTGGCTGATTTCCTTTCACGGTAAAAAACTGATAATGATATTCCAGTAGATGATTATTTTCTTGATGAGTATTTGTTTGCAGTTTCTGCTCACTCTCCATGGTATGCAGATATTGCTAATTATTTGGTTGCTGGAAAATTACCATCACACCTGTCATACAGAGAAAAGAGAAGAATTGTTCAACAAAGTGCCAGGTATAGCTGGATAAGTGGGTGTATTTTCTACACAGGGCTTGATCAGGAAATCCGAAGATGCATTAGGGAAGATGAAGTGTATGACATATTGAAAGCTTGTCATGATGGCCCTTGTGGAGGGCATTTTGCTGATAAAAGAACAGCACACAAAATTTTGAGGATGGGTTACTATTGGCCCTCATTATTCAAGGATGCAAAGAAATATGTAAGGGCTTGTGACAGCTGCCAGAGAATGGGTCAACCCAATCATAGAGATCAAATGCCATTAAACCCCCAGGTAGTTTCTGAACCATTTGAAAAATGGGCCTTGGATTTCATAGGACCCATTAATCCTCCATCCAATCAAAGAACTTATATATTAGTCTCTACAGACTATATGACTAAATGGGTGGAGGCCAAAGCACTTATTAGAGCCAATGAAGAGGTTGTCCTAGCTTTCTTATTTGAAGAAATCTTCACTAGATTTGGAATTCCCAGAGAGCTAGTTACAGATGGAGGACCTCCATTCAATTCTCATGGTTTTAAGTCTACCCTTCAGAAATATCATATTCATCATAGAATGACTACACCATACCATCCCCAGGCCAATGGGCAGGTGGAAAGCACAAATAAAGTTTTAGAAACCATTCTAACTAAAACATTGAAGGACAACCGGAAGGATTGGTCTCAAAGGCTGCCTGAAGCATTATGGGCTTACAGAACTACTTGGAGAAACACTACAGGTTTTTCTCCCTATGAATTGGTCTATGGTAAAAATGTTGTTTTTCCTGTGGAATTTGAAATCAAAACTCTAAGAACTGCTTTAGCTGTTAATCTTGATTTGATTGATGTCCAGACAGCTAGGTTGCAGCAGCTTCTTGAGTTGGATGAAAAGAGATTAGATGCCATTCACCAAAAAACCATGATTCAACAACAGAGAATGAAGTGGCATGACAAAATTATCAAACATAAGCAGTTCCAAAAAGGTAATTGGGCCTTGTTGTATGACTCTCGGTTTGAAAATTTTCAGGGTAAGCTACGTACACGCTGGCTTGGACCATATGAGGTAGATGCTGTTTTTCCTAATGGAACGGTAAGACTTTTAACAATTGATGATTCTAAAACACCTTTACTAGTCAATGGTCATAGGCTTCGTTTATATCAACGCCCTGTTTCTAAAGAGGATTTCAAGACTGCTTGCATGACTGATATTCATTATCTTTTTCTAGGGGAGTCCTCTGCTCCTCACAGCATTTAATTTTCTGCACTGTATTTTTAGTATTAGATTAGATTTAGAACTAATAATCCCTGTCAAGGGTTGGCATATTACAATTGAATTTTGCAGATTCTGGAAAAGCTCATTAAGGAGGACAGATTCATCATAAGAAGATCTAAAGCTTCAATCATAGAAGCTTGTTCCCTTCATTTTACCCCATTTCCTAGCAATATCCCTTCATCCCCATTTCTACATTATTGCCCTTTTTCCCATTTTTCCCACTTCTACCATTCCTGAAATATCATCCTTCAGCTAGTATTTCCCATCCCTTACTGCTGAAATTATCCCTTATCAAATACTTCCCCCACTTGTTTCAAACCCAAGTCATTTATCCCATTTTCTTGATTTTTCCCGTTGCTGAAACACCAGTTTCAGCAACATGTCGTTCATTTTTCCGTTGCTGAAACACCAGTTTCAGCAACCTGTCATCATTAAAACATCATTTCTTTCCGCTGCTATACAAGCTTTTTAGTTCTCCACTTTTACGCTTCAGATCCTTTGGGTGAAAATTATTCAGTACTGAGCAGATCCTGTTACACTCCTGTTCTAAATTTCAGAAAAATCTACAGATTCTTCCATGTATATTAAGCCATTCTGAAGCACTCTACACTTCGAATTATTAAACCAAAGGTAAAAATGTAAGGTATGTGGTTTTAATGTAATGCGGTTAAATTATATTAAAGAGAGGATCTCGCTCATAATGGTTGCAATCTCCACAAACCCAATCATCATTGCACCATACGTAGGGGGGGGAATTTCGAAAACTGAATAATCATTTCACATTAACCAATCCTCTGTCACTCTTCATTCCATCTCCGCCGTCATAGAGACTCCGCATCCTCTATTGCAACAATTAGCTTGACCAAAGCCTGTGTTTCTGTCTTCCGTGCCTCTGCATGTAACTCAAGCTAGTAGCCATGGGAGGGTCGGCTATTAGACACGAGCCTGGTTCGATAAATCTTCTTCAAATGTTCCCGGAAGCCTATCAAATTTTCCAACAAGCAGGATGGACATCATATTTTGAAAGGTTGGGAGAATTTGATCAGGAACAAGTTTTAGAGTTCGCACAGAACCTTCAGGGGAATTTCTCAGTGGTTCAAGGGGTCCGCATTTCAGTTACAGAGGAGGACATAGTTCAAGTTTCAGGTTTGCCGGCTATTGGGACTCGCTGGTTCAGTAGGAAGCAAGTGATTTTAAATGCACAGCAAGATTTTCTTCGTCCAGATGAACCAGTTGAACTTAAAGGCCACGGTGTAAGTCTGCATTCACTTCCTCGACCATGGCCAACAGTAGCAGAATTCATCAAGCACTACTTGACATGCGAAGGGCGTTACCAGGTAGTCTACCAACATGACTTCGTTTTGATGAATCATTTAAGGAATGGTCGATTAGTTAATATTCCCTATTATCTGCTTGGTTGTATCAAAAACATGTCTTATTATTGCAGACGGGCTAAATTCCCATTGTTATCCCTCACCCATCATCGTTTATGCCAATTTTTAATTCAGAGGGGTTTTGCTCAGCAAAACCTCCCTCTGAATAATCCACTCCTTCTTCTCCAGCAGGCTGAAATTCCTCAGCAGGCCCAAATCCCCCAACAAGCCGAAAGTTCCCAAGAAACTCCTGAGATTCCTTATGAAGGGCAACTGGACGATATCCCAGACTCCCTAGTAATTCCATCCTCAGAGCCAGTTGACCCAACCCCAAGTTCGTCCCACTTAGTAGAGTCAACCATTCCCACTATTTCTATCCCTAGCGATGACTCTCTAACACCCCCATCCTCGCCTACTCATAAAAGGAAGAAAAGAACCCCAACAGTCTCTGTCTCAAAACGACGAACAAGGGCCAAATTCCAAATTTACACTTCTTCTGAAAGCCCTTCCCCTAGAAAAGAACCTTCCCCTACACATAAAAGGAAAGATAGTGACTTATCTGCTTTCCTACCAAAAAGGAAAATGAAGATGACTGTTGAAACAAGAGTTACTCCCATTTCCCCTGACCCCGCCACTATTCTGTTGAAACTTCAATCTTCACCCCCATTTCAAATCCCCCAACCCGTCTCGTCTGGTGGCACTGCCACACAATAACCAGTGCCCCGGGATAATACGACATCGTTTATGGCTCAAACAGTGACTGTCACACAAGAACCAGTCACTTACCCAGAGGCTGAAACACAAGAACCAGCCACTGTGGTACAAAAATCATACACCAAGCATGATGATACAGGGAAACCAGCTGTAGCTGCTCCACAAGAACCAGCTACAGCTGTGGATCAGCAGGCAACCCAAGCAGAATCAACCAGCACATAGGGTTCACATACTCTGGCATCTTTATTGGAAGAAAATGAGTTTTTGAAGTCTGAGCTAGAAGCCTATAAGAATGAATTAATCGTGGCACGAGAAGCCTTTGATAGAGAATTGAATCTCTATATGCTAGCACACACAGCATCATCACAAAATAGGGAGCCATGCAAGGAATACATGTGCCATGAGTGTGGTAATATTTACCAGCAGGCAGGCTACAAACTAGTCAAAATTCAAGTATCTGAGACATCTACATCAGCTGCAATAAAAGAGGGATGCCCTATTACTCCACAAGAACCAGTAGGGCTCTCAAAAAGTGTAGAAAAAGAAACCAAACCTCAGATATCTCGCCCTGTGCTAGTTAGTGCAGCCACTCAGACAGAAACACAACCACAGATATCTTGTCCTGAGCTAGTCAGCTCAGCCACTCAGACAGTATCACAACCACAGATATCTTGCCCTGAGTTAGTCAGTGCAGCCACTCAAACAATGTCCCAACCCAGTACTTCTAATGCCAGGACACAAACCCTGCCATGGAACCAATTAGAACTGATGAACAAATGGAAGAAACAATATGCTGAGGAACAAGATACAATATTACAGCAGCATAAGTTAGCATGGCAGAATCACATGTATGCCAACTGGGATAGTTGGGAACAGACATTGCAACAGCTCAGGGATTCCAAAAAGGAAGTCAAGGAATCAAAGGAAAAGATGGTTTTGATGTTTTCATTAGTGCAAAAGTTGATGGCTACCCGCAAACCCTCTGTAAATTACTCTCTCTTCCTTTCTGAACGTTTAGTTTATTTTCAATTGAAGGCAATAAAGGATGGCAGACCTCATGAATTGCTTACTTCAGAACAATTTTTTGAGACTTTTGCTGAGGCCCCTGAAAGTGACCAGCATTTGCTGTGCGAACTTTATCTCCATAATGAGGCCATTCCCGAGAATAGAAGAGTCAATCTCATTCCAATTGCGGGTGATATACAAATAAGGGCATTTGTTTCATTTTTGGCCAATCAGCTCACCTGGAAAACTGCGTTTATTGCAAGTAGTCATAATGAGGAGAATAGGCTCCTTTGGATTAGACCGGAACCTTTAAGTCCGGCCATGTTTATAGCACAATATCACCAATTCTTACAGAAGCCAGGAATGCATAGGTACATGCAACAACTACAGGCTTCAACACTTTTGAAGTGTCAACAACAAATCAGAGTAAAGGAGGCTGCTGCATTGAAGGCCAATACTATGTTTTGGCAGCAGTCATGTAAAGAAAGACAAGACTATCACCCTTTTAGCCCTGATAATCTCCAAGCTGCACTTTCCAGGGTACCTAATTATATCAGATGCATTCGACATTGTGGAGAAAACTGGATTGGTTACCATTTTCATTTTCCAATTTTATGGCTGCCTTCAGAGAAATATCAGTGTCACTACCAATTGGCTGGCAGAGATGAAGCTTTAGCATGGCAGCACTTGCAGAACAATAGAGGATTCCGAGCTCCTACAGATGCCACCTTCTCCAGCTACTGCTTGAGCAACTTGCATGCACAGAATCAGTACTCAGACTCTGACTCAGACTAGGAGTTGCCTGAGGACATGCAACACTTTCAGCTGGGGGGGATGTTAGGACCTCACTATGTATCATTTTTACTATATATTTTGACACCACCTTACCTTTATAACCATGCTTAAAAAGGATTCCATCATCATTTTCATTTACTTTATCCCAAGGTATATAAAATCCTCTTCTTTATTATATGTTTAATCTGTTTACATATAATTCCATATTACTCTTATATTTTATCATTAAATGAAGTGGATTGTTGCTAACATAAGTCTAAAGATCGCAGATAAGTTATATGTTGTGCTGGAACAAACGGCCGTTGCTGAAACAGTCAAACTTCGTTGCTGAAACAGTCGACTCCGTTGCTGAAATAGTCGACTCCGTTGCTGAAACAACCAATCGACACGCAAATTCCGCCACCATTCGTAATTTGCGATTCTGGAAGAGCATTTTGTGGAATAATGGCAACAACATGAAAACGTGGTTACACGGATTATTCTGAAGATAGCATTCTTTTTGTATCTGTTGTAACAATATCTTTTTATGGAAAAACAGAATAGTCCTGTTTTAAGAAAGAAGAACAGATTCGGGATAAACGTAGATTTGCTCTCATGTAATTGTAAGAGATGTCTCCTCTTTAAAAAGAGGAGACATCATCATTAGAGGAGAGTTCGAGTTTGAAAGCTACAGGAGAACATTGTATTTGAGAGACTGGAGCTAGACTCCATTTGTAATGTATCATTTCTTTTGACAGATGAATAAAATCTTCTTTTGAGCGCTCCAATTTAATTCTTTCCCTGGGGAATCTTGTGAGAGGGAAAGGGCCCGCCTTCCTCACAAGATTCACCCTTCTGTCCCTGTAGTTTGTTTAATTTCTTTATGCTGTTTTCACTTTACTTTAATTCTGTTGTTGAGACACCAGTTACACAGTTCCGTAGTTTATTGAGTATTCTGTTTCCTTAACGCTGCATGTGTTCAAACCATTCATTCTTAAGAAGTTGAGAAATCTATTTCTGTTATATGTTTGAATGTATGATGCTGGGAAGCAGGTACTGAAGGTTCCTGTACAAAGGAATAGGGTCCTGCTCCCACTAATTGCCTTTCTTTTCTTGCAGTGTGATTAGAAACAGGAGACAAGTGCTGAAGGTTCCTGTTCATGGGAATAGGGTCTTGGTCTCTTGAGTTATCTTTTCTACAGAGTGATTAGTGTCGGCCCGGCCAGTCTTTAAAGTTCCTATTTCTAGGAATAGAAGTCTGTTCTGTTGTGGAATTATAGTTTCCATTCTTGCGGATTGATTTCCCTTTATTTGGATTCTAGCGCAATATAGGAATTATACATATAACATAATTGACTTGACTTTGATTAAGCAGTGAATGATTAGATTTGTATAAATGGTAGTTGTGTTAGTTTTTACTGCAACATTATTTTTTTCTTTGAAATTGAGCATATCCGGTGCGTGATTGTCTTTGGAATAAGCAGAACTTCCTCGGTTGACACTTTATGTGGAGTTTGAATTGTGAAAACAATTAAAGCGACCAAATACCAAGCTTGGATACCTCATAATTCCTTCACCATTCCTTGAGGAATTTTCCTATCTCCACCCACCTATTGAGGTCTTGTTGGAGGAAACCATCTCCACCCCCAAACCTTGGGATTTTCCTAACACCACCTCACCTGGATACAAAAACTTTCAGAAATATAAATCTCAACCAAGAATGAATCTCATCACACCATGGTTATCCGGAAATGGAAAGGTAAGGTTGAAACCATTATCAAACCCAGCAAAACCCATTCCAATGACAACAAAAGAACCAAATACACACATGCATGTACCATGCATGTCAAAAACAGTTAGGAAATCATACATGAAACCTATTACCTGCAAGTATTCATGTTGAAGCCGCATGATCCAACTTTCCTTTACTTGATCCTTGCTTTCCTTTGCTTTGTTTTCCTTTCTTTACTTGCTTTCTTGCTTTCTCCTCTTGGTTCTCTTATCCTCATTGAAACCAATTCCAAAACTAAATTGACAAAAGACCCCAAAATGATGCTCTTATGCCTTTTTATTATTGTTTCCTCTAATTTCTTCATTTCTCCTCTATTTTCCTTCAATTTCCTCCTCACATGCAACCTGTCACCTTTTACCTCCCTTTTCTCTTATTTTCCTTTATTTTCATAAATAAAATGTCAATTAATGCATATTTTCCTTTTCAAAGCCTTTTCCAAAGCCTTTTCCAATTTCCCTTAGCCATAATAAACCAAATGAACACACACTAGGATGTTTTTCCCAATATTCAGCTTGGATTACATGTCCCCTGACCCTGGTCTTATTTTTCCTTTATTAACTTTGTTACATGAACTTTTAACTTGGGATTGTTACAGACCCTCCCCCTTAGGGGAACATTGTCCTCGGTGTTCAATGAAACCTTTAAACAATAAGACCGCTGAAAAGAAAAACGTATTTCCCATGGAGCTTTCTAACTTAGCTCGATGTAGTATTTACAATGAACAACCTGTTGAAAGAAAAACCAACATGAAAAACATATCAACATGACAACCATACCACTTATTGTAGCTTTATAACACATATTGTTGCATTATTTACAATAAAAACCATGCATAAATAGGTACATATACAAAAACGAATTTGCATCCACCGGAAAATAATGAAGGATAAATAGCCCGCATCTGATCAACCATCTTTCTTGTAGCTTCATTGGGCCCAAAGTGATTCCACTGCACTTCAACTGGCTCGATTTCTCGGTTTAGAAGCATGAGTTATTTTTGCTACAATATGCACTGAGGTTCCAACTAGAATTCTCCTTCTCGCTCCACCTGCAATACAAACCAATCAATCACTGATCAACATATTTTACATATCTTTTAAGAAATGAAATATGGAAAACATCATGGAATTTCATTGTCGGAGGCAGTGGAATTTTGTAGGCCACTAGTCCAATCGTCTCAAGGATCTCTAAAGTCCCGCAATACCAAGGTGCCAACTTGGAACACGACCCAATCATCAAGGATCTCTTCTTGGGATTGATGCATAAGTACACATGCTCCCCAACCTAAAACTCCTTAAATTCCTTGTGTTGATCTGCATAAATCTTCTACCTATCATGTTTTGTATTTATATTTTTCTTTGTAACTTGCATTTCTTGTTCCATCTCTGCCAAAATGTCTGGTCCAATAAGTACCATGTTCACTCGATCACTCCAGTTTATGGGAGTATTACAACTCTGCCCATATATTTCCTCAAACTGACTCATCCTCAGTTACTACTGATAACCATTTTTGTAAGAAAACTCAACCAGTGGAAGATACTCCTCCCACCTCCTTTGTTGTTGTGTGACATACAACCTCAGCATATCCTCCAATATCATGTTGACACTCTCTGTATATCCATCTATCTGCGGATGATAAGTTGTATCGAAGGCCAAATTTGTACCCAAACATGCAAACATCTCCTTCCAAAACCTAGAATTAAACTGGACTTGTCTATCTAACACAATCCTCTTTGGAACATCCTGAAATCTCACTATCTCCTTAATGAAGACATGTGCTACCTCACTAGATGAACAAGTAGTCTTCACTGGAATGAAGTGAGATGCCATGCTCAATTTCTCAACCACAACAATGATGGAATCATGTTGCTTCAATGTCCTCGAAAAACCTGTAATGAAATCCAGGGAAATGACCTCCAATTTCCACTCTGGAATTGGAATAGGTTGTAACAAAATAGTTGGGTGGTTACACTCACCTTTCACTTGCTGGCATTCCAAGCATCTAGAAACAAAATTCACCATTTATTGCTTCAATTCGGCTAATAGTAGAAATTTTTTCACATTTTTCAATGTCTTTTCATATCCCTGGTGACCTTAATATGCATTGACATGATAATCCCTCAAGATAATATTCTTCAGTTCATTTTCATTCAACACATAGATCATGTCCTTAAATCTCACCAAGCCATCTGTCATAAGATGATAAATCACATCCTTCTCACTTGTACCTCTTTGTACCATGTGCTTAATTTTTTTATACCTGTCATCTCATTTTCCTACCTCTAATATCTTATCCTGTAAATATGTACCATAAGAGCTCATATTTGTAACATGGTTTACCTAAACTCTCCCACTAAGAGCATCTCCAACCCTGTTCTCCTTTCCTTTAATGTATCTTATCTCAAAGTCAAACTCACTAAGGGTATCCAACCATCTAGCTTGTCTATAATTTGGATTTATTTGCTAAAACAAATACCTCAACCCATTATGATCACTCATAAACACAAACCTCATGCTGAGAAGATAGTGTCTCCACATATTTAGTGCATGAATAATTCTTGTTAACTCCAGGTCATAAGTCACATAGTTCTTCTCATTCCCATTCAATTTGATTTACTCATAACATACCACCTCTCCCTCCTACATCAAGACTCCACCAAGTCCTTTCTTGCAAGAATTTGTGCACACCACAAAATCTATATATATATCTACAATTTTGAGAACTAGAGCATTTGTAAGCAAATTCTTCAATTAATCAAAACTGGTTGCACATTCCTCTGTCCATTCAAACTTATTTCCTTTCTTCTCCAATGATGTAATAGGATAGACAATTCGTGACAAGTTCTTGGTCAACTGCTTATAATAACCTACTAGCCCCATGAATGATATCACCTCATCCACATTCCTAGGATCTACCCATTCCATGACAACTCTTATCTTTTCTCGGTCCATTGCTATACCTTCCTTGGAGACAACATGTCCCAAGTAATGTACCTCTTTCTGAAATAATTTTAATTTACTAAGCTTGGCATACAATTGATGCTCTCTTATCAATATCATTACTTCTACTAAGTGTTCTTCATCCTCTTCATCATTGTTAGAATATATCAATATATGATCAATGAATACAATAAAAAACTTGTCAAGATAAGGACACAACACACTATTCATCAAGCACATGAAAGTAGTTGGAGTATTAGTCAAACCAAAAGGAACCAAAACAAACTCATAATGCCCATACCTGGTCTAGAAAGAAATCTTGTAGATATCATCTTTTTTTATACGCACCTGATGGTATCTTGATCTCAAACCGATATTTGAGAACATTGTTGCTCCAGGCTTCAACTGATCAAAAAAATCATAAATCCTCGGCAATGGGTACCTGTTCTTGATCGTCACCTTGTTCATATTCCTGTAATCAATACATAACCTGAGAGTACCATCCTTCTTCTTCATGAACAACACTAGTGCAACCCATGTTGAAAAGTGTAACTAGGTCAGTCTTCATGTTGATTATGTAATTATGTATTTATGTAAATAAGAAGTCAAAGATAATAAAATGTATTTTATTGCCCATGTGGTGTAGAGCAGTTGGTGATGGGGTGCACTGTTAAGGCACTTCGTCTGTAAGGTCATCGGTTCAAAACTCGTGGGTATAGGATTTAGTCTAAACTACCAAAAAAAAAAAAGGTATTTTATTGCACTTGCTTCATGGGTTTCATGAGCAAGATTTTATTATATAGGTTAATAGAATTGTTCTTGATGTCTATTAGGTTTGTTTCTTCTAGGTATGAAATGTAATTAAGTGTCATGTTCATGAAGGATCTAGTCTAGCAAATATATGCTCCAAAACCTTGTGGAAGAAGGTCACCTAATGCTGGAAGACTAGCTCTCAAAAAGCCCTCAATCAACGATGTAATACAAGTGTAGAATGCGACATTAAATGTTGAAGAATATATGTTACAAAGTTGACCTTCTAACATATGACAAGTCGGCCTTCTAACAGATGAATAGTCGGCCTATATACTATAGTGATGGTTGGCCTAAAAGACAAGAAGACCTATGTATACACTCGGTCTACGGCTCATTCAGGAAAAAACAAATCGGTGGTCTGTGCAATAAGAAATGCAGAATTTCTCAGAAATACAGTGTAGTACATACCAATAAATAAATGCAGACTTTCTCAAAAGTACAGTGTGGTACATACCAATAAAGAAAATGTGGACTAAACCTATAAAGAAGCACCTATAAAAGATTGCGGATCTCTCTATAGTGACACAGTAAGGAATTGTGAATTTCTCTGAAGTAGCACAGTACGAAAATGAGAATACATCAGTGAATGAAATGTGGGCCAAGTATGGTTAAATACGGATATAAGACAGAGTTTAAGTGCAGAAAATATTGATCTATGGTTGAAGCTAACCTAAGACAGAGATCTAGTACAAAAATATTTGAGTTGTAACAACATGATATAACCTGAGCGAAGTGTGAAGCTGAGGCAATAAATCACTGTGTATATGTGCGGTCAATCTAAAGTAGGATGTGATTCAAGTAAGATGATACACTTGTTAGTACACGTATAAAAGGAAGGTAAATATATGATTTACCTTCCTATCCTCAGTTAATATTTTCCAAGTGAAAATGAAGCAAGAAGAAATGTTTTGGTGAACAAAGACGAAATCAAATTAGATTGAATTAGAGATGAGTTCTCTAAGGTTGTTACAGATCAGTGTAAATTGGTGCAGAAATGAAGGATCAACATCAGAGGCAGACAAAGGAACAGTGACAAGGTTTTTGGATGTATATATATATAGGTCAATGGTCTGAGTCTTGGTCATAGTCATTCAAAGATCTATAAGAAGAATTATTTGTGGGTTTTCCTCTCCAAGAGGGAAAGGTTTTGCCCTGGATATAGGAGCCTAATTTTGTGTCTTGTGGATTTTGATAATTGACTAGATGAAAGAATAAATAAGCTAAAGAAAAGAATATATAGGTAACTCAAGTAATCTCACAAGTAATTATCAAGAAGAGAACTTGTATTAATCACCAGCCCTCCAAATTCTCAACATGGTATCATAGCTAAGGTGTTGAATGCAAGGGCTGCTTGGCAAAGGAGACACTACAGGAAGCAAAGATCAAAGTTAGGGTTGAAGGATCAAATAAATTTGCAAGGAATACTTCAAGGATTCAAGAACATATACATTTGAATTTGAATTATGAAGGTATGCTTTATCATCATGGATTCAAGAACATCTACATTAAATATTTCTATCTTAGAAGAAACTCTTGACTTCATATTCAAACATCATCAAGGAAGCTGCTGAAGGATAAAGTCACTCTCTCAAGTAAGTATCTATGAATTTATCTAAATCTATCAAAATTCCTTCTTTGAAAACAAAGCAACAAACTGTTTAGGGTTTCAAACTTTCCTGCATGGAAGACAAGTACAATGAAGTCATGCGAAATACATGAAGGGAGATATAAGAGCCCAAAGGATTCTTACAGAATCCATAAAAGACTCTCTCATCTCTGAGGTATCAAATCTAAAATCATCAAACAGAAATATTTGAGAAATTGGTGGAGCTTTTCTCTATGAGTACTGTAGAAGAAGCAATCTCTCTTAGATCATCTGCAGGAAGTGTGAGAAGTAATGTATGACACTGAGATGACTAATTTGGTGTTGGAATATCTACTAGATTAATAGAGAAACTTCACTTCAAGTTTATACAGGAATAAAGAAGCCACACCATTTCAAAATTTAAGGTCTCTATGTAAAATAGAGGAAACAAGATCGAAAGACAAAGGTGTTACAGGATCAAGGGAATCAATCCTTTGCAGCCACATCAAGGAAGAAAGGAAGATTCAGTAAGTTTGGTCCTCAGAATAGTATGAATATGTAATATTTCCAATTAGCCCAAGCTAATGGGAATATTCAATTTTTTTTCATTTTCATGTTGCATGAATAAATGTGTAAAGGAGGACAATAAAAACTCCTAAAACAGTGAATAAATCAATGCCCCACGTGAACAAAGATAAATCTAGGCCATCTTAATAAAACACCCTTGTGTGTGAAAGGGATTGAGACATTTGACTGGGTTAACCATGACCAAATCAACAGTTTTGTCTAGAGGGGATGAACCTCATTGATGCACAACACAGTCTTAGTTGGAGGTGGCACATGTGAAAGAAGCCAAATCATTGAGATGGTTTAGGGTTTGGCAAGATTCCTATCTTATAAAATGAAAAGGAGGACAACATGAGAAGGTTGTTGAATATGTTATATTTCTAAATATATTGTCTATTTAGACATATATCATTCTCTTTTTGTTTAGTGGAGAATAGTTTTGTTTAGCACTGGGTGTTCCTGATAGGGAATCCCACCTCTTTCCTTGAGAGGCCTCTTGGAAGAGTCTTGCTGATCTTGTCCACTATCACGTGTTTGGCCAAGCTTCATCTTCCAACTACAACATAGATCTTGTTGAGGGTTTGTTTTTCCTTGTAAGCTGCAGCAAGTGGAGGCTAGATCTACTCAGATCTAGGCCATTCTAGTGCCTCTTTTCAGTGGGAAAGTCTTATATCCCATTGGCAAGAGTGTATTGGATCATTGGAGCTTCAAATCCACATCTTGGCATTAGGCCAAACTGTTCTTAAAGTCTACAGCGTAGTCCATCTTCCAGTATTGCGTTATTTGCAAGTGTAAAGTTGTAGGGTGTTTTGGCATAATTTTGGAGGGGAGATCTCTGATGTTGGGAATCTTCCCTTCACTGTGGTGATCCATGGATTTCTGATCTATTCCATGTCATATTCAGATCTAATCTGAATAATCCTGTATTTTCTTCAGAAATTCTGAATCATTCTATAGATCTGTTGCATAAGATCTCAGATCTACTATATGTGCTTCATGTATTGTTGAAAACCCCAAGGGGTATGTAAAGTAGAGACTATATAGTGTATGGATCTGTCATAGATCTAACTGTCTATGCATTATTTTTCTCTAGATCTAAGTTGTAATCTACAGCTGATGTATGCTCTATAAAATAACATTGTCAAGCCTTTTTGCAGTGAATGCATGTGTTTATAGCACCTTTTGAGGGATTTCTTCTATTTTAGTCTTCTATTTATTTTTATACGTTATATGGGCCTCATTGTAAATCTGATTTGCTGATATAAATGTTATTTTGAGCCTCCATATTGGCCTCCTGCTCTGACTTTGCTGAACTGCGTTATTTCTGAAGCAATATTGTTTAATATTGTTGTTGTTCCCCTTTTGGGATATTACAGTGGTATCAGAGAAATCATCTTGGCACAGCCTGTAAGAAGCCAATATGTCTTCAGAAGAAGAAGAGCCTCTTACTGACAGAGAAAAGAGGTATCTCAAAATAAGACAAAAGAAATTTTATTACACAAATGATGATAGAGATAAGGGTAAAGCCCCTGAATCTGGAAGTGATGAAGATGGAAAGGAGTTTGCAAAAACCATTTTGAAAGCCATGCAAGATCTTGCTAGAGAGATCAAAGAGATGAGAATGGAAAAAATCAAGGAATATCCTAAGAGATTTCATCTTGGAGAGAGCTCTAGCATGTCTCATCACTGGAATGATCAACCATTGAACCAACCACAAGCTCCAAAACACTCTACCATGCCTACTTTTTTGGCTATGGAAAATGAAGGGCCTCAAGATCAAGCATCCCTTGAAGACTAATTTGAAGAATATGAATCTCAGAATCAAAGATTCAAGGATCACTTGTGTTTTCAAGAGTTTTGTCACCTCAAGGACAAAAGAAGACCAAGGCATCAACATAAATATGGTGGATTCACTCAGGATCATGATCGACATCACTCTATGGGCAGATTATTTTTACCCAAGTTTGATGGGTCATCCACTTGTTCTGCCAAAGCATGGGTAGAAAAAATTGACATCTACTTTCAGTTGAACAAGGTCCTTGTTGGCTTTAGGGGTCCTGACCCAGATTCACACGTAAAGGTTTGCCAACAAACCCCTATACTACTGGCCCTTTCGACAGTGACCTGCTTGCGCAGGTCAAAGTCTCACCCGAAGCAGTATGGGAGGGTGCTAGAACCAAGTTTCCACACCCGGAAAGAGAGAAGGTAAGCCAAGCTATGCACAGCGCACAGATCTATGAAAATAGAACTAGTTCGCAGGCTTAAATAGATAACTAGTGTACACAGTATTACAGATCTATATCTTAGGTCCGCATCGACGTGCGTTCGACCAACAAAGATATAAATTACAGTACGGACATCAGATCAGATAGCATATATTATAGATAAACACAATGGATAACACAGATCATTCGTCCCTTATCACATATTTAACACAGAGTGCAAATTCATATGACAGATAGATCCAGAACCAAATACCAGCAATACTTCTTATATATTATCAGTAGATTCTTACATAACCCCAAATCCCACCTGCGCACACAGCCAGTAGGGTCTGCACACAGCAGGACAAAGGATCTTCGTGTACACAGCCAGCAGGAGTCTGACCCAAACACCCGAAACCTAGAACTAACAATCCACACTTAGCATCCACTTCTATTCATCTTCTCCCTATCGACTCAAAAATACTTACTATTTATACCAATTTAGCCTAGACTTACCATGGTCGACTCCTGGTTTTACCTATTTACTTGCTTACAATGTATTGGGACTTTTATCTGCCCTATCACCCCTACGCTAGACTAAATATAATCAAAATAATACAAAATTGGACCAGCTTTCATCAGTGTGGGAGACCCTGCTCCAACAGTCCCCCAACACAATCTTGTGACTCGTCCTGATTCACTGTGGTGAGGGAGCCTCCACTTGCGCTCGTAGTGTCTGAATGGCTATAACCAGTGGGGCCAATACTTCTAGGCTCTACGCCGCAGCATTCTGTGCGATATCTACTAACTTCTGCGATATGGGACCCTCTGTTGCAGTGGTGATACTTCCCAGTGTCTGGTTGAGTCTTCGTACCTTAGTATCTACATCCTGGGACAATTTGAGGGCAGTACTTGCCCACGGATTCAATCTTTGTCCAATGACGTCTTTCTTGTGCCAAAGTGCCTCAATCTCAGTGCAGAGGGATTTTATGGTTCGTAGACGGGTGAGGCACTAAGCTGTTATCAGAGTTGAGATGGTAGCCCTAATGTGTTCAAACTCTTCCTCTTTTTGGCGGAGATCCTGATTAATTTTTCTCATGATTGGATCATTTTGAATCTTCATCCAGAGTTGCAAATTAGTCTCCAATAACTGTGCACCTTGATCAATTTGTCCCGTAATGGTGTGGGTGGCTGTAGTGACTAACGTAGCTCGCTGGGCGCAAACTTCTGGAGGCGTCTCAGGCTGTAACTTGGCTTGGAGATTACTGATTTGCTGCTGCATCTATGTCTTTAGGGTCTACATCTCTGTTCTAGAAGCCGCTAGTGCTGCTGCCAATGCTTCCATCTTTACCCGGGGTGTGGCTCCAAGGGAAGGTTCCTCTACTACTTCCATGTACTGAGCTATTGTATAACCATCTGTAGCTTTGATTGTTGGGATGGTGTGAGAAGCACTGCAGTATTCTGCTGTGCGATTTTCTGCTTGGCCAAGGCAAGTTACTGACTTATGTATTGGTTTCGATGGTGGATCTCGTGACAAACCACTATGTGAAGATCCTGTACTGCTTCGTGTGAAAGCTGGGTGAGATTCAGTTGTACTCTTGTTCCTGCTGGGATCTGTGTTTCTGGGTCCTGATCTTCCATGACAAGGGCACCTCTAGGGATTTGGCAGAGGTGCCTTTCCCCTATAACTAACTCCAGTTCACTTGAAGGCAAGTGATCCCAACCTCGAGCGACACTATTCTATGTGTCATCTGTCTTCCTTTGTAGAGCGCGAAGCTCATTATGAATGGTATCGACTACAAGCTTTTGTTGCTCCGCAAGAGCTGCCCATATCTCCTCTGTGGACAATGTAATAGCGTCTGCTATTTGTTCAAGATCGCCTTTAGTTAAGGTGATCGTCTTGTCTCTTTCCTGGTGTTGAGCCCGGTGATTTTTTCATGCTCCTTTTATAGGCTCGCTTGTTTGTTTGGTACTTCCTACAATGATATCTGGAGGCTCGCCCGCAGTGCTTGTAGTGGCTCTATGTGGGTGCTGGGTTGGAGGAGTGTTCTCAGTTGCTGTTGTGCCTGTAGCTTTTCCTGAGGCGGTACCAAGTGCTTCAACGTTCCTTGGGGGGTGTTCAAAAACCAACTTCCAAGCAAGCAACCATTGTGTAATATCCTGTTCAACGTCTTCATCCGATACCATAAAGGGAAGCGTCGTCCAGGTGTTATCCATATGGTTGAGATTTGAATGTGGCTCATCGTAGCTTGGAATTTGGCGATCCCTTTGTATTTGTCATATATGATGGGGGATAGACGGGGTTGCGAGTTGATTGCTTCTGCCAAGCTACTCTGGAAAAGGACCCAAAAGACTTGGTTGTCTTCTGAGCGCTACACATCTTTGGAGTCCCACAAATGGGCATACTGAGCTCCTTCACACATACCAGGTTTGAGCTCAGGGATGACTGCTCCCTCAGGGGTTTTCCAGGTGATGAGGGCTATAAGAAGTAGTAGCAAGGAAAAACAGAAAGGTTTTCTGAGGACCTGGGAGTCGTGAACATTGATCAGGAATTCATCACGCAGGTGTTGTGCCTAGTTGTAGCAAACCCCCTTTGCACACTAACCAGCTAACTGGATGACATACGTAGGAACCATTGCGAGCTGGAACTTCTGCATTAATTTACAGGCCAGTATCTGGGTGCCTAATCATGCAACATTATCATTGACGGATTTGATGATGAACCCCCTCATATTCCTGAGCACGCGGTAGTCCTG
This sequence comes from Pinus albicaulis, assembly GCA_034641835.2. Classification (NCBI taxonomy): domain Eukaryota; kingdom Viridiplantae; phylum Streptophyta; class Pinopsida; order Pinales; family Pinaceae; genus Pinus; species Pinus albicaulis. Next base: position 76,273,582 of record CM076574.1, on the reverse strand, counting down.
ACGCACCTCGGCGGCTGTTTCTGCTTAATATTTCATGCCTACCTTTTCCATAGGGTGCAGAATGGTCATAGGGAGGCCCGTAATCCAGTTGATTAGCGTAGGATCAATGGGAACTCTATCCTGAATCCATAAACAGCCATCGTGAATTAGTGAGAGAAATTGGCGGGCCACCCGATCCGTGATAGTGTAATGGCCAAAGTGGGGCATGCACATGAGGTTTAAGATTCCGGATCCGGATAGGCTGGCCACCTAGCGCTGGGGAATGACCGTGACTCCTTCATGTGTGCTGATTGTGTCACAATATAATGCCAGGGCTAATTCAGGAAAAATTTCAGGATTTTCCAAGTCGTGATCAATAAATTTGACTCCCCAGAGGCTGTTGCAAAGGTCGCCAATCACAGGGACGTCTCCAGGAGTCGGGGGAGATTGCAGATATGCTTCCAGACCATTCAGGTTTTCTGGTGTGTATGTCGATTTTTTGCATGGTCGAACGACTAGAGGTAGCCAGTCGATGGGGTTAGTCGTGTTATCACCCAAAAATTCTCAAAACATCATTGTGTCAACTCTACTTTTGGTCATGATTTCAAGGAGGTCTAAAAGTCATTTTAAGTCTTGGTTAAGGGTAGGTCATAGTTCTATAAGTTTTAAAGGTCATAGGTCCACTCCATGATCAATAAACTCTGAAATTTTACCTTGTTTTAGTCATGGTGCCAAGTAGGTGTTGAGTCATTTCATTTATGAATTGGGTAAGTGATAGGGTTGAAGTCTCAAATTTATCATTTCCATTTCCAAATTAAGTTTAGAAGTCTCATTTCATGGTTTAAAGGTCCCATCATCCATTTAGAAGTTAGGTTTTTAAACTTATGAAAAAAGTTTTTGAAATAAGCCACAAAACCACGTTTTCTTAGTGCATCCAGTGTAAAAAACCAGTTTTACGCTACGAAAACGCTGCTATTTTCATAGCGCACTACGAAACCACTGAAGCAGCCTTTTTTTCATCAAAAACTCTATTTTTATAATTTTAGTAGTCAACTTCCAAAGGAGTTCCTGAGCAACTGAATACTAATTTTTGAAAACTGAATGAGGTTTTTCTTCATAACATACTTCAATACAAAAACCTCTCTCATTTTCTTCAATTTAATTATTAAGTGGGAGAAATTTATGACTCAACTTGCGCTACGAAATTGCTGAAAGTCATTGATGAGAAAAACTCTGCTTTCTGGTTTTAGTAGTTCACTTCAAGATCACTTTCTGACAACACACAAAGGTATTTTGGAATTATAAAGGACATTTTTCTTCATAAAATTGCCAGATACAATAACCTATCTCACTTGTCTCGCAAGTGTTACCAGTTGGGAGATACAAGGCTTTCTTTGAAACCATATTTTCAGAAATTAGAATTTTCCGGTTTTACACAAGTTTTTCAAAGATAGTTTCTTGGCATTAGGAGAGGTATTTAAAAAACCCAAGAGAGGTTTTTGTTCAAGACATCATGGTATCCAAAAGCCTCCTTCATTTTAGCAAAATACATCATGGATGAAAAGATAAAGGCTTTGTCCCAAGACCTAATTTTCAGGGAAAAAACAGGAAATTTGTCTCCTGATTTTTAGGACAGTTTGGGTCATCATCAACAGGATTACATCAAAGGTGGAGGCAGCATCAAAATTAAAATTCATGGGATTTCAGATGGAAAAAAATGTAATAATTATTAGATAAGGTTGTTAGGAGCATATTTAAATATTTTTAGTCCTATTTGTAACAGGACTATGTTTTAGGTTTCCAACTGTCTTATGTAATAAATACCATGTTATATGGTTAGGATAGGTGTCATAGGTAGGAATTCGAGGTGTCTAATGGAGGATAAACTCATCCTACATGGTAAATCATATATAAATGATCAAGAGGTTGAATTCTACAGGGGTTGGAGATTTTTTGGCAAAACTGGTGCATATTGTAAGCAAACTGTGTGTTGTTTCAACTTAATACAGAGATTGGTTTTACTACTCAAGATTCACAAGGGGTTTAAGTGTATCATCTTTCTATGGAATTTTTCAATTACCTATTTGTAGTGGTATGAGCATGTGTTACTTAGAATTCATTGAATAATGCTCTAACTTCCTTCACATGCTTGTAGACTGTGTTTATTCACTATGTTACTGTTTTCACCTATAAACCTAAACTCCAAGTGCCTTGACTTCCATGTTTAGCTGATTATGATATTTTGTTGAAGACTAATTTGATTCCATAATGACCAATGTATACATGCTGATGTTACCTTCAACCTACAGGTTGGAAAATGTTATCTAAGCATACCACTTTGTAAAGCTTTGGATTGACTGATATATACAGTAACAATACCACTTTCCTTTCACCTGAGATTCTTAGTGTATTTCAATGAGTTTATGTCCTATCATTTGAAATGTTTTTATTCCATATTTTAAGTGCTTATTACTTAGAATTCATGACTAATCATTATCTGACTTCCTTTAAGTATTTAGCTATGGTGAAATCCCTTTAAGTAGTTTTGCTTTCAATACCTTGATGTATCATTACTCAGAATTCATGTATCAAATGCTCTAACTTCCTTTGAACCTCAAGTTATTGGTATTTTCCTGAATGTGTTATTATTTCATTGAATTATATACAAGCATCAGCTTCCACAAGGAAACCCTTTGTCATCTTTATCCCTATCACTGACTCCATAGCCCAATGGTAGCAAGCATTCATCTTCTCAACCTGAACCAAAACACAAATAATAGAGTTATCCATCTATCTATATCCCATATCATTAACCTTGAGAGAGCCCTCTCAGGCTGAGGAGGCTAAGCCTAAGCTAAAATATTGGTTTGAAATAGTTACACTGAGATTGACTTGATGAGTAGCCTATCAGGGTCCTATTTTGGTGATAACATTTTGGTGCGTCTGCCGGGAGTCTGAAGATATACATCTCCCGAAAAATCATGTAGATGAACTCTTGAAGGTAGTAGGAGCTCAGAAAGCTTTTCGAGGCTGCAAAACTACCTTGGCGACTCCATTGTTGAAGAATTCAAAATTCATAGATTCTTGGTGATTCCACTGGACTTATGAAGAACTCAGATGCTGCCATTCTTATTTCAAGGTATGCATCTATAAATTTTTCAGGAATTCATGGTTTCCCAAATCATTTTCCCAAGGATACATATTTTTTAAGGAATGGTCCGAAATTCAATGGAGAATATTTGAGTTTTACTTTGAAGCATATATCATATTTCTGTGATTTTACTGAGCTTCTTAGAGTCAAACATGAAGATGTTTGCATTATGTTGTTCTATGATTCATTTCAAGGGAAATGTAAACAGTGGGTTGAAAGTTTTCCTGTCAGATCTATTAAGTCATTTGCAGAATTTTGGCTTATGTTTTTGGAGGAATGGATAGACAGAACTGAGTTGGTGGCAAACTCTCCTTCAATTCAAGGTTTAAAACAATGGAATGATGATCATATTAATGAAGAAATAGATGAAAATTTTTCTTTGTTCTTGTCTTCTTATCTAAAATCATTTGAGTGAAAAACAGAAGATAAGATTAAATTTTTGGATGAATTTACTAAGAACATTGAGAAATAAATTGAATATTTACAAGGTCAAATTCAATCATATAGTATTCATGATCATGATCATTCTTTTCAAAAGCTTTCTATGGCAGAACACAAAGAGAGAGTGTTTCTACCTTTCTCCTTTGAGATTGAGGAATAATGCACTATTTTTGAAAATCAGTTTGAAATGTAGTTTGAGAGCACACAACTGATGTCTTATCTGGTTGATCAAAGCATGTATGTGTGGTCCACAATTTCATAATGTCATGAGAAGCTCCAAACAGATCATATCATCTTTGATACTATAGTTGGCTACATGGAAAGGTTCTACAGTACAGATTTTCAGTTATATCTACATTATGAAGATCAGTTACATCTAATGTTGCCTTGATCATTTTAGCATCAGGTTTACTTTTGGTTCAAGCACAGTCAAAAGATTCAAGTGTCATATCAGATCAATGACTGGCTTCATTGGAAGTTTCATGTTCCTTGAGTTAAAGTGGAAAATTACAGCTGCTAGGGTAGGTAGGAATGTGCAAATAAGCTCAAGGTAGGTTGAGAAAAGAATTTTTTAGTAGGTGCAGTTTGAGTCCTTCTTGCATAAATCATTAAAGCTTGAGAAGAAGCTTGGAAAAATTTCAGAATTTTACTCTAAAAGATGGATAGTAGCACTGGAGCTACCAGTTCTTAGTGTACCACAGGGGCACACTATCCCTGAAGAAACTGAAACTGAAGGAGGATTTTGGAGACCATCATGTCTTGAAAAAAAACCTCTCTTGTTTTTTTGAAAATACATCATGGATGAAAAGATAAAGGCTCTGTCCCAAGACCTAATTTTCAAGGAAAAAACAAGAAATTTGTCTCCTGGTTTTTAGGACAGTTTGGGTCATCATCAATAGGATTACATCAAAGGTGGAGGCAGCATCAAAATTTGAATTCATGGGATTGCAGATGGCAAAACATGTAATAATTATTAGATAAGGTTGTTAGGAGCATATTTAAATATTTTTTTTCCTATTTGTAATAGGACTCTGTTTTAGGTTTGCAACTGTCTTATGTAATAAATACCATGTTATATGGTTAGGATAGGTGTCATAGGTAGGAATTCGAGGTGTCTAGTGGAGATTAAACTTATCCTATATGGTAAATCATCTATAAATGATCAAAAGGTCAAATTCTACAGGGGTTGGAGATTTTTTGGCAAAACTGGTGCATATTGTAAGCAGACTGTGTGTTGTTTCAACTTAATACAGAGATTGGTTTTGCTACTCAAGATTCATAAGGGGTTTAAGTGTATCACCTTTCTATGGCCTTTTTCAATGACCTATTTGCAGTGGTATGAGCATGTGTTACTTATAATTCATTGAGTAATGCTCTATCTTCCTTCACATGCTTGTAGACTATGTTTATTCATCGTGTTACTATTTTCACCTATAAACCTAAAATCCAAGTGCCTTTACTTCCATGTTTAGCTGATTATGATATTTTGTTGAAGACTACTTTGATTCCATAATGCCTAATGTATACATGTTGATGTTACCTTCAACCTACAGGTTGGAAAATGTTATCTAAGCATACCACTTTGTAAAGCTTTGGATTGAATGAGATATATACAGTAACAATACCACTTTCCTTTCACCTGAGATTCTTAGTGTATTTCAATGAGTTTATGTCCTATCATTTGAAATGTTTTTCTTCCATATTTTAAGTGCTATTACTTAGAATTCATGACTAATCATGCTCTGACTTCCTTTAAGTATTTAGCTATGGTGAAATCCCTTTCAGTAGTTTTGTTTTCAATACCTTGATGTATCATTACCAAGAATTCATGTACCACATGCTCTGACTTCCTCTGAACCTCAAGTTATTGGGATTTTCCTGAATGTGTTATTCTTTCATTGAATTATATACAAGCATCAACTTCCACAAGGAAAGCCTTTGTCATCTTTATCCCTATCATTGACTCCATAGCCCAATGGTAGCAAGCATTCCTCTTCTCAACCTGAACCAAAACACAAATAATAGAGTTAGCCATCTATCTATATCCCATATCATTAACCTTGAGAGAGCCCTCTCAGGCTGAGGAGGCTAAGCCTAAGTTAAAAGATTGGTTTGAAATAGTTACACTGAGATTGACTTGATGAGCAACCTATTAGGGTCCTATTTTGGTGATAACAAGACGGTTGGGCTTCTTCTGACGTATATATAGAGTAGGGCGACTTTGGCGCCTGCGGGGATGTTCTAGGTTTTCCCATAGCCCCTCTGGCATCCGACGGGGGTTGTCCTGATCCTTGGGCTGGTTCCTTGCCCTTCCTTGTAAGCAGGGTTACAGGTATGTCTTCTCCCTCAGATTCAATCTCCATTATATCTTCTTCCTTGTGACCTGCTGGTGCAGAAAGTTCAGAAGGGCTAGGAGTCATTGTTCGTGCTTAGAATACAAATTCAATTTCTGGGGGGTAATTTGCAGGAGGAGGGGTGATTTTCCTAGACATGGGGGTCGCAGTGTAGAGATAAGTCATGATTATGGAGTGTGAGTAAGAAGGGATTGTAAGCTGAGTTAGCTTGGATGTTTTATAGCCTCCATGATTATTCAACGGTTGGGTAGATCTTATGTGGAACTTACCATCCAGAAAATGGATAAAAATCCGCAAGATTTGTTTCATTAATTAACGTTTAATCGTCCTTAACAATGGTAGCTTCTGCTTTTTACTAGAAATTATGATGCCAACGGCTACTTTTCACACCCCCAGTGTGTTTGGTACTTCTGCCATATCTGACTCCATCATCCTGAGAGGAGGTGCATCCTCCCCCAACACAGGATTGTTCTCTAGAGCGGCATATTGGAAGCTGGTAGGCATGTTAGGTGTGAGAGTCAGTTGTGAGGGACCCCATGCCACATGATCGGTGCTTTGCAAGGCTACCTCCACATCTCCTGAACCATCAAACCGAGGCAGCTCTCTTACCTCCGTCATCATGCCTCTGATATATTTGGTAATGAGAGGCATCGTAGTGTAGATGCACTCTGCAACCGATGTTGCCAAAGTTCTAACTCCTCCTCTGAGTCAGAAAGGTTTCCATTGTTAATTTATTTCTCAGAAGACGTACTATCCTTCTGTGTGGATACCCTATATAAGTAATCTCCCTCTTCGCTTCCTTGCACTGTCTCGGTATATCCTTGTCCTTCTGCAGGGTATAATGGGATAATTCCTCGTATTACATTGTTCTCAAATATCATACTCCTCTTCTTCAAGTTGATGATGACTCCCATTTCAATCGCCCAATCCAAGCCTAGAAGTGCTGGGTAGGAGTCCGCATATTCCACTGTTTGGATAACTTCAAAGTCAACTCGTATCCTGATCCCAACAATGTTCACAACTATGTTTGATAGTTTTCCCAGTGGCACTATCTTTTGTTGATTAGCCATGCGTAGCTGTACAACGGACCATTTGAGCTTAGGTTCGCCCATGCGCTACCAAGTTTTTTGAGGGAGCACATTCGCATCGGATGCTAAGTCAAGAACAACTTGCTTCATCTCAAAATCTCCAATCTGCGCCATTAGCTACATTTCTCGACCTGTTCGCTTCTTCTGTTTGTATAGTTTGTGCACATTTTGTACTTATGTGATAGGCGGGGTCTTCTCTGTGCATCCATTGATCAGTTCCTAAAGACTCTCCATAGATTTTTGGTTGTGCATCAACTTTATATATGCTTGTAAGAATGGTTTGACCTCGTTTCCTCTCTCCGTGTTAGGTGCTCTTATTTTGTCATAATCATTACTCATGCTAGGGCTGAGTTCTTTTGAGGGGTATCCCTCTTCTTCCACAACAGCTTCCATCGACCTCTTTTGGATTAAGGCAGTTGTTGGTGCTGCCCCCCAGGGTTCTGTTTTCACCCTCTTCACATTTTGTGTAGGGTTCTTTTCCTGAACCCTTTCCAATAGAATCAAGCACTCCTCAATAGAATGATCCAACTGTCTACAATATTGACACGTCTGCCGAGTTGGGTTTATACAATCTCATGCAAAATGGCCTACTTCCCCACAATTGTAGCAAATTAGCTGACCTCGTCCTTGACCTACGCTGCCTCCTCGGCCTCCTCCCCTTCCTCGTGCTGGGGATCCTCCTATTCTTGCGGGGGACCTGGGCAAGGCTGTATCGGACCGAACCCTGAATATGCTTCCCTGGTCAGTTAGTAAGTCATATGTGCAACATGTTTTCTCATCGTGGCCAACTGTGCTGTAGAACCGGCACCACTGTTGGTTAGCTTCTACTGGATCCCATGGCCTCCCTAGGTCGTAAAGGGCTAGGCACTCCTGTTCGTACATACACAGTTAGTAATGGGAAGTTATCCTTGGTGTGACCATTTAGTCGACACTGGATGCACCATTTCTCGGAGCTAGCTTTTGGCCCTTGCTCTTTGCGTAGATTCTGAATTTCCATATGCATCGCCTATAGCTGGCCTTGTATATGTTGCACCCCCAACTGGGTGTCATCCCTTGGGGAAACTTCTAGTTTCATAGATATTTCCAGTGCTTTTTCCTGTGTTTCGATAGATTATTTCCCCATAGGTATTCGTAGGTGAGGTAAAAGCATAGCAATGAACCATTCTGTGTGTTGTCTGTCATTATACTAGAATCCACCTTCCCTGATTGCTTTATTTAACCGTTGATATGCTTCCCATATAGATTCAGACGCCCCTTGTTTGATATCTTTGAGTTCATTAACTATCTGCAAATAGGACTTAGGTCTTTTGAACTGCTGCTTCAGTGCCATTTTGATCTCATCAATAGTTGCATTTTCATGTTGTCCAATGTATCCCATATACCAATCCAGAGCTCTTTCTTCAAAAGCCAGAGATAGTTGGGCCTGCTTCACCGAATCACTTGTGATGTTTTGCGCCATCCATACTGATTCAACAACAAACCAGAACCTATCCATATCCTCATCACCCACAACCTTGAAGGTAGGTATTTTTAAATTCACAGCCATATCTACCTTCTTTTTGGTGTTCTGGCGTTACCTGACTGCTCTTTCAAAATGTTCCTGGTCCCGGCAACAGAACCATTTGTTGGCTTTAGGGGTCCTGACCTAGGTTCGCACGTTAAGGTTTGCCAACAAATCCCTATACTACTGTCCCTTTCGGTAGTGACCTGCTTGCAGAGGTCAAAGTATCACCCGAAGCAGTATGGGAGGGTGCTAGAACCAGGTTTCTGCACCCAGAAAGAGAGCAGGTAAGCCAGGCCATGCACAGTGCACAGATCTATGAAAACAAAGCTAGTTCACAGGTTTAAATAGATAACCGATGTACACAATATTACAAATCTAGATCTTAGGTTCGCATCCACGTGCATTTGACCTACAAAGATATAAATTATAGTATGCGCAGCAGACCAGATAGCATATATTATAGATAAACACAACAGATAACATAGATCATTCGTACCTTATCACAGATTTAACACAGAGTGCAGATTCATATGACAGATAGATCCAGAACCAAATACCAATAATACTTCTCATATATTATCAGCAGATTCTTACATAACCCCAAATCCCACCTGCGCACACAGCGAGCAGGGTCCGCACATAGCAGGACATAGGATCTCCGCGCACACAACCAGTAGGAGTCTGAACCAAACACCTGAAACCCAGAACTAACAATCCACACTTAGCATTCACTTATATTCATCTTCTCCCTATCGACTCAAAAAATACTTACTATTTATACCAATTTAGCCTAGACTTACCATGGTCCGCAAACCGTGGTTTGCGGACTCCTGGTTTTACATATTTACCCGCTTACAACGTATTGGGGCTTTTATCTGCCCTATCACCCCTGCGATAGACTAAATATAATCAAAATAATACAAAATTGGACCAAATTTACGTTGGCAATATGATGCAATGTGTTGTCCTTGATGGCAACCCACTTGATGAAGATGATGGCAACACTTGAAGAAAATGATGACAACCTACTTGATGAAGTTGTACTTGATGGAAACTGACTTGATATACTAATTAATGATGTAAATCTGATGTTCTACAAGTAGTACAGAAGTTGCAGAAGTAATAAATATCAGTATGTGCAAGAACAATGATGAAAATTGTATGTCACAAGGCATACGCGGGTTTGCTTCATAGAAGTAGCGTATGCACACGGGAAATAACGTGCCAATTCGTGTATGCTCAATTGCGCTCTAACTGTGTAAAACCAGGGGTTACTACCATGGTATTGACCCATTGTATTGAGCGTTGGTATGTCTATGTGATCCCGTCCAGGAATACCATTGGAAGTAATGTGGTTTTGGCTCGTGGTATTGAAAAAGGGTAAACCTATATAAGGAGACGAAAATCATTGTGCAAAGAGTGTGCATGAGTCTGGGTTTGAATGAATACTTCACTCTGAAGTATATATGTATGGAAAGGGTAATATTTTGATGATAGATCTGAATCTGTGATGCACCTATGAAGAAAATGATGAAGAAGGATCTCTAGATCTGAAATGTATTTGTATCTTCTAGATCTGTTTATGGAATGTTTAGATCTGAAATGAGGCGAACATCTGTCTGAAGTGAAGGGTAAAATCTGAACTGAATATCTGATCGAAGAAGTATCTTGCTCTATAATGTCCTAAAGATCTATACGCTAGTTTGTCACGGCGGAAGCGTGTATATACGCAGGTTTGATGAAGAAAGCCGTTGGAAGTGTTACGATATGTGAAGATGTATATGCGGGTTTATTTGAATCGGAAGCGCCTATACGTGATGTCGGTGAAAGGAAAAGCGCATACTAAATCTAGGGTTTGTTGAAGAATGAAGCATGAAAGGTCTGATCTGTTCTGCTGTGTTACTGTTATCTGTTAATGTTGTATTCTACAGATCTGGGTTGTCTGAATTGATAAGTATCAGTTTTGATGTATGATTGAGCTTAAATGTGTGGAGTGGGTCCAGTCTGAAAATATGATGAAAAGTGGCCTGCACGTTGTGTTCTATTGAAGATATTGGATCCAGTGTGAAAATTGATGAAACGTGGTCCATAGAGGTGCTGAGGGTTGTAGCCTTCAGTCAGGGGGTTGTAGCTCCCTTCCAGGTGAGGCTAGTAAACGAGAGCAGGGGGTCGTAGCTCCCTTCCAGGAGAGGCTGGTAAACGAGTCAGGGGGTTGGAGCTCCCTTCCAGGAGAGGCTGGTAAACGAGCGCAGGTGGGTGCCTGCGTGCTGGTAGGAGTCTGCACCAGCACATATGTTGTAAAATGTTTTCTCTATAATAAAATATTGAAGGCTGAGCAACTGCAGCGGTGGTTTTCTCCCGACTTGGGTTTCCACCTAAAAATCCTGGTGTTCATGTGTGATGCTTATGTGTGATGGTTTATTCTGTTCTTACTGCACATGTTTATTGTTTATAGAACATCTAATGAATGAATGATAGAATGATATAAGTGAAGAATTAATGGCATAATTAGATCTCTGTGTATACGCGAGTTTTATGAAGGATATCCACGTGTATACGCCAGTTTGCTTCGGAAGGCCAGCGTATGTATTTTGAAGTAAGAAAAAGTAAAAAGTTTTCGAGTAAGTCCTATTTGATTCACCCACCTCTCGAGTGTTTTTCCCATGAATTGGTATCGAGCGGAGTCCTTACGAAGCTTGATCGCTTGAAGGAGATCCGTCACAATGGGAAAGAAGCAAAAGAAGAAGGCTACTCAAGGAAAGGAGATATCTCAGAAAACATGTGCAGTAGAAAATGAAGAAGATGAAGCAGGTAGTGATTGTTGTTCTTGTGATATTCTTCTTTGTGCAAGCAATGGTGAATATAGTGAAAGTAATGTTATGGACCTAGAAGAAGTTATCAAAGATCAACAAAGAATATTTAATGAGAAGGAATCTGCCTACAAAGATTTGATCTCTAGAATGAAAAGGATGTACGATAATGTATCCAATCGAAGTAAAGGACTTGAAGCAGAAATCATCTCTCTAAAAGCAGATCTGGAAAAATCAAATAATAAGAATGAAGAACTTGAAGCAGAAATAATCTCTCTCAAAGAAGATCTGGAAAAATAAAATAAGAAGAATGAAAGATTTGGAAGAAATTTGAAATCATCTCTCTCCTCAAGTGGAAAAATCAAACGAAGAATGAAAGACTTGAAAGAGAAATCATCTCTCTCAAAGAAGATCCCGAGAGAAATATCAAATAAGAAGAATGAAGAAATCATCTCTCTGAAAGCAGATCTCGAAGCATCGAATAAGAAGAATGAAGAACTCTTACAAACTTCTGAAGAAGGAAAAAGGGTTGAAGAAAGTATGAAGAAGCAATGCCAGAGCTTGGAGGTTGAGGTAAACATTCTCAAAGGTAAATTAGAAGAAAAAGATAAACTTTTGAGGTTTCAAGATAGTACTAAGATTCTGGACAATATTCTTAGTAGTCAAAGGTCTCCTTCTATTAAACTTGGTCTGGGTTTTCATGAAACTGTTAAAGGAGAATCTAGTTCACAAGGAAGTGCTAAAGATTCAAAGGATGTAAAAGCAAAACCTGAAGTGTTGAAAGAAACAAAAGGTCAACCAACAATCATGAATTCTCAAAGGAAATCATTCAATAATGTTGAATGCTTTAAATGTCATAATTATGGGCATGTTGCAGCAAATTGCAGAAGCAGATCATTTCAGTCACAATCAAACAAATTCTATTCAGAAAGGTACTCTGGTTGCTTTAAGGGATATTATTTTTCATGCAACAAGTATGGTCATAAAGCAGCTGATTGCAATAGAAGGAAGAAAAGAGAAACACAATATGATCCTTATGCTTACTTCTCTAGTCACATGAGATGTTATGCTTGTAACAAGTATGGACATGTTGAAAAAGAATGCAGGATGAACAGATATGAGAAATTGGATAACTTCCAACACCCAATTAGAAAGTTCAAGCAAATTTGGAAAAGGAAGGAGGACCGGTCAGAAACGTAGGGAATTATGACCCTACAGCAGTCATCTGCTTCTAAAGCTTTCTTTTGATCTGAATGACTGCAGGAGATATCTGAGATACATTATAGGGATTAGTAATGTATCATCACAGGGGGAGCGATGTATGGTGATTCCATGATTGTTTTGGTTATTCTGGTTATGTTTATTTCTGACAGAGCATCTGATGTGAAGAAGACAGGTACAGGTGGTACAACTTTAGGGGGAGATGAAGGAATGTGAAATTTTCAATGTGTCACTTTCCATACACGGGTTAAGTGAACTAAAGCCGTGTATACACGCAAGTTACAGTGGAGACAGTCGCGTATGCACTTATGATAAGAAAAATTTTATGACAGCTGAAGATCAGGAGCACAGGTCTAGGGGGAGCATCAGTCTGACTATTAATGATTGTATTATTGGAACTGTATTAGTTTATTTCTCAGTTCTAAATGATGATGAAATGATACATGGTTTCTTATGATGAGATTATGGATGAGCCCTGATTGCTTTCTGCTGAAGAGTATCTTTTGTTTTCACACATGGATAAGATGGAAGTCTTGTGATTCAGAGATAAGGACAAATCATGCAGAGTTTTTTTTGGTTGAGACCTCTTTTAATTCTTACACATGTTATATCATGATCATGATAAATCTTGAAGATCTTGGTGATATTAGATCACATGAATGATTGCTTGACACATATTGTTTATTGTAGAAGTTGTTCTGGTATGATAATTCCTCTTGGGAAGAATATGTCGATACTGCAAAAAGTTTGAAGGCTTGGTTACTAATGTGCTTATGCTACAACCATTGGATGACACTTGAAGACACAACTACATTTTCCTATCTCTCTGCTCTCATATATTCCAGGGAAGCATTCAAATTTCTCAGAAAGAAGCTGAAAACTGTCTCTGCATCACAGAGGATCAGATCCGGTTAAAATGCAGAAGATGGAATTGGATATGCGGATTTCCTTAAACATAGTCGCGTATATACGCGAGTTCATACACAGAAAACCGCGTATGTGTGGTTTCTGACAATTTTTCTGGGTCAGCATTTCTTCAGCACAAGCTGTGGTGCTGTTTGGTATCTCTGATGCTATTTGGAGTCTCTGGTGGTATTTCAGCTCTTATATTTCTGTTTCATTCTCTGATTTTGGGTGAAGATGCCTTGATGATTTGCTGTTGAAAGTGTTCAGGATGCACAAGCAAAGGGGGAGCTTTGGTCATATAGAAAGGATGCATTGGATGCACAGTTTCAGGGGGAGCATTAGTCTTGCTGAGTATAATACATTGTTGGCATTATGATGGTTCTGAAATATGATCTCTCTTGAGGTCCTTCTGGTATTGGTCATGAAAAGTCATATTTGTAATTTGATGAAAAGGTCATGTTGAGACCTATGATGTAAAATTGTAATATTCAGTCATGTAAGGACTTGAGTCAAATGTGTAAACCCACTTGGTTGGGTACTTGAGTCAAAATGTGTAAACCCACTTGGTTGGGTACTTGAGTCAAAATATGTAAACCCTCTTGGTTGGGTATTTGAGTCTCATATGTAAATCCACTTGGTTGGATCTTTGATGTAAGTATGAGTCCTTGGTGATAGGAAGGTCATAGAGTCATGTACTTCATTGAAAAATATGTTTGAAGATTCAGCATGAACTCAGGGGGAGCATGGTAACTTTAGTGCACATCAGATCTACATCGCTCTTCTATCTACATGAGGAGAAAACAACATTGTGTTGGTTTTGATCCGCCCTTTGCCCTTGATGTCAAAGGGGGAGAGTGACATGGTGTTTGAATAGGGGAGAATATCATTATGCTTAATGTATCTATCTGTTGTGATCAAACACCATCGTGGTTGCCATCAAGTCCAAAGGGGGAGATTGTTGGCAATATGATGCAATGTGTTGTCCTTGATGGCAACCCACTTGATGAAGATGATGGCAACACTTGAAGAAGATGATGGAAACCTACTTGATGAAGTTGTACTTGATGGAAACTGACTTGATATACTAATTAATGATGTAAATCTGATGTTCTACAAGTAGTACAGAAGTTGCAGAAGAAAGAAATATCAATATGTGCAAGAGTAATGATGAAAAGTGTATGTCACAAGGCATACGCGGGTTTGCTTAACAGAAGTAGCGTATGCACGCGGAAAAGTACGTGCCAAGTCGCGTATGGTCAATTGCGCTCTAAATGTGTAAAACCAGGGGTTACTACCATGGTATTGACCCATTGTATTGAGCGTTGGTATGTCTATGTGATCCCGTCCAGGAATACCATTGGAAGTAATGTGGTTTTGGCTCATGGTATTGAAAAAGGGTAAACCTATATAAGGAGAAGAAAATCATTGTGCAAGGGTGTGCATGAGTCTGGGTTTGAATGAATACTTCACTCTGAAGTATGTCTGAATGGAAAGGGTAACAGTTTGATGATAGATCTGAATCTGTGATGCACCTATGAAGAAAATGATGAAGAAGGGAATCTAGATCTGAAATGTATTTGTATCTTCTAGATCTGTTTATGGAATGCTTAGATCTGAGATGAGACGAACATCTTACTGAAGTAAAGGGTTAAATCTGAACTGAATATCTAATCTGAAGAAGTGTGCTGCTCTATAATGTTTGAAGATCTATACGATAGTTTGTTGCAGCTGAAGCGCGTATATACGTGGGTTTGATGAAGAGAAAGCGCGTATGGGGTGTTCTGTAATGTGCAGATGTATACGTGGGTTGATTTGAATGGAAGCGTGTATATACGCGGTATCAGTGAAAGGAAAGCGTGTATTAAATCTAGGGTTTGCTAAAGAATGAAGCATGAAAGGTCTGATCTGTTCTGCTGTGTTACTGTTATCTGTTAATGATGTATTCTACAGATCTGGGTTGTCTGAATTGATAAGTATCAGTTTTGATGTATGATTGAGCTTAAATGTGTGGAGTGGGTCCAGTCTGAAAATATGATGAAAAGTGGCCTGCAAGTTGTGTTCTATTGAAGATATTGGATCCAGTGTGAAAATTGATGAAACGTGGTCCATGGTGGTGCTGAGGGTTGTAGCCTTCAGTCAGGGGGTTGTAGCTCCCTTCCAGGTGAGGCTGGTAAACGAGAGCAAGGGGTCGTAGCTCCCTTCCAGGAGAGGCTGGTAAACGAGAGCAGGGGGTCGTAGCTCCCTTCCAGGAGAGGCTGGTAAACGAGCGCAGGTGGGTGCCTGCGTGCTGGTATGAGTCTGCGCCAGCACATAGTTGTAAGATGTTTTCTCTATAATAAAATATTGAAGGCTGAGACAACGGCAGCGGTGGTTTTCTCCCGACTTGGGTTTCCACCTAAAATCCTAGTGTTCATGTGTGTTGCTTATGTGTGATGGTTTATTCTGTTATTACTGCACATGCTTACTGTTTATTGAAAATCTAATGAATGAATGATGGAATGATATAAGTGAAGAATTATCTGCATAATAAGATTGCTGGACATATGCATGTTTTATAAAGTATATCCACGTGTATACGTGAGTTGGCTTCAGGAAAGTCGTGTATGTGTTTTGAAGTAAGAAAAAGCAAAGTTTTGTGTAAGTCCTAAATACTGATTCACCCCCCCCCCCTCTCAGTATTTTTCCCAACAATTGGTATCAAAGCAGGTCCTTCTAAAGGAGCTTGATCGCTTGAAGGAGATCCGTCACAATGGGAAAGAAGCAAAAGAAGAAGGCTACTCAAAAGGAGATATCTCAGAAAACATGTGCAGCAGAAAATGAAGAAGATGAAACAGGTAGTGATTGTTGTTCTTGTGATATTCTTCTTTGTGCAAGCAATGGTGAAGATAGTGAAAGTAATGCTATGGACCTAGAAGAAGTTATCAAAGATCAACAAAGAATATTTAATGAAAAGGAATTTGCCTACAAATATTTGGTCTCTAGACTGAAAAGGATGTACGATGATGTATCCAATCGAAGTAAAGGATTTGAAGCAGAAATCATCTCTCTAAAAGAAGATATGGAAGATTCAGATAAGAAGAATGAAAGATTTGAAGCTGAAATAATCTCTCTCAAAGAAGATCTGGAAAAATCAAACAAGAAGAATGAAAGACTTGAAGCTGAAATCATCTCTCTCAAAGAAGATCCAGAAATATCAAATAAGAAGAATGAAGAAATCATCTCTCTGAAAGCAGATCTCGAAGCATCGAATAAGAAGAATGAAGAACTCTTACAAACTTCTGAAGAAGGAAAAAGGGTTGAAGAAAGTATGAAGAAGCAATGCCAGAGCTTGGAAGTTGAGGTAAACATTCTCAAAGGTAAATTAGAAGAAAAAGATAAACTTTTAAGGTTTCAAGATAGTACTAAGATTCTGGACAATATTCTTAGTAGTCAAAGGTCTCCTTCTATTAAACTTGGTCTAGGTTTTCATGAAACGGTCAAAGGAGAATCTAGTTCGCAAGGAAGTGCTAAAGATTCAAAAGATGACAAAGCAAAACCTGAAGTGTTGAAAGAAACAAAAGGTCAACCAACAATCATGAATTCTCAAAGGAAATCATTCAATAATGTTGAATGCTTTAAATGTCATAATTATGGGCATGTTGCAACAAATTGCAGAAGCAGATCATTTCAGTCACAATCAAACAGATTCTATTCAGAAAGGTACTCTGGTTGCTTCAAGGGATATTGTTTTTCATGCAACAAGTATGGTCATAAAGTAGCTGATTGCAATAGAAGGAAGAATAGAGAAACACACTATGATCCTTATGCTTACTTCTCTGGTCACATGAGATGTTATGCTTGTAACAAGTATGGACATGTGGAAAAAGAATGCAGGATGAACAGATATGAGAAATTGGATGATTTCCAGCACACATTTCGAAAGTTCAAGAAAAGTTGGAAAAAGAAGGAGGATCGGTCAGAAACGTAGGGAATATTGACCCTATTGCAGTCATCCGCTTCTAAAGTTTACTTCTCTTAATGACTGTAGGAGTGATGTGAGATACATTATAGGGATTAGTAATGTATCGTCACAGGGGGAGCGATGTATGGTGATTCCCATGATGGTTTTGGTTATTCTGGTTATGTTTATTTCTGACAGAGCATCTGATGTGAAGAAGATAGGTACAAGAGGTACAAACTCAGGGGGAGATGAAGGAATGTGAATTTTTCAATGTTTCACTTTCCATACGCGGGTTCTGTGAACTAAAGCCGCGTATACACGCGAGTTACAGTGGAGACAGTCGCGTATGCATTTATGACAAGAAAAATAGTATGACAAGCTAAAGATCAGGAGCACAAGTTCAGGGGGAGCATCAGTCTGACTACTAATGATTGTATTATTGGCACTGTATCTGCTTATTTCTCAGTTCTAAATGATGATGACATGATACATGGTTTCTTATGATGAGATTATGGATGAGCCCTGTTTGCTTTTTGCTGAAGAGTATTCTTTGTTTTCACACATGGATAAGATGGAAGTCTTGTGATTCAGAGATAAGGATAAATCATGCAGAGTTTGTTGTTGGTTGAGACCTCTTTTAATTCTTACACATGTTACATCATGATCATGATAAATCTTGAAGATCTTGGTGATATCAGATCACATGAATGATTGCTTGACACGTATTGTTTATTGTAGAAGTTGTTCTGGTATGATAATTCCTCTTGGGAAGAATATGTTGATGCTGCAAAGAGTTTGAAGGCTTGGTTACTAATGTGCTTATGCTACAACCATTGGATGACACTTGAAGACACAACTACATTTTCCTATCTATCTGTTCTCATATACTCCAAGGAAGCATTCAAATATCTCAGAAAGAAGCTGAAAACTGTCTCTGCCTCACAGAGGATCAGATCTGGGTAAAATGCAGAAGATGGAATTGGATACCCGGATTTCCTTAAACACAGTCATGTATATACGCGAGTTCATACACAGAAAACCACGTATGTTTGGTTGCTGACAATTTTTCTGGGTCAGCATTTCTTCAGCACAAGCTGTGGTGCTATTTGGTATCTCTGATACTGTATGGTTTCTCTGGTGATGTTTCAGCTCTTATATTTCTGTTTCATTCTCTGATTTTGGGTGAAGATGCCTTGGTAATTTGCAGTTGAAAGTGTTCAGGATGCACAAGCAAAAGGGGAGCTTTGGTCATATAGAAAAGATGCTTGGATGCACAGTTTCAGGGGGAGCATTAGTCTTGTTGAGTATAATGCATTGTTGGCATTATGATGGTTTTGAAATGTGATCTCTCTTGAGGTCCTTCTGGTATTGGTCATGAAAAGTCATATTTGTAATTTGATGAAAAGGTCATGTTGAGACCTATGATGTAAAAATTGTAATATTCAGTCATGTAAGGACTTGTTCAAATTTGTAAACCCACTTGGTTGGGTAGTTGAGTCAAAATATGTAAACCCACTTGGTTGGGTACTTGAGTCTCATATGTAAATCCACTTGGTTGGATCTTTGATGTAAGTATGAGTCCTTGGTGATAGGAAGGTCATAGAGTCATGTACTTCATTGAAAAAAATATGTTTGAAGATTCAGCATGAACTCAGGGGGAGCATGGTAACTTCAGTGCACATCAGATCTACAACGCTCTTCTATCTACATAAGGAGAAAACAACCTTGTGTTGGTTTTGATCCGCCCTTTGCCCTTGATGTCAAAGGGGGAGAGTGACATGGTGTTTGAATAGGGGAGAATATCATTATGCTTAATGTATCTATCTGTTGTGGTGATCAAACACCATCGTGGTTGCCATCAAGTCCAAAGGGGGAGATTGTTGGCAATATGATGCAATGTGTTGTCCTTGATGGCAACCCACTTGATGAAGATAATGGCAACCTACTTGATGAAGTTGTACTTGATGGAAAATGACTTGATATACTAATTAATGATGTAAATTTGATGTTCTACAAGTAGTACAAAAGTTGCAGAAGTAAGAAATATCAGTATGTGCAAGAGTAATGATGAAAAGTGTATGTCACAAGGCATACGCGGGTTTGCTTAATAGAAGTAGTGTATGCACGTGGGAAATAACGTGCCAAGTCGCGTATGGTCAAATGCGCTCTAAATATGTAAAACCAGGGGTTACTACCATGGTATTGACCCATTGTATTGAGCGTTGGTATGTCTATGTGATCCCGTCCAGGAATACCATTGGAAGTAATGTGGTTTTGGCTCATGGTATTGAAAAAGGGTAAACCTATATAAGGAGAAGAAAATCATTGTGCAAAGGGTGTGCATGAGTCTGGGTTTGAATGAATACTTCACTCTAAAATATGTCTGAATGGAAAGGGTAACAGTTTGATGATAGATCTGAATCTGTGATGCACCTATGAAGAAAATGATGAAGAAGGGAATCTAGATCTGAAATGTATTTGTATCTTCTAGATCTGTTTATGGAATGCTTAGATCTGAGATGAGGCGAACATCTGTCTGAAGTAAAGGGTTAAATCTGAACTGAATATCTGATCTGAAGAAGTATGCTGCTCTATAATGTCTGAAGATCTATACGCTAGTTTGTCGCAGCGGAAGCGCGTATATACGCGGGTTTGATGAAGAGAAAGCGCGTATGGGGTGTTCTGTAATGTGCAGATGTATACGTGCGTTGATTTGAATGGAAGCGCGTATATACGCGGTATCAGTGAAAGGAAAGCGCGTATTAAATCTAGGGTTTGCTGAAGAATGAAGCATGAAAGGTCTGATCTGTTCTGCTGTGTTACTATTATCTGTTAATGATGTATTCTACAGATCTGGGTTGTCTGAATTGAGAGCATCGCCTTTGATGTATGATTGAGCTTAAATGTGTGGAGTGGGTCCAGTCTGAAAATATGATGAAAAGTGGCTTGCAAGTTGTGTTCTATTGAAGATATTGGATCCAGTGTGAAAATTGATGAAACGTGGTCCATGGTGGTGCTGCGTGTTGTAGCCTTCAGTCAGGGGGTTGTAGCTCCCTTCTCGGTGAGGCTGGTAAATGAGAGCAGGGGGTCATAGCTCCCTTCCAGGAGAGGTTGGTAAACGAGAGCAGGGGGTTGTAGCTCCCTTCCAGGAGAGGCTGGTAAACGAGAGAAAGTTATAGCCTTCTGCAGGTGGGTTCCTGCGTGCTGGTATGAGTCTGTGCTAGTACATGGTTGTAAGATGTTTTCTCTATAATAAAATATTGAAGGCTGAGACAACAGCAGTGGTGGTTTTCTCCCGACTTGGGTTTCCACCTAAAATCCCGGTGTTCATGTGTGTTGCTTATGTGTGATGGTTTATTCTGTTATTATTGCACATGCTTACTGTTTATTGAGCATCTAATGAATGAATGATGGAATGATATAAGTGAAGAATTATCTGCATAATAATATTGTTGGACATACGCATGTTTTATTAAGTATATCTATGTGTATACGCGAGTTGGCTTCAGAAAAGTCGCGTATGTGTTTTGAAGTAAGAAAAAGTAAAAAGTTTTGAGTAAGTCCTAAATGTTGATTCACACCCCCCCCCCCTCTCGCATTTTTCCCAACAATTTCATCAGTGTGAGAGACCCTGCTCCAACAGTCCCTGAGATGGAAGCTATCAAGATTGCAAAGTTGCACTTTGAAGGTGAAGCACACAACTGGTGGTTCCATGGCTTGTCTACATTGGGTCATGCCAATGTGACTGCTTATTCCAAGTTCACTAGAAGGTTGGTGGAAAGGTTTGACAGAAAAGATCCAGAGGCACCTTTCATGAGCCTTGCAAAGTTGAAGCAATCAGGTAATACAGAGTCTTACATTTCTAAATTTTTGAGATTATCTGTTATGGTTCCTTACTTGTCTGCAGCAAGAAGGGTGTACATGTTCATCGATGGCTTAGATTAACCTCTTCATGGGTTGGTAAAGTCTACCAAGCCCACTACCTTGCATGATGCCATTGAGAGGGCTAGAGACCTTCAAGATGCCTTGCTAAAAGCAAAGGAAAACTTTTAGCACAAGCCCTCTTTTCCTTCTAAAGGAAAGGAAGAAAAAGCTACTCCTTCAAAGGAGAGCTCATACAAGAAGCCTCTTGATGATGAAGTCTAGAGATATCTAAGGAGAAACAATATATGCTTCACTTTCCAAGAACCATGGGTACCTGGACATAGGTGTGCTGCTGATAAAGCACATTATATATAGGTCTTATTAGATCTTGAAGAAAATGAATATGATGAACCAAGAAGGGGTCACAAAGCTGACAATGTTGAAGGAGATCCAACACCATCAGGAGATGGGAATGGAGCATTTGCTCCTATTGGAGGAACTCTTGCATCTTTGAGAGGAGTACCTAAGTACTTGACCTTAAGAGTTCAAGGTTCAATCATGAATAAGAGGGTTTATTTATTAATTGACAGTGGGGTTACCCACAATTTCATTGATGCCCATCTTGTGCAAAGGAGGGCAATACCTAGAGATAGAACAATGCAATGCATGCATTATGTCCCATCACTTTCAGTCACCATGGGATCCTACACTTTGGTGGATCACTTCTTTGTGGTTGACATACCAGAAACCAATGTTATTTTGGGTGTTCAATGGTTTATTGCATTGGGGAAATTCACCACTGATTGGGAGGCTTTGCAAATGGAATGGGTGGAAAAGAAGAGTGGTGAAAATCAAATGATAAAATGCATGCATACTTACCCCTCACATAATACTTCCTCACAGAAAACATAGATGGATTTTCACTGTGGAATAAAGGGCCTCACTGTCCCATCTATTATGTTCATGATATTTCCACATGGGACACTCTTATCTAGTGGCAAACCACCTGGGAGGACACTTGATTCAGATTTTGTGGGGAATAATTGCTTCGGGGAAAAACACCCTAGAGGTTTGTTGGGTCAAAACCTCCACAGATCAAGGCATGCTATTCATAAGGACTCACACACAACCATACTTAAATGCTAAAAACTAGATAACAACGATAGTATAACTCACCCGTAGTCCTACGTTTGATGTAGATCCCGCGGGGTCCAAACCCCCAGCAACCCTTCTTCCTCTTCAACCTGGAAAACAAGAAAGAACATGCACGGAAACCTAGTTGTACAACATATATTTCTCCTAAATGTTAGTGTAATCCATGTGAAATATTATATAAACAATAATAAATGCTTAATAATCAATCTTTTCACATATGCAAATAGATACTAACACATAAGTTCAGGAACAAGATGGTTCTTCATTATTGCGAACATCATGTACAGAAATAAAGAGTGGAGAGATCACCTAAATCCTTCCATGATCTTCGAACAGACCGTCGTCCGGATCCGTCCCATCCTTGCCTTGCTAAGATAATTTCAAGACTTGTGCACTCGAGATGGCATATAAATGGATGAACATCTCCAGGAAACAAGGGTTTCCTGTAAAAATCTGGGAAAATGCAGGAGGCACGGGGATTCAAACTTGAATTGGGATTCCAAAAGAGTATAATATCTATAAAATTTCTCTCTCCCTTAGGCCATGCACATGAGGGGCTTTTATACTCCCTCAAAGTAGTTTCAATCAGTTGGAAACAGTTGGCCACGTGCTGGGGTGGTTGAACTACCGGAGTAACCATCAACCCAGCCCGAAAATAGGGAATTTTTATATATATTTTTAATGATTTTAATGGCATACGCGGAAAAGTACATGTGGACTCGCGTATACACGCGGAAAAGTCTGGGCATACCCGCGTATGGGAATTTTAACACTGTTTTTTAATGAATTTTGTTCAAGTTTGTGGGAATGGGTGCCCAAAGCCATAAAGACAATCATGAATCACCTGAGGGTGAAAAATGATGCTATAACAGATGCCCCCTAATATATGAGGTCAGAAGGGGTACATGATGGCCGAAATGTATTATGCACATAGAAAGAACTTTGCAAGGACAAGAGAGGACTTCACCAGATTTCAGCCTGTTAAAAACCAATGAAAGAAAACAGAGAGTCAACTCATGCTAAGGCGAGCATACCCATGCTCAATCAAAATTACATCATATCGAAAGTACTGAATAGATCCAACATGTATACAAGTATAGCTGAACTGAAAGTACACAATGGATCTTCTGAGCATGGCCCGGAAGTACAAGTCAGAATCAATTTCTAAGTATCACATATAGAAAGCTGAGCAATGATGCTGAAACTGGATGTCTTGATCATATAAGTAACTGAATCTCCAAGTACCAAATCATAAAGGGTAGATCTCATGGTACAATCACGCAACTCGGGAGCCAACATATAAGATGATGTTGTACTGAATTGCAACATATAAGGGTGAACGGCATCACTGGAAGAAACTGAATGGACTGTGAAAAGTGAACCGAGAAATGCTGATGCAACCCGAGGTCTTCACCGATCACAACGGCACAATTCTACACAATGGGAATAAATGAGCTGAAGTCGACCATGTGAGAAATCTTTGGATTACCGGTCAATGATGTATACCGTTAACCAACACGAGACAACCCACCGATAATGATAATGAGTGTCAAGGTGCCCCAGTACAATCTAACAAGTGCGAATGAATGAGTTGAAGTCGAACACTTGAAAGAATCTACCAATCAAGAGGCAATGATGAATCCCCACTTTCGATAGCGAAGAGTCTGCCACTGATGACTGCAAACCCTAAGGTACTGACAAAAAGACTCTAGACCTTATTCCCAGACCAATGAGTCGGAGTCGATGGGAAAAGATCTGCTGGAAGGAAGGCATTAAGGCATCCCACATCAGTCCAGCGCGAGTGTAACCCGCAGGCCAAGATTTGGAAGGAATCGGATGAAGTAGAGTGACGGAACCAAATCGAAGTATGTTTCCGACATGCACAAGATGAAGCTAGTGCATGGAAGAAACCCTCTGAACCAACTAATAATGAAAGCTGACACAGAAGCGAGATATCCACCAATAGGGTCAAATGGAAATCAAGGTACTGCACGCATCCCAAGTGTGATAATGTATGCTGACGTCGAACACAAGGGAAACCACTCAGTCAAAGACCCATAATGATGATCAAATGCTGAGCACAAGGTCACCTATCAATGATGGAAATAGGGCCAGGGTGCAGCTCTAGGTTTGCTCTCAGAGCAATATGTCGTAGTTGATAAGAGACAAACCCGCCAACAAGAAGTCAAATGGAGACCTTCTCAAACCAGCACGAGCAGAGGACAAAAACATCTGATGTGATAGAACAAGATACTGACAAGACCGGGAAGGCCGACTGAATAATGAGTCAAGAGACACCGCAGAATGGCCGACTCTGGTTAGACTTCCCTTGAACAAAAGCATGACTTGTGATGACCATGGCAGTAAAAAGTGACATTGTATAAGTCTGTTATGCAGGAGGCAGAACAAACTCTCCATATGATTGGAAGAGATAACCAACCGGGGGAGGACTGACAAATGAAACAAGGTAAAGGCTGAACCTAGGTCGAAACTAAAACCATCCCAAATGGAGGAAAGATATATAAGTGTATATGCTTTGTTCAAGGGCGACAAACTGACATTGGACTGCCATCAAATTATGAAGTTACATCTCGTTCTCGCTCTTTTTGTTATATTTGATTTTTTTTGTCTTTTTCATATAATAAGCCTGAAAAGGAATAAAATAATGCTATGGTACAATGGATAGAACGAGTATCAAGAAACAGATTCACTAGTTCCTAGGATTGGAATGATCCTATGCTCAATGCAAGGTGGTGGAAACTGGTAAGTGATACTCAGAGGAATGTTCCATCCATGGGTAAAAGGGTGTCAAGTTGCGATAGCCAAGTGCATGCAATGGTTAACTTGTACAGATAGACAAGGTCAAAATTTGGCTTAAACATTGAGTCCAAATGAAGCCGGCTAAAGGCCAGGATAAACAAGTAGCCAATATGCAATGCAATAATACAACTCAACAACACCAGGGAGCCTCTAGGGTAATAGCCATAAAAATGGTAGTGAGGAAGAAGAAGAATGAAGCTTCAACACATAAGTCATGGCGGGACTAAAGAGGACTCCCGAGCCTACATAAAACGCAGCATGGGAAACAAGTGATAGCGAGGAACTAACTAGGAAGCCCATGTAAAGGAAGGCTCTACCACCAAGTCATGATTAAATAATTGGCGAGTGAAATGGGTGAAATACTCATGACCTGATGGGATCGACCCTATGGCAAGTGATCAGAATGGAGGCTAGTATGCAAAATGCAACGGAAAGTGGATTCCCTAACCTATATGCCAGTGAAGATCATATACCTGCCATGACGGGTCAGCAGTCATGGATCAAAAACCAGAAAAAATCTCAAATTCGTCAAAATGTACCTGAAAATATACCAATCTGGGCACTTCCAAGCATCCGAGTTATGCAGCTTAAGATAGATTGAAAAAATAAGCATAACAATTTTTTGCGAAAATTTTCAACTTTTTGGGCATAAATAGACAAATTACCTCATATTCGGTTCATTGTTACATTGCTGATTTGGGAAAAAGTGCTCTGGAGAAAAAAGCCTCTTTCGTCAAAACAGGAGCAACCGACCGTCAATCTTCACTGAATTTGTCAGGTAAGCTCATAAACCATCCTTGCTATTCATTTTGTCCATTCATAAATTAAAATTTAGGAATTTTCACCATAGAATCTCTTGCTAAAAATCACGGGTTTGCGCATACGCGGGTTGGTAATGACCAAGTCGCGTATACACGCGACTGTGCACAAATAAAGTCGCGTATGCGCAACCCAAAAATGAAAAATGCGTAGCTAATGAACGAATTATTGAAATTTTGCAGGATGACCATATCATGGAGAGAGCGTGAACACAGTGCTATAGACAATGAAGTCATGCAGGACCAAGTATCACTGAATATTCTTCGGAATTGTGGATTGCTCAAGTTTTTCAAAATGCCAAATATGAAGAGTAATGTCCGGTTGCTCGAAATGCTTGTGAACTATTGGGAACCGGAAGAAGACTGCTTCATTATTGATCAAATGACCATACGCATCGAAGTGGAAGATATCTATTTTATTACGGGACTCTCTCGGAGGGGGGAGCCAGTAGACTTGCATGGTAAGCCTTTGGGAGGGCTAATCGTGGAAGATTACGTCCACGTGTACTGCGTAGAGGGTTCCAAGAAAGTTGGAACTCAAATTGCAATCAAAGATTTAAGAGACTTGCACATAAAAATCCTCCTTTTTACCATTGGGAGAGTAGCAGGATCAGCTTCTCTACACCAGGCATCCAGGATGCAAATGAGTATAGCAGTGGAATGCTTAACTCATGTATATGATTGGTGCACAGCTCTATTGATGAACATGAAGCAACAATTGACTTCTATCCCAAAAACAAAGACAAAAAAATTTGGATATGGTACAATTTTGATGACATTTTTCTTCAAGAAGATTCCAGCGCTGAGACCCAAAGTGATCTCTACCATCAGCAGCCCGAGAGACCCAAGAATTGCCCGCTAGGCAGACATGATGAAGAGATTGGGGGGAAGTGAAGTTCCTCGGACCACTTGGGATGATGAGTTCTTCCAATGGTGGAGAGAACAAATCATCGCTGTGGATGACTATCCCTATGTCGGGATGGAATTTTGTGGCGATCCAGATCTTGTCCTTCCACCAGGCGCGGCATGGGGCACAGTCGGTAAGTTTGCAATTTTTTTGACTTATATAATTTTTTTTGGATTTTTCAATATGTATGAAAAAATGAAAAACAAAGATGTTTTTGATTGGATTCAAAATGTCTTACAATTTTAAAATGATCATGAAACAGATATTGGACCAGTTCGACCTGAGGGATACCCATAAGATAAGCATCGCAGAGGCGACGCAGATACAGTAGACTCAGATAGAAACCTCCATGCCATACAGAGGAACTTGGAGGGGTTAACCTGCCAAGTGCCAATCGCTGCAGTGGAAGATCTGCCTGAGGCCATTCAGAGGCAGGTAGTAGGAGTACTTTGCGACTGGGTATGGTTATTCCGTCGAGTTGCTACTGCGATCATGTTCTATAGGAACACAACCTCTGGGCAGGGACCTCAGGAGTAGATAGATATGATGTATCAGATGACTGTATATTTTTTGAGACTGAACATGATCGGGCATAAGCCCAATTTTTGTATGACTTTATGGATCCAAATTTTGTAAAGTTTTTGAACACTCTGATGATATATATACAGCGATGTTTGATGTGATGTGATAAATGTATCAAAATATATGATGTTTTTGATGATTAAAATTTTATTGTATGGAATGATTAATATGCCAATCTAGTGCCTGATTAGCTAATGAGTCTGCCAACCAATTGTCAGCTCGAGGAATATGAATGAAAGTTAAAAAATGAAATGATCTTTGTAGCAAATGTACCCTCAAGAACAATCGTAGTAAAAATGGATCTCGAACCCGATAAGTATTGTTCAACTGCGACACCACCAGCTGAGAGTCCAAGAAAACTACCAACGAATCAACACCCAAAGATATTGCCTCCGAGAGTAGATGAACAACTGCAGTGTATTCTGCTATATTATTGGAAGCAGGACCAATGTAGACCCCTCTTGATACTAACAGCTGACCGGATGGATAATGAAGCACCCAAGCCGCGGAAGCTAAGTTCCGGGTGTGTCTACTAGCACCATCGGCGAAACCAAAATGACTCATGACATCCGACACAACTTGCCAAAGCAGATCAAAAACATCACCAACCCATCAAAGATCGAAAAACAACCAGATATGTACAAAAAAAAAAACTACTATATACAAAAGCAACATGCGAGGCCGAAGCCTAGGCATAATACTTCTTCAAATAGAGCCCATTTCTGGGCTCCGGCAACTCGTTCCCTTCAAAATCAACCAGGATATATCTCCTTTCTTAAGGAATTTTTTAACGATAAAGGGGCCATACCACATAGACTTAAACTTTCCTGCCCCCAGGGCATCTTTTTCTTGAGCATAGACCAAAACAAGGTCACCTTCCGAAAAAACCCTAGGCTTGACCGCCTTATCGTACTGAACTTTAAATCGGTTTTTATGCGCTTCATTCATCGTGGTGGCAACCCGACGCTGCTCATCGAGATGTGCCAGATGAAGGAGACGTTCTTCAAGACTAGAAGTGTCAGGAAGAAGTTCAACAGCTAACTTAAGAGAAGGAATCTCACATTCAATGGGAAATACGGATTCCAACCCGTGCACTAGCTGAAACGGAGTAAAGCCAATTACAATTTTCACTGACGTCCTGTATGCCCAAAGTGCAGGATATAGCATAATATGCCAGTTGGATCTAGCCTTATCAATTGTCCTTTGAAGAATTGTCTTCAAGGATTTATTCACGGCTTCCACTTGCCCATTGGCTTGAGGATAATATGGAGATGAATGCTCCTGCCAGAAACCTAATTTTAGAGCCAACTCAGCCATCATGCTATTCTGAAAATGACTTCCATGATCAGTGACAATCTCTCTAGGAATACCAAAACGAGAAATAATTTGGTTGAAAAGAAAAAGAGCTGCTAAAGTAGGCATAGCCTCGACCCACTTCGTAAAGTAGTCTACTACTACAATAATGTACTTGTGACCTTTAGCTGAAGGCGGGTTACAAGTAGTATAATAAATACCCCACTTTGTAAAGGGACCGACAGTAATGACTGGAAAAAGCGGAGCTGGATGAGCGCGCATTTTTCGAGTATAAACTTGACACGGATGACACTTTTTGACCGACTCCATACAATCCTTGAAAATCGAAGGCCAAAAGTACCTAGCACGCAAGATCTTTTGGGCTGTAGCAAGCCCAGATAAATTACCACCACAAGCTCCACTATGGCAATCATTCAGCACAGCCTCAGCTTCTTCGAGAGTTAAGCAACGTCTCAGGATTGAATCAACCCCTCGACAGTATAAAGCATCACCAATAATCAAGTAATTCTTAGCCAAGTGACACAACTTACGGCGCTCATCTTTCGAAAAAGTAGAGGGAAACTTCGCAATCTGAAGATACACAATTATATCTCCATACCAAGGATCCTATGGAGAGATAAGAAACAAATGTTCATCTGGGAAGGATTCATCATAAATCATTTCTTCCCCACAAGGCAAATCGGAGATCAATGCCGCGAAAACTAATGATTTCTTGGACTTGGAAGACATAAACTCAAGATAAAATTCCTGCAAAATCACAATCCATCTATTGTATTTGCCCCCAATCACTCGCCTACTGAGGACAAACTGAAATGGATTGGCTGCTGCCAAAACATAAGTTTTTCATAGAATAATGTAATGTCGGAGTCGCTATACAGCATGAACAGCTGCTAAAGCTAACTTTTCTATCGGAGTGTACCGGAGTTCAGGTCCTACCAATCCTCGACTAAGATAGTATATAACATGCTTTGCAAGAGCATCATCTTCCTGAACCAGAACCATACCAATAGTAGATTCTGTTGCTGCCAGATACAAAAGGAAATCCCTGCTATAATCAGGTGGACTCAATAAAGGAGCAGAGGTCAATGCTTTTTTCAAAGCATCGAATGAGCGTTGAGTGAAGTCATCCCAAATAAATGGAACTCCCTTCTTCAACAATCTCATAAATCCCTTGGTAACTTCAGCATAATTTACGATAAATCTCCGAAGAAAATTAGCCTTTCCTTGTAGACTTGTAGACTTTGAAGTTGACAAATAGAGGACGGGGGAGGCAACCGAAGTATTGCCTCAACCTTGAAGGGATCTACCCTAATCCCTTCCCTAGACACAATGAATCCCAATAACCGACCGGATGTAACCGCGAAAACGCACTTGTTCGGATTCAACCTAATCTTATAGAAATGACATCGTTCAAATATTTGACGGAGGTGAGCAGGATGATCCATCCTCTTTCGAGAATGAGCAGCTAAATCATCCAAATACGCCTCGATAATATTTTTGATGTCGTGGAAGGCATATCACATGGCCCCCTGAAAGGTAGCCCCAGCATTTTTAAGACCAAAAGGCATCTTCTTGTAAGAAAAAGTACCCCAGGGACAAATAAAGGCAGTCTTATGCTGATCTTCAGGACAGATAGTAATATGATTATATCCGGAGAAACCGTCCATGAAGGAGAAAATATCATTACTGGCACACTCGTCAATGATCTGATCTATAAATGGTTTGGGGTAATTATCTTTAGGACATGCTTTATTAAGGTCTCTGAAATCAATGCAAACTCGAATTGTTCCTTGTTTTTTATCTACGGGAACAGGGTTTGAAACCCATTCAGTCAAAGGAACAGGGAAAATGAATCCCGCCTTAAGTAGCTTCTCCACCTCATCTTTGATAGCTGCTGCCTTCCTAGGATTGACTGGACGAATTTTTTGCCTCACAGGCTTAGCGTTTTTGTAAGTCTTGATCTCATGTTGGACAATAGATGGATCTATACCAGGAATTTCCTCATAAGACCAAGCGAATACATCCCTATACTCTTTAAAGAGCTCGGTGTAAATCTGAATCTCTTCACGGGAACATTCAGCTCCGATGAAGACATTCTCAATAATATTGGGATCCCTGGAAATGTTCACCGGGATAGTAGGATAAATCACAGCCATGTTCCCTTCAGCATAAACCTGTGTTGGTGCTAAAGGGTTCAGGACTGGGTGAACAGGACCAGGAGACTGAGGACTTGGAAAACTTGTTTCAACTTCGCTCAAATCAGGTAAAAAGTAAGACTGATGATGCAAGTCATCCCACGGTCTATCTATACCAGTCATAGCTTCCAGGATGGCCTCTTCGGATGGAAGAGTGGTATCAAGGCAATCCTGGGCAGAAGAAGAACTAAGTGTCCAAGCCGGAGCCACATCTCCATCCAACTCTTCCGGTGAAAGAGGAGCTGGGATGGACTCTGCAGAGTCAACAATAGACTGATAAGCAATCTCAGCTGTCGACATTGGAAATTCCATTCCACCCACTTGACCTTCCGCTAATGTGGTGGTAGGGGAAGGTAAGGTCCAAGGGTCCGAAAAATAATGAGTTCTAAAGAACTCTCTTCAAAGAGGAGCCCTGGAGGATGAAATTGCATTTATATGAACCGTAGGAGGTGGAATATCAAAAGTACCCATCAAGGAAGAATACATTCCAACCCCTAAATTCTCAACAGGCACCTTGGTATTATCCAACTTTGGAATAGTTGAGTCAGTAGATGCATTCGGGTCTACAGGAGGACAGTCCAGTTGATCCACTGTAACAATCCTCCCTTCGTGAGGGAAACAAATAATCCAAAATAATGAAGATGCAATGGCATCCATCTCATAAATCCAGTTTCTCCCCAACAGAAGGTTGTAGTCCAAGCTTGCATCAACTACCTCAACCTCTATATTCACATTTTTTCCCCCAGCACAGATAGGCAAAGCTGGGACAATACCATGCGGTCTGTGAGAATGATCATCAAACACAGTCAGAAGAGTGGTAGATGGAACAGCTTTGGGAGATCCAATTGTCTTCCAACATGTGAGAGACATCACGCATGTGGAAGCACCCTCATCAACAACTGTCCGAAAGATGTTGCACTTCTGGTACGATGATTTAATATGAAAATCCATATGATGGGGGAGTCTCTTTTTAAAATTAGACATATCAAATGTAATCATAAGAGAATTTTTTGGATCAATAGCCCGAATGGTAGTGAGCAGTGCGCTACACTGAGCCAGACAAGACTGGAGCACCTCTAAAGCCGACATGGCAAAAGGACTCTGCACCAGATCTTCCACAATAGAGTAGTTCTGGGTAGCCCTAGCATTTGGATTAATCGTCGTGCGCTTAGTAGATGCTTTGGGCATCTGAGTTATAGGCTCAATAGTAGGCCTTGTAATGTGAAGTGGCTCAGTAGCATCGGGAGCACCCTTAGCTTTCGAAGAATCTTCTTCGCCATAATCACGGGATCTCGTAGCGACATCCACGTGAGCACTCATCATGAATATGTTTGATGGAATTTCCCCTTCCTGGGTGCCCCCAGAGGAAGCCCCAAGATTTTGATTCGCGCCAACAACTAGTTGTTGCCCTTGGGGAAAAGGGTTTGTCAACACAGCCTGGGAACTGGAAGAACCCTGCTGAGCTAACAAGCGCTGCGCATCCTGAATTTTAGGGCAAAGGTCCGTGAGATGGTCTCCAGCACACAACTTGCATGGAAACTTCACTTTCTTTTTATCCTTTGGACCCTCACCAACATGCTCGTTGGTTTTATTTGCATTACCCTTCCCATTCTTGCCCTTTTTCTTATTATTCTGTCCCTTCTTCTTCCCTTCGGATTGTTGATTTCCTTTGGGATTAGAAGTTTGGACAGCATTTACCGACAAAGATTGGGAAGGTGATGACTCAGCAAGCACAGCCTGACCAGAAGGAGCAGATTGTATAGAAAACTGTTGCAATTGAGTAAGCAGGCTAGCTGCACCACTATTGATCGACCCAATAAGTCCATCACCATGAGGACCAGGCTTAGTTTTGGATAAATCTAATATGGAGCGAGGAGAATTGGGAAAATATTTATGACGGACCCCAGACTGAGAATATATCAATTCAAGTTGTTGGGCCCTAAAAATGGCCTGTTCCTCAGAAAATACCCCAGATAGGGATACATCTTTAGAAATGTCTGACTGCAGAGATTTCAAAAACCATTCCAAAAGGAATTCTCCTGGAATATGAGCTTTAATAAGCCTCTTCCTTCTCCGCCATTCCTGAATATGGTCAGAAATGTGGGTTGCGTCGTCCTGTTTAAAATTAGCTAGGAGTTCAGTCCCGGTGTCATAACAGACTAGAAACTGGAAATGATTTAGAAATGTAACAGCCAGATCTCCAAATGTAGCAAAAATGCCCCCAGTTAGCTCAATATACCATTTGGCAGCGTTTCCAATTAGGGTGCATTGAAACAATCTCAACCTAATCGAATCATCGATCAAGGAGTTAGAAGAACACCATAAATGGAAGGTGGTGATGTGATCAGCCGGATCCTCTCCATTCTTACCTTCAAACTTTGGAATGTCTGAAGGAAGTTTGGTGGGAACCGGAGGCCACCCCGGACTGTACCGGATCGGATCATTCGTCAATTTCGACAGATCTGGCAAGTTTAACGTTGCCAGAAAAGGTAAACGAGGCGGAGCCTGAGGATTCCATCCTTGATGGGATGAATTCCCAACATTCTGAAAAGAATACCCTGGATTTGATAAGGCACCAGGTTGCCAGAAAGAACTCGTAGAAAAAGGAGAAGAACCTCCTCCCAACGCAGAGTTACCAAAGACTGGACCAGATCCCCCCACTGAAGTATGAAATGAAGAGGAAAGCCCCTGATAGGGGTTCCAGGCATTAGAAAGAGGGGAAAAGGTCTGATAAGCACTCGACGAAGGGAAAGAAGCATTCCCTTGGTGACCAGCATAAAACTGATTCCCTGCCCCCGTTGTAGTGAATACAGGGTTCCAACCTATAAAAGTAGTCGAATTCTGACCTCCAGACCAAGGGTTGAAACTCTGGGTCTGAGAAGTAAATGGAAAGGACCCTAAAGAAGGATTCGAACTAGGAATGTGCCCAGTTCCAAAGGGGAACCCTTGAAAAGAAGTTGATCCACTAGCCATGGAAGACATGGGTGTAGATGCAGCTGCAGCAGCGGAAAAGGAAAAAGAAGGAATCCCACTAGTGGGCATTCCAAAACAAAAGGGACCAGATTGAGAAGCATGTGCTTGGGTGAAACCAGAGCCAAACACAGTAGTACTAGAAGCAATCGAAGATATAGCAATAGTGCCTCCCCCTTCAACAGAAGCAGGAGTCTGAATGCCTGCAGCACTCACAACAGAAGCCGCGTTCCCAGTCGTGGCCATCGAAAGGTATGAATAATACGGAGGATCTTCCGGTCTCTCTGACTCAGGTCCGATGTATTCAACAACGAACGGATAATCAGGAGGAAGAGGAGATGGAAGTGACACAGAGGGTTCAGGTACTTCCTCTATTTGAACTTCTTCTTCCTGCGGAAATAAAACTCGCGAGGTGAGCGGAGCGCTCCTCTCGGAACCAACACCAGAATCAGCTACGAAACCTTCAGACCCTTGTGGCGGATCTCTCTCCACTGCGTCAGACATCACAGGGTGATACTCACCTGCTAAACTACTCCTACGCCTTCTTGAAGAAGGCTCTGAACTCTCGGGAGATAACCCCCAGATTCTCCTCGATCGACGAGGCGCTTGATCAGCCACTTTAACAAATTTTAATTAGACTCAAAAAGTATAAAGCTAGGCAAGCTAGGAGCAAAGAGCACTCATTACAAAAAATAATCCCTGAGATACAATCAAGCAAACAACCTTCAGGTATTTCCACTCTGGGTGATTAGGACCGGACACCAAAATACAAGAAAGCGAAATATAGGACCTCCCAAAAGATAATTACGGCCCAGGCCTACTAGCGAAGGTATCAGAAACAGTTACGCTGACCTCCTAGCGACAGCCTTTGTCGACACAAGTACCCAAGCTTCACAAGGGCACCCCCTAGAAGTACTGCTGAAAGTGATACAATGTCTGGCTCAGGTACCACGGGTATTCCCCCCCGCAGTCACCTATGTGGAACCTAGGAGTGGAAACTATGGGCACCAATCCATGTCAGAAGCCGGGAAGAATGGTCTTGAGGTCAGATTCAGCAAATCAGAGAGGGGGTATCTCTCTTCTCATCCTTCACTTCCCCTCGCGCTTGACTCTCTAGAGGAGAGCTTTCCCGGTCCACCTAACGGAGTTGGATTTCGCTCAATTAATCAACTTCTATGTTTTGTTTGAGCAGCCTTGGAGAGTTAACTCTCCACTCACCTAATCCAAGGCCCTACAACCTAGCTAGTTGGTGTGTGACACTTTAAAAAATTGCTAGTTGCTTTTAAATTATATCACTTATTTTAATTGGCCGTTATGTTAAGTCAAAGGGATACGGGAATGAAACTTGTGGTGTTTTGACGTAGAAAAGAAATTAATAAAAAACAAACTACCTTCAAATGCAGTTATTATCTTTCGATGAAAAGCAACTTCTATATGGGTTCTACAAGACTAAAAAAATTTGTTTTTTCTTTTCAAATAACAAACTCCACACTCAAAAAAACTAAGAAAATGACTAAATGCTTAAGTGCACCTGATGCAAATCACTAAGAGCATGCAAATTCTAAGATGCAAAATCTACTAAAGCAGAGAGAAATTTCCCAAAGATCCTTCAGTTTTATCTCTTTTTGGTTGTCCAAAAAGCTAGTTCCCAAAATCAGAAACTCTTAGTATAAAGACACCAAAAACGCTTGAAACAAGAGGAAGAAACCAATGACAATTCCTTTCTGAAATCAAGTCAAAAACCAAAGGGAAGAAATCTCAGCAAAGCTTCAAAAGATATAAAAAAATGAAAACAAAAATGCAAAACAAAAGCAAATGCCAAAACAAAATGTTTTTTGAACTTTTGAATTTTATAAAAAGGAAGAGCTCGAAGAGACCAAGAAGACTATCAAATCCCAAGCCAAACAACTCTGAATTTCAAGCAAAACCTCAAAAATGCTCCAAGTCTTATAGGGCTACCTAGTAGCAAGATTTATATGAGAAAAAGAAGACAAGAAAATCAGTAACTCAGCCTAGAAGAATAGTACAACCTTGCAGCAAACAAAAACTTCAAAGAACCAAGAAAGACTCTTCAAAAATTGCAACAAGACCTAGTCAAATGAACTCAAGAAAACCAACCAAGAAATGGGAAAAAATCGAAGTGCAAAGCAAGACACAAAGGTAGGAAAGAGTAAATGAGCAGAAGCTCTCTGTCGTGATGAAGCAGAACAGCCAAGAATCCCCAGGAAGAGATCTTGGTACTCGAACCAGAAATGCAAGCACAAGAAACAAACTTTGCCAAATAAGCTAGTTTTCAACCAAACAAGAGAGATAAAAGACCCAAGACCACTTTCAACACAATCCAGAGGATATACAGACACTGCAGGAATAGGTCTCCACAGGCAGACAAGACTAAAAGGCCAAGAAACCTAAAATTTCAAAATTGACCCAGAAATACGTGACTTGACAGTTATGAAACAAGCGTGCATACGCGACTGTGTTAAAGGAAACTCGCGTATACGCAACTACCTTTAACAAAAACTGCGTTTATACACGTCTGTGTACAAACAAACCCGCGTATGAAAAGGTAAATAATAAAATTTAAAAAAGATCAAGCCTAGATAAGGAACCAGGTCTTCAGTCTGACTGAGAAAGAGTTAACTGGACTGGAAATAAAAGTTAAAACTGTTGGAAACCTTTCAAACAGTTGAAACCACCCAACAGGGAATCACAAGAATGTGGTCCCCAGTGGAGTCGCCAGTTCTGTTTCGGGGAAAAATACCCTAGAGGTTTGTTGGGTTAAAACCTCCACAGATCAGGGCATGTTATTCAGAAGGAATCACACACAACCATACTTAAATGCTAAAAACTAGATAACAACGATAGCAGAACTCACCCGTAGTCCTACGTTCGATGTACATCCCGTGGGGTCCAAACCCTAAGCAACCCTTCTTCCTCCTTAACCTGGAAAACAAGAAAGAACATGCACGGAAACCTAGTTGTACAGCATATATTTCTCCTAAACATTAGTGTAATCCATGTGAAACATTATATAAACCATAATGAATGCTTAATAATCAATCTTTTCACATATGTAAATAGATGTTAACACGTAAGTTCAGGAACAAGATGGTTCTTCATTATTACGAACAGCATGTACATAAATAAAGAGTGGAGAGATCACCTGAATCCTTCCACGATCTTCAAACAGACCGTCGTCCGGATCCGTCCCACCCTTGCCTCGCTAAGATACTTTCAGGACTTGTGCACTCGAGATGGCATATAAATGGATTAACATCTCCAGGAAACAAGGGTTTCCTGTATAAATCTGAGAAAGTGCAAGAGGCACGGGAATTCAGACTTGAATTAGGATTCCAACAGAGTATAATGTCTATAAAATTTCTCTCTCCCTTAGGCCATGCACATGAGGGGCTTTTATACTCCCTCAAGGTAGTTTCAATCAGTTGGAAACAGTTGGCCACGTGCTGGGGTGGTTGAACTACTGGAGTAACCATCAACCCAGCCCAAAAATAGGGAATTTTTGTATATTTTTTAATGACTTTAATGGCATACGTGGAAAAGTACATATGGACTCGCGTATACACGCGGAAAAGTCTGGGCATACCCGCGTATGGGAATTTTAACACTGTTTTTTAATGAATTTTGTTCAAGTCTGTGGGAATGGGTGCCCAAAGCCATAAAGACAATCATGAATCACCTGAGGGTGAAAAATGATGTTATAACAAATGTAGCATCGAAATTAATTCGATCTCAAGAATTTAGTCCCGATAGGTTTTCTATTGAGTTGATTTTTAGACTATCTATTCTTGATAATATTACTAATTGGAGACTCTTTAATCATGATTCTGATATCATAGAATTCCTTATATCTGAAGGATATTATGATATTAGATCTAAGACTTTTGTGATCCATAATGTAGATAAATGTCTTTTAGATTAATCACATCATTAGAATTTGGTCGACGTTCGAACCAGCTAAAGTGGTTCATCCTCAGGACAAGGTGGAGAAACTAATCGATCTTGAGGAATAAATAGTGGAGATGCATCATTGCCCAGAAAGAGTCGTTAAGAACTAGTTGTTAAGAACTAGTCGTTAATACTAGCTGTTAAGAACTAGCCGTTAGAAAGTTAGTTAGTTAAGAATTAAAATTAAATAATTAATTAATTAATTAATTTAAATTTTTTAATTAAAAATGGGTTTATATAAACTATTATATAATTAAATTAAATATAATAAGAAATAGTGAGGGGTAAAAATTTTCAATTTAAAGAAATAAATAGCATAAAATTAATAAATTAATTAGGTAAAAATAAATTAATTAATTGTGTATATATATATATATATATATAAACTAAATACATAAAAATATAAATGAATACATAAGAATAAATTAATTAATTAATTAATTGTATATATATATATATATATATATGAATACATAAAAAAATAAAATTAAAAATACCTAGCGAGAGCCGGGGTCCAACTCTTACTTAATTTCCAACCATCATCACGGTTGAGATTCTTAGCATGTTGTTCAATTTAGATCGCCTCCCTTAATTTCCTATGGTGGAAGTGATCTACTTTGGCAACTACTTTGGAGTCTTCAATACAAACATGCTGACAGGATTTTTCCACATGCTCAGCAAGAGCTGAGGTACGGGACCGATTGTGTCTAATATCCACAGCATGCTCCCGGATTCTCTCCCTGATGGATTGACGTGTTTCTCCAATATAGGGAGTTCCACACGAACAAGGAATCATGTAAACCGCTTTCATTTCCTTAGGGTCGATAGGTTCCTTAACAGACCCAAGATAATTTATAATAGCGCGGAGAGGTTTGAAAGAAGCAGAGATATTATTTCTTCTAAGGACATGGACAATTTTGTCTGTTTTCCTTGGATAAATGGGAGATTGACCTTGGAAATAGGATCCACCTGATTAGACTTTCCACTTAACCCTTTATATGCATTTCTAAAGGCTTTAAGACCTTGAGATCTACTGCAACCATTATTTTCAAAAACGTCAAGAAGATGGGATTTATCTGATTCCAAGGAGTTGTTGTCAGAGATTCTAAGAGCACGAGTCGCAAGAGTACACAGGACACCAAATTTTTTAGTAGGAAAATGATGGGACCCAGCATGAAGGTATTGTTCCATGTGAGTCTTCTTGCAAAAAACTAAGTGAGAAATGGAACCAACCTCATTCCTTGAGAGAAGGATATCAAGGAAAGGAAGGCAACCATCAACCTCCACTTCCATCGTGAACTTGATGGAATCAGAAAGCGAGTTTAGATGCCCAAGGAACAGATCTAATTTCTCCCAACCATGGGGCCAGATGACACAAGTATCATCCATGAACCTATTCCACTTCCTAGAGCGGAATTTAGCCAAGGCCAGGGCCCTTGATTCAAAATCCTCCATAAATAAGTTAGCGACTATGGGGGAAAGAGGGGAACCCATCGCAACACCACAAGTTTTCTCATAAAACTCACCTTGAAAACTAAATAAAGTCGAGGTGAGGTAGAGGCTTCCTTGATGGGGATTTTGGTGAATAAGGACACAACATCAAAGCTAACTAAAATCTCACCAGGTTGCAACTTGATGTTCTTCCACTCCTTGATAAAGGAATTTGAGTGTTTCATAAAGGAATCGGTTTGAACTATAAGGGGTTTAAGCTTTTGTGCTAATAATTTAGTCGGATGATAAGAGGGACCACCTATTGTGTTAACAATAGGTCTTAAAGGGGCCCCCGGCTTATGAATATTTGGGAGACCATAGATCCGAGGGGTAAGGGTATTGCTCTCAATAAGCTTCCGAGAGAGAGGATTAAGAGAAGAATCTGATTTAATGGCAAGGGAAACATCCTTACAAACCAGTTTAAGGGTATATTATGATAATCAAATACTAGATGAATATGAACATAACATTCAAATAAAGGAAGAATGGGATGAAAATCCAACACCAAAGTTTGTTTTCAAACTAGAAGACCTTTATGATTTAAAAGATAGGTTTAAGAGAGTTACTAATTCTAAAACTCAAAGTTCAACTTTAATATTTCAGTTAGTAAATCTTGGAACCAATGATAAACTACAAAATGTCAACTTAGGTATTGGTCCGTCTTCTGAAGAAAGGATATCATTTTTCAAGTTATTAAGGACCTACAAAAGTGTTTTTTCTTGGGATTATACTGATCTTAAAACATATGACACTAATGTTATTCAACACACTATTCCTATGATTTCAGATGAGAAACCAATACAACAAAAGTTGAGTAAATTTCGTCCTAATATTGAAATTCAAATCAAAATAGAGTTGAATAAACTCCTAAAAGCTAATATCATCTTTCTAGTTAGACATTCAAAATGGGTATCAAATTTGGTTCCTGTCAGGAAGAAAATGGTGACATTAGGATTTGTATTTATTTTAGAAATTTGAATAAAGCGTGTCAGAATGACAATTTTCCATTACCAACCATGGAACAAGTATTGCAAACTGTAGTTGGTTCTGAAGTTATGTCTTTTCTAGATGGGTTTTCAGGATATAATCAAAGCCTAGAACACCCAGATGACAGATTAAAGACTACATTCAGGACTAAGTGGGGAACTTATGCTTATAAAAAGATGCCATTCGGGTTAATCAATGCAGGTGCCACTTTCCAAAGAGTCGTGGAAACAGCTTTTAGATGACTCATTAACAAATCAGTGGTTTATTTTTTTGAGGACATCATAGTCTTTTCTAGACAAGAAACCAATCATGCAAATGACCTAGAACAAGTCTTCAAGCAATGTAAAAATTATGGAATTTCACTGAACCCGAAGAAGTCATATTTTTCTTTAAATGAAGGAAAACTTTTAGGATTCATTGTGTCCAAAAGGGGTATTTATATCAATCCTGAAAGAATCAAAGAAATTAAAAGGATTCCTTTCCCTCATAATAAGAAAATCATTCTGTCATTTCTTGGACGGATAAATTTTATAAAGAGATTTTTCCTTCACTTCTCGCAGATAGTTTTACCTTTACAGACAATGATTAAGAAAAACCCAGTCTTCAAGTGGGGAGATAATGAAAGGGAAGCATTTGATTTAATCAAACAATCTATTATCAATGCTCCATTCTTACAACTCCCAATTTTCTTAATCCTTTCACTTTATATACATTCTCATAAGATACATAATATGATGTCATTCTAACATGGCTAAATTACCAGCAAATTGAAGCACCAATAACATTTTTCAGTTCCAATTTTCAAGGTGCATAATTAAACTATTCATATGTTGAGAAACAAGCATTTGCTGTCTTCAAATCTATAAAGAATTTTAGGCCATTTCTCCTCAAAAATAACACCAAGATAACAGTTCCATTCTCTGCATTAAGGAAATTATTGATGCAAAGAGAAGTAGGAGAAAAAAGGGATAATTGGGTAACTACTTTACAAGAATATGATGTAGAAATTAGACCTTCTAAAATTGTTAGAGGTCAAGGTTTTTTCATAATGCTAACAGAAGCATCCCACTTATAATCACAAGAAGATCCAAGTAATGATGTACAAGTGTCAGAGGTAAGCCTCAATAATGCTCAATCTCAATATGTTTATCTTAAGTTTTATTTGAAAAATGGATATGTCCCCACACAGCTCAGTTATAAAACAAAGTGTGCTTTAAGATTGAAAGCTAAGCAATACGAAATGGTAAATGACGTAGTGTTTAGAAGAAACTTTGATTTTGTGTTATTAAGATGCTTAGAGAAAACTGAAGCAGAGAAAGTTTTGCAGGAACTCCACGATGGACCAACTGGAGGACATTTTGGAGGAAATTCAACAGCAAATCAAATCCTGCATGCATATTACTATTGGCCAACACTTTTCAAAGATGCTCATTATTATGCGAGGAAATTCAAAGTCTGTTAAAGTGCATATGGAAGACAAAAGAAACCATATTTTCCATTACAACCAGTTAATATCGAACAACCATTTGAGCAGTGGAGATAAGATATAATTGGTGATATCGTTCCTAAATCTTCCGAATAGCATAAATACACCCTCACAGATACCAATTATTTTACTAAATGGGTGGAATAAATTCCACTAAAAATATCCAACTCTGAGAATATTATTGAGTTCATTGATCAGTTTATCATAACTATATTTGTTTTACCTATTGCTTTGATGTTTGACAATGCATCTTATTTCTCAGGAGATGTTATGATAGATTTTGTTATTAAAAGAGGTTTTAAACTCAAATATTCTATTAACTATTATCCTCAAGGAAATGGTTTAGCAGAATCAAAAAATAAAAACCTTATTAGAATCATTAAATGAACTGTTGATAAACCAAAGAAATTCACACAAATCATTAACATTTTCTCTTTTGGCAGATCAAATAACTCAGAAGGCCTCGACCATTGGCACTTCTCCATCTAATCTTGTTTATGGGAAAGAATTTTTTCTTCCTAATAATGTAGTTATTTCTTCTCTTGCATTGGTCCAATTTAATGATGAAACACCTTCTTCTTCTTTGCAAGTAAGACAATTTCAAATCCTTAAACTTAAAGAAGAAAGAGAAAAAACTAAAGTTACTCATGCACATCATCAACAGTTAGTTAAAGCTTCATTTGATACAACTTCTGTCACTCCAAAGACATTTGAAATTGGTGATCTAGTCCTAAAATGGGATAAGGCACACGAGGAAAAAGGTAAACATACCAAATTCCAAAGACTGTGGCTTGGACCATTTCAAATCATAGAAGAGATAGGCCCATCAACGTTTTTATTACAAGATCTATCAAGCAAAAGAGATTCTTTGCATGTTAATGGGAAAATTTTAAAGAAATATTTTTCATAGGAGGTAACCCCTTCTATTCCCTGTATATTATTAT
The DNA here is from genome assembly GCA_034641835.2 of Pinus albicaulis. Taxonomy (NCBI): domain Eukaryota; kingdom Viridiplantae; phylum Streptophyta; class Pinopsida; order Pinales; family Pinaceae; genus Pinus; species Pinus albicaulis. Next base: position 76,230,689 of record CM076574.1, on the reverse strand, counting down.
ATTTTATTTTCTTAGGAAAATAAAAGTTGAATGGTATTTATTGTTGTCTTTTCAAATAAAAATCTCAGAAAATATTTTTATTTATCGCTTCTAGAAATACGAATTGTTAACGAAACAATTGAAAAATTCAAATATCAAATAGATTTTATTTCGCTGAAAAAAGTGATTTCACTGAAGTTAATTATTCTTTGATAAACTCTCACTTTTATAAAGTATGGTTACTATATTATCATTCAAGAAAGGAACCTTTAACATAGTAAAGAATCTTTTACAGATAATCAATCTTAAACTCTAAAAATTATCATCCAGAATCCTCAAAAGGACCAATGATTCACCCCACCCAGTAAAATTTTCAATTTTCAGAAAGTAATTCAAAAAATTATGCTAAATATTAGAAGATAATAAGTCTCATCACAAGCTTATTTACCAAGTTCATAGGAAAATATTTAAACTGGCATTACCAATATTGTCTACCAAAATAAGGTAATGACTTGAGATTATATCAAAATGCAAGGGATCTCATCAAGAGCCAGCTTGATCAGTTTAGTTACAACCATTTAATGGCATTGTCAATATTTGGTTACCAAGCCAAGACAATGGCTTTTAAGTGATAAAAAATACATAGAAAATATCTACAAAAAGAAAACAAGCTCCAAAAGAGATAAAGTATATAAAATTGAACTCATTTTTAGAAGATTGTAATAGTAACTGGATGGGACAATGAATCATTGCTAAGTAAAAGGTAACCCTGCCAAAGGCTTAAATTTCCTACTAGATCAGAGGCTCTACCTGTGATAAAAGAGTATATATTTATAAAGCTAATCTTAATGAGCCACCTGCTTCATCTTTTTGAACTTAGTAAAGACTGGTATAGATATTCATATTTTCATTTTTAAAGAGGAAATATTATGGATTATGATCAAGTGAGATTTTATTGCCTAGTGAAATATTATTTGTATTGAAATTCATTCCTAGAACTATTTTTATTTTGAAAATTTTTAGAAATTTCAAAAAACCAATCATAGATAACTGGTTCCCCCAGGTGAATCGCCAACTATTGTACTATATAACAACCACCCCCCCCCCCCATTTATTATAAAAATAAATGGGGACCCTTTAAAAACTAAATAGAAATTTATAAGCATTATTTAATTTTAGCGTAAGTCTTAAACTTTGGTAATAAAGGCTTTTTCTTTCCACTTTGACTTCAAAGCACTTAGCACAAATCGCATACCTTACAAGATAACAAAGTTTAAAAAATATATAAGATTTTAAAATTGCGATATGTGCTTCAACATTTTTAAATTATATAAAATCCCCATTGAAAAGATTAAAAAACCCTTAAAGTATAAATTGCGGTGCGCCTTCTCTAAAGAACAAACTTATAACATTTCGAAAATGATTTAATGGGTAAAAGGTTCAAAAGATTGATATCTTACTTGAATTTTGTTTTAAATTTAGAGCATCGAATTTTTATTATGTTGATCTAACTCCATTCTTTGTCCTTGTCTCTATTCATCTCAGATCTGAATTTACTCGTTTCACTTGAATTTAGGAAACTACCTAAGGAAGCAAGATCAACTTGAATGACAAATAAAGGCAAAGTAGTTGCCCAAGAATTCATTGTAGAAGACACAGACATGCCTCCATTATTCTCAAACACAATGTGCAACAAGGATTGTGGGAGTTCTTCATGGGAATCCATGTACAACCTATTTGAGACATAACAACCAAGAGAATTAAATAAAACAGTAATAGCAGATGGGGCAGTTTCATCATACCTGTCGTACTTTGAAGTTGCATGTTTGTTTCTCCATAGAATAGCTGCGAGACCTGAAATCTTACCATATACTGATACGGTAAAATGGGTCATTGACAGCCTCAACATAGCAGACAGAACATTCAAGAATTATAAGCTATAGAAAATTGGTTCGTTCACCGCAGAGGATTTACGGATAATGTATCATTTACCTATGCCGCAGAAGATTTATGATAAATCCTTTTTGCAAAGCTTTATGAAGAATAATACAGACCTCGTGAAAGTAGTAAAATGATGTAAATAAGACTGAGGCAAGCTAAAGCAGGATAAACTTGGTATGTACCGATAGCACGATTACCCTCCCCTTATTGTTATGCAACAGGGATGTTATGTAGATTATTTGCAAAATCTGATACCACTAGATTTTCCATAGAATGGGTTCCTTTAATTGATGCAATCATCAATTCCTTTATCGTAAATTGGGCAACTATTTTTTCTGATAATCTGGCTAAAACCATTATGGATTATAGGACAAACATATTTTATTCCACTAGAACAATACCTCCCTTCTACATGGGCGCATACATCATGGATGCAATATGTTTATGTTCAAACTTTCCTATTATGGGATGGAAGTGGACAAGCCAAGACCCCAATCCAATTCATACTTACCATAAAGCCCTATGGGAATCTGAGTTTCATTTGCATTTCTATAAAATTTGTAATGGAGTTATGTTTCCCCATCCATCAGACCATCTTTAATGAAAGAGCCTCTAAGATTTATAAGGAAGCTAGCACAAATATTCTACCAGTGGCTAGATGGTTTGCTGAGGAAAATTTTACTTATATCAGAGTTTTTGGGACTTATTCTTCCCCCCATGTTTTGCCTTACTATGTTCCTGATAAGCTTTTAGCCAGAGAAATTTCTTATCAAACTCTAGTAAGTGGTATCACCAATTGGGAAGAGTGATGGCGGCAAAAGAAAGGAGTAGGGTTTCTCGGCTTGGAATCAGTATCCATTCTTCTACTGCCCCTCATGGTGGTGCTACTGCTGGGAGGCGAACCTGCACACCCCCCATCATCGGCATTGAGACGGTGGGGAAGAAAACATGGAGTAAGGGCTTCTCACACCCCGTGGCGGCTCACCCTCGAGATCCCTGCGTCCGCTTTGACCATTGGCCATGGATTGCGTAGTTGGATGTTGTGCGTGGTTTCCTCACCAAGGCTTGAGTACTGTGGCCTGGGGGCAAGGGCGGATATCTATAGGTGACGGACATTAGACGGGACAAATAACTCTGCATCCCATGAATCACTATGCACTCTCTGCGTCAGTTTGGAGGCTGTGTGCACAACGCTCGCTGATTTTCGTAGGTGTGCTTTGTACTTTCTTCAAGCCTCGCTTGCAAGTGTGATTTGGAACTAGAATACTTTAGGCCCCTTACTCAGTAGACATAACAGAAACAACTAGAGGTCGATTTTAGCGTCAATGCAAAGGAGAAACGGGTAAGCACAAATAGATTTCAGATTTTTATAAAACCCCCTACAGGGAATAGTTTATTACTTTGGATACAGGATACTGATCGGGTTACAGACCTAAGGCATATCATCTGGAGTGCCACTAGTTATCCATGCCATATATAGTCCCTTATATTTTTTAGGAGATCCCTACAAGATTCCAGCATACTCAAAGATTACTTCATAAGCCCTGCATCCACCATTTATCTTAATCTGCAACTAAGAGGTGGTGCCGCTGGGCAGAATAGATCACAGGGGCCCCGGGGACCCATCACATCCAAAAATGACTACCCAAAAGGTCCATCCTACAAGAATATAATACAAGGGCAAAACAATACTGCAGCACCAACAGCACCAGCAATGAATGCCCCCAAACCATACATTGTGGAACAACTTAATCATGTGCCAAAATTGCAAATAGATATTCCAGAGATTGATGATCATCGAACCATATTTGAATCTCAAGCACTAATCTACAGATTTAATTTTATTCTGGACAAAACCAATGGATCTTTTTCATTGGATTTTCACTAACTAGACTGTGGACTGTGAAATAAATCTCTATTCAAAGGGATTTTTCATTGTCAAGTTCTTATCCTCGAAGACCAGAGACAACATTCTTAGGGTTGGACCGTGGTTCTGGGGATCCACCGGACTTTTCACCACACCATGGTTTCTATATTTTCAATGAAAATACTATGGAGGTCACCGAAATGTTGGTCTGGGTCCGGTTATACAACCTCCCACTTCATTTCTGGAATGAAGTTGTTCTTGCAGGTATTGGCAACATCATTGGGAGATACATAAAAACTGACACCCAACGCTTGGAGGAGAGGATCTTCACCTTTGCACGCATTTGTGTGGAGGTTGACCTCAGCAAAGGGATTCCATAAAGCATCCAACGGATTAGCAAACAACAAAAATGGACGCAACATCTCAACTATGAAAATACTGCATTCAGATGTAGAATATGCAGGAATACTGGGCATTTGCAAAACACATGCCCAGAAGCTAAAAGAGACAACAGAAAAAAAAAGAAAAATACAGGGAAAGCAACCAAAGGCTGGAAATTTCCATAAGAAGAACCAAAACAAGGGATGGAAGAAGAAGAGGATGCACCCATCCCAAATGAAAACAAACAGACAACAACCAAACTGGAGACACAAGAACAAGAGATGCAAGAGCCTTTTGAAATTACCGCCACGGCTCAGGTGACAATGGACCATGGGGCACCAGAAAGTGTCGGAAACAAAATACAGCACAACTCATATACTTCAGATTCGTACAAGGACAATGGAGCCATCATAGCAGAAAATCAGCTCGCCCTCATTTCCACCACGCCAACACAAGGTCCATGGCGCAAGGTCAAAAAGAAGAAAGGGAGAAAAGTTTGACTTCTCCCCATGTATTATAGGTTCTAGGATGCAACTTATTTTCCTGTCTTTGACAATTACCAGCTCGTGCAACATGTAATTTTGTTTTCATTAATAAAATTATGAATTTTTCCTTGTGAAAAGTGGTATCCCCAAACAACACAAAGATTCCAAAAAATCCATATGGCCTAATTTCCCAGTACAGTGTGGCACTTTTGCCCTTTTTTACATTGGTCATGCAGCTAAAGAGATTTAAAATATCACTTCATTGAATTTGGCTTTAATTCCAAAGAGACTATATGATCCTAATGATGTGGTTCAAAATTTTACTACCAATCTTAAACTCAAACCTTTCATGAATGAGAAGGACATATTTGATGATTTATTTGAAGGTGTAGAGAAGTTTAGAGATGTGTTGAAAGTTGCATCTAATAAGCTCAGTAAATTAGACTTTGAAGCTTTTCAATCATATAGAAGCAAGAAATTATACACAGTCCCTTTGGACCTATTATTTATTAAATATGTCAAAAGGGAAACTCCTAGTATTAGTCTAGATGATGAGGTTAAGGACATGTTAGAAGATGAATCTCAAGAAAAATCAAATCAAGAGTCATAAAAATCACAACACGACTCTCAGAGTTCAGATCACTTTGACATTGAATCTGAAAGAAAAAATGAAAGTCTTGAGAAAATAATTGAAAAAGTGATTAAAGGAATTGAGATGCAAACTGAAGGAGAAATTGATGGATCTGAATCATCTTCTAAAGAAGTTCAGCATATTCAGAATGCATCTGATCAGACAGAGAAACCTTAAGCAAAGGATTTAAAGACAAAATGGGAGAAGTTTTCTAAAGCACTGGATACACCACCACCAAAGCCTAGTGTTGATGAATCGACAAGTTTCCAAACTCCAGAGAAGATGCAGAATATAGTGGAAACTAAAATGCCACTACAGTGGGTACCAAAAGATAATTATCAAGAGATTATTCCTGCCTACCCAACACAAGAAATCATTTTGAAAATTGAGTAAATATCTCCATTAGATGTTTTCTACAGCCCAGGTCACAAAGTTGTAGTCAATAGAAGAAAGAGAAGAAGAATTGATGAATCTGTGACTTCCCTTGAAAATGAATCGAAAAGGACATTGGTGAGGGGTGAAAAATGCCACCATAAGCTCATTGGTGAGGGTCAAAAGAGCCTTTTTCACCAAAAATTGAACATCACCAAAGGTGGCGTCGCCAAAATTATAGGTGTTGTGGTGACATTCAAGGTACATCACCAATAATGATTTATAATGATGGATAATGACCGTCACCATTTCATACGAGCAATGATGACAGACAATAGCCTCCATCACCAAAAAAATGAACGTCACTAAAGGTGGCGTCACTGAAAGTATGTTTTGTGGTGACATTCAAGGTCCGTCACAAATATTGATTATAATGAGGGATAGTGACCGTCACCATTTCATATGAACAACACAATTTTTTGTGATGGACCTTTCATGGTCGTCACTATTGGTGCATATATATGGCGATGTTCGTTGACCGTCACCATTTCATATTTTGTGAGGGTCAAAAAATTTCATGATAAGCTCATTGGTGGCATCAAGGTTCATCGCAAATAATGACTATAATGACAAACAGTGACTCTCACCATTTCATATCAACAAAAATGATTTATGGTGACGAACCTTTCATGTCGTCGCTATTGATGCATATATATGGTGGCATTCGTTGACTGTCACCATTTCATATTTTTTTTAGGGTCTAAAAATGTCACCATATTAAGCTCATTAGTTATTTTCAAAAGAGTATCCGTCATCAAAACTTGATCACCGTCATTCCCTATGAATAAGCGCACGATGGAATCGAACCACCAACCTCCTACTTCTAAAGCAGGTGCTCTTCCATTGAGCTATCACCGTTTAAATAATTATACTTTTAAAAATTATATCTTGAAACCTTTATAGATTGTAAATTCTAGAACTTTCAATAAATTAAATTCCTGACAATATTTTACTAAACAAGAAAAACATCTGTGTTTCCGTTGCCATGCCTGAAAACCATGGAGACCCTTGTCGATAGTAGAATAAGATTTGTGCCTGCTACTCAAGAACACATTCCTTATTAACCATTCTTACCTTACAGAAACCAAAGAGACAACACAATATCAGCATACAAAAAATTCCCTACCGATATATAATCATAACTTAGCTACGAAGTCTAATAGATGTTCTTAATTAATAAACTTTGTATTTGGAAATCATGTTTCTTCATATTTAAAAAATACTACATTGTATAACTCTTCTTTCTATTTATCTAGGCAATTATATCATAGCGTATGTCACAAAGTAGATATTGTGGTACATAAAGTAAAAATACAAATTTTCTCAAGAAAATAGATTTTGAAAAGAGATTTGAAAACTATATGTTTTCCATCAAATCTTTAATTAGTTCAACAACAAACTAGTTGGATTTTGAAAATTTAATATCATTCATAGGAAAAGAATAAGACAATGGTCAGACTCGTTATTCATACAAATATTAAAGCTAGTCATTATTTCCATTGCAAATAATTGAAATTTGGGCAGTGGTCTAACATTCAGAGCTGATTAGCGGGGAAGATCGTCTATACCATCATTCTTTTCCACTGTTTGTCATGTCTCTAGATCCAGATAAGAATTCTAGCTGACCCTTTAAAACACAATTCTACTACTCCATTTTATTTTATTTTTGCCAGAGAATTGACAGGACCTTCCCATCCTTTGTTTTAAATCAATCAATAACCATCCATCAATGATATAAATAATAAAAAATACTCAACAAACGCCAAAGATGCACTTGATGTATACCTATGTTCCAGGACTCATCTGACCTTACTGGTGCAAAAAGCTCACCCTGAAAAAATAACATCCATGTGGGGTTTACAAAGATTTTTTAAATCAAGCTCCTAGTAAACCAATCAAAATATGAACATCATTTTAATCAATATAATCTCTAACTTAAAATAAAAGTGGCCTAGACTTGAATTTTATATCAACCATGTCAAGTAACTTACATCGGGTGAGAAATAATGGCCATGCATATTGGATTAGTGAAATAATTGATCTAATAAAGCTCGAAATCAAACAAATGACTTACAGCTAAGACATGAAGTTTACCTTTCAACCCTGTCATTAGATAAATCTTCTTTATGCACGGACCATTAAAATTTTCCTGGTACCAAGAGGAAGTGGTATTGTAACATTAACCTCTGATAGAGTTTGTGTCCATGACTAATTCTCAAGATCCGCCCCATTACCAGCATATGGAGCTCGATAAGATACATGCAAAAACCATCAACAGGAAAATGAAATCTACATCCTTGTAAAAAAAGGGGAGGAAAATAAAATCCACTAATTGAAACAGACTGTAGGAAAACTCATTACTGCAACATGATTATCTCTTCATGAACAATAAAAAAATAAATCAAGAGAAACGTAATTTTTGCCAAATTTTGACAATCATTTCCTTTTGCATATTCTATGAGAAATTGATGAAAAAATTTAGCAAAAACTTGTCAACATCAGGATTGTAGTAACACATAAAGGAACAACTCCAACACAAATTACATAATCCTAAACATAAGTATAGATTCTATACAGATAGGTATTTATTCAAGACATTGTATTTTGTGAAAATCTGGAATTTTAGCATTATAGATAGCATGGCATTGTTGTTGGTAAGGGAGAACAAGCAAGATATTGGCACACTCCAATGAATAAACATTAGAGACCATTGTGTCATAGAAAGTACCAATTGCAAAGTTCACAACACAGTGTTGTGAGACTATAAGGCAAGGGCCCTCTTTTTGCACCCATCCCAATTGATAGGGGGATGGGTGAGGGGTCATGGGTAGGTTGAGGCATTGCACCAATTCCTTGGCGATCTTTGAAATAACACAATTTATGGTACCACTGCATTACCACTATATGTCGACTATTTATGAAGTCCATTCAAGAATTTCTTCAAAGATCAAAGTTAAAACAATTAGATAACCCAAATATGTAGCCTAAACAAGCTTAGATTTGAAAAGTAGATAACCCAAAGATGTAGAATATATATCTCACATTTATATATCCTAATTTCCAAACATTAAAATGACACTTTTTAGCATACTATTGTGAATTCATCCTAAAATTCTAGAAGAAAAATATTGATGGTTATTTTTCTTATATATAAGTTTTATACATGCATTTATTTAAACAGATAACTTGCAATCTCAAACATATCTAAGAATTCACAGAATATGTTGCTTCTTTAGCGATGGTGTGTGAACAATGTCATAACAATACTTCTAGCTATAGAATAAACATTTCAAGCTTGCCTATGTTGTATGATATAGACATTTGTCCTTCAAATAGAGTTATGAGATACATAACCACTTTCACCCTTAAGAAAAAATGTGGCTTTAAATGCATGGTGAACTCTCTTGGCACAAATATGCTCTTAGTATGGTATTGGATGCTCAGACTAGTGTCAGGTTTAAGGGTGCCAAATACTTTAGATTTTAACTATGATATGGTGCATGCTAGGCTTCAAGACAACATATTCTTTAGGAATTTCATGTTAGGAAACCTCAAAATATGTGCCCAGGAAAACTCAAGTTAAATGGTAACATTTTTTATAATGGTTGTGATTCATATGGATTCACATTAATATATATGTTTTTTCCTAAATTTGAATCATTTATGTATTTTTCGACAACCATTTTTTTGATCCATTTTTTATCTAACTCTGATTCAATTCAAAAAATTTAGGTTAACCATTTGATGACTGCTCTAGTTCATGTAATTAAATAGAGCATAAAAGATAAAGTGGTATTTTTGTGTTCATGAGAGTGTTTCATGTGTAAGTAAGATGGGAGTTACAAAAATCTTAAACTATGCCCAATTGGAAAATTGGAGTGTCTTATATGTAAGAAAATTTGTAAGAGAATATCCTAAATTTAGAAATAAGAATATTGTGATATGTGATTGGGGGAAAAATTCAATTCGCTCATGGATAAATGCAACTCCAAGTTGAATGAAATATCACAAAGCATTGTGGAAAAAAAATTAGTATGTATGTCATATTGTTGCTCCTCTTCTTCATGTGGAAGGCATAAGAATTTTATAAAATTAATGAAAATCTAAACTAGGGACATGTTGGAACCCAGAAATTCTCCTTGTTTGTATATAGTAAGAGAGTAATCACAGTCCATGAGATAATAATTATGTCCATGTGAAATCATGATAGTGCTTGGAATGACAAGCAAGCCACTAATAGTGACTCATGATAGTTGTAAATGGTCATAAGATATAAATAGAACTATATTGGAATTTCCATGCAATTAAACCATATTTACAGTTCCTTTTATGATTATGGATTCATCCAAATGCGCTGAATTAAGAAATTGGTTACACTTAAGAGTCAAACTTGTGTTGATAATAGAAAAGGGTGGACCATTGAAAATATGGATTATTGTCTCTCTTTTGAATATTGATGTCTCATATTTGGAGGGTAAACTTTGTAATCGTTTAATTTTTCTAGACTTTCTTAACCCAAAAAGTAGTTGAAACCCTTGCCAACATAACCCAGGATCTAACTACTTAAAAGCATAAATGGAACTTAAAAGAGATAAAGCATACCTGATACCACTCTTAGGCTTTATTCAACTCGAAGTGGAAGAGGTATTGGAGAAGAAGAATCATCCAAACTTGTTGCTATGTGAAAACAAATTCAAGAATCTACAACTCGAAATAAGCATAAATAAAGGTTTAGGTAGGTAATACAATACTAGGAAGCCATATTAATTTGTATAATGAATTTTGATAAGAAAATGATTTTCTCAAAATAGAATATACTATAAAATTCATTTTTTTCACCAACATAAGAAAATGAAAAAACAAAGGATATCTTAAAGGCTGCAAACTCACATTTCTCTGTCCTCTAGCAAAGTCGTTCATCGTCTTCCTCGGATTCCATTTTTTATTTCAAATAAAGCAGATCATCATTGTCTAAAGTTGCATTTTCCTCAACAAATGATGTCTTTTTCAGGAAATATCAAATATCCACAACTAAATTCATAATGACACTTTGGAATCTCACTGTTCTTATTTCTCAAAAAAATGCATCCATAGAAGGATGTATCAAAGTATTTTAACAATCATTATTTGTTGCTAATTGAGAAAGTTCTGAGTCCAATAAAGAGATAAATCATCAAAAATCCTTAGTGATTGAGTATGATTATACACATTTTTCTTAGTCTATCTCAGGCACTTGAGAGGATAAATTAATATCTCTCCAACCAAGTTCAATTTCCGCTTGTGACGTGATTGCTCTTCGTGAGACAATCGTTGATCAGTAAAAAAAAATGTATGTATTCTTGGAATATGATCTAATTATGAATATGGAAGTGATCAACTATCTTATTGAGGACATTTTATTTATGAAAATCTGGAAGTCAAATCTTTGAAATAGCATAATTTATGGGAGTGACAAGGTATGCAAGGCAGTGGTAAGATCGAAGTGAAATATTAAATAACAAAATTCCAAAATAACTTAGGGTTTACAGTGGCTCCACAAAATATACTCTGACATTGAGGTTTTTCTCATGTTTATTTTATATTGTTGGAGTATCTTTGGTGGAGCTAGGGTTTCTCTTGGTTTTCCCTATCTAGGGTTTCTGAAAGCATGGAGAATTATATGATAGGTTGTGATTGTGTCCAAGGGTTTCATTTCTTCTTTATATATATGAAATTTTCGGGTGAATGCTCCAAGAAATCCAAGCACCTTAAGACAAAAACACATAAAGTACAAATAAAATTGAATGAGAGAGAGAGAGAGTATCACTTCTCTTACATCCCTAACCCAAGTATGAAAAGGAATATGCACAAGTGCATGATCGACTATAATAACAACTCACTCCTTCCTCTATTTATATGATAGGTAAAGGGGATCTACAATAACAAGTGGACCTATTCCATTACAAGCAAATTTGAAAGACACAAGTAGGTCCCACCATGTGAAGCACTCTACTCTATGTGACATGTGTCAGAATCAAAGGTGACAGTGATTAACAAGCAATCCCTTCATGGCATGAGCACTACTCCCTAAGGTCCAACAATCCTCCAACGGTCCTGCGCTCCAATGCATCTCCAAGGTCATGTGCCTCCTTAAGGACAATGCATATCCAAGGTAATGTGTCACCTTAACAACTCCCACACCTGCATATCCACTCCCTCAACCCAAGAGTTCACATGTCAAGGGATTTTGTGTGCTCATGTTGATTTTGGGAGGTTTTGTTCATGGTGAAGTACCCAAATCTACTCCAAGAACACAAACTCCCTTCATGCATCAACAACGTGAAGGCACCAAGCTCCATACTTATCCAACACTTTGAGGAAGAATGTCTTTAAAACATCCAAACAAGGTCTAGCAGCAAACAGTAAACCACCTCCAATGTCCAAGTCCATCATGGAAGAGCATGTGCCAACCATACACTATGCACCCCACGTCTCATGAAGCACCCACAAGGCCCAAACATGGTGTAAACATTTTCAAAGTAACCTGAAAAGCTAAAAATTGTGTCCCTCTCATCCTAAAATCCTTTTTAACTCCACGCATATCCAATTACAACTTTCACTCGTAAGTGTCACTAATCAAAGTTTGCATCTCCTCTTTTCTACAAAAAGTGGGAAGACTAACTATAAAATTACCATTAGACATGTAGAGGATTTTTATGAAGGCAGTATGAAAGAGGCCATTTGGGGCAAGGGTAGGAATCAGGATCCATACGGCCTTAGTCCTAAGTTGGCATCCATACCTTGACAAAGTTGTTTGTGAAATGTGTTATTGCATGGATTTTGGAAGAGAGTATTTGGGGTAAATGCAACATTTGTACTGCTATTGATTTGACCTGAGTTGGAATCCATACCTTATCATAAGAATTCCTTTGTAGCATACTTATTTTCTGGGTTAGTTAGCTCCAAACTACTTCCTCCTAGCATTTACATTTGTTCTTCAAAGTCATTATCCAGTTCTGGTTGAAATCACTAGTATTTTTTGGTGTTGCTTGTCCCTATCTATTTTCTATTATTTTGTAATTATTCAACTTTTTGCTACAGTTAGGGTGTTCTTAATTTCTGATTTTTGGTCTGCTTTATTTTCCATATTTCAGATCTAGTTCCGGAATTTTTGGATATCAAAATTCAGTTATAATAGAAGAATTCTTTGTTGGCTCACATCATTGGTATTATAACCTCAATTAATAGCACATTCATATCATATTTTTCGTTATAATAGAAGAATTCTGGGTTGGCTCACATCATTGGTATTAGAACCTCAATTAATAGCACATTCATATCATATTTTTCGTTATAATTCAGAATAGTTACTTATTCTCACCAATATTTTTATCTTTCAAGGAATCCTTGTAAGCAAGATAGAGCAAAGCACAACTTAGATATATTATCACCAAAATACACATCAACTCAGATATCTTATCACCAAGAGAGAGAGAGAGTAGCACTGCTCTTAAATCCCTAACCCAAGCATGAAAAATAATATGCACGAGTGCACAATTGACTATAATAACAACTCACTCCTTCCTCTTTTTATATGAGAGGTAAAGGGGCTTTGCAATAAAAAGTGGACCTAGTCCACTACAAGCAAACTTGCAAGACACAGGTAGGTCCACCCATGTGAAGCACTCTACTCTACGTGACATATGTCAACATCAAAGGTGACAGTGATTAACAAGAAATACCTCCATGGCATGAGCACAACTCCCCAAGTTCCAACAATCCTCCAAATGTCCTAAGCTCCAATTCATCTCCTAGGTCATGTGTCTCCTTAAGGAAAATGCATATCCAAGGTAATGTGTCACCTTAAGGACTCCCACACGTACATATCCACTCCCTCAACCCAAGACTTCACATGTCAAGGGATTTTGTGTGCTTATGTTGATTTTGGGAGGTTTTTGTCATGGTGAAATACCCAACTCTACTCCAAGCACACAAAATCCCTTCATGCATCAACAACAAGAAGTCACCAAGATCCATACTAATCCAAAAGTTCGAGTAATAATGTCTTTCAAACATCCAAACAATCTCTAGCAGCAAACAATAAACCACCTCCAATTTCCAAGTCTATCATGGAAGAGCATGGGCCAACCATTCACTATGCACCCTGCATCTCATGAAGCACCCACAAGGCCCAATTGTGGTGTAAACATTTTCAAAGTAGCCCGAAAAGCTAAAAATTATGTCACTCTCATCAGAAAAACCTTTGTAACTCCACGCATATTCAATTACAACTTTCATTCATAAGTGTCACTAATCGAAGTTTACAACTCCTCTTTTCTACAAAAAGTGGGAAGACTAACTATAAAATTACCATTAGATATTAGAGTAGAGGATTTTTATGAAGGCGATATGAAAGAGACCATTTGGGGCAAGGGCAGGAATCAGTATCCATACGGTAAATTTGAGCATCAAGTGTTTCATTAGTTCTTACTGTAACTTTGTTATTGTGCGCATGCAGATATCGAAGTCCACTGAGTCAATGATCTCATCATTTATAGACTAATGGGCTGCATATCGTTGTCATTTATAGTCTAAAGCTATAACTGATTAAATCATATGATATATCCACCGAAATATCTAAGAGATGCCATCATGTTCAGACAGTTCAATCAAGGGGGCCAAGGACAAAGAACATCATGCTCTAGCCGCTTTTCAAATCCTTCAATTCAAAATATAAGAAAGTAAATTAAACCAATTACAAGATCAAAAACTCTGCTCTTGTATGGTATGCTACGAAACTACTATAATAGTTTAGCATGTTTTTAATATAAATTTCATTTCCAATAAAGAAATTGTGTAGCTAGTGCATTTTACGTTGCATTCTTTATTTTTCAGAGGAAAAAACTTTGGTTTATATTCATTTTAAACGTTGGAAAAAAAACGTCGTTGGCCACCTATTCAGACCTCTCACTCTAGGGTTTCCTCTTGTCTAGGACCTGACCTATTGGTTGGGCTCACCTCTTGTCCATTCTCTTGGACTGGACCTATTTGTTTGGTGGGCTTCTCCTCGAACTCAACACCCAAATCCATGCCAACCGAATTTTTTCATTTCTGAGTCATATAATCGGCAAGGAAGGCTCAATCGTACCCAATAGTTCATACGTGGTGTTACCTGGAAGAATTCAAAAGGGAAGGCAGTAAGTAAGGGGTTATATCATGAGCCTTAAGAGAAACCCTAACTCCTCATAGAAGAATAAAACGAGGAAATAAATATTGCTATCAAAGGCCTAAGAGAATCCTTCTGATATTGGATTGAAAAATAAGAGGCATCTCATATCAGCATCATACCTATAAAACAAAAACATAGCTTTCACTTTATTTTACATTTTTTTGTCTTTTGCGAAAGAGAAAGCTAAGTAAAAATTATACAAAATCGTTTCTCTAGACCAATGAACTTGAATCTTGGTACTGTATTTCCTTTAATATAAGCTATGTTTTCCTTTTTCCAAATGAAAATAGATATATCTAGAAATAACATTTATATATGTTTTGATTCCATTCCCTATTTCCCTCAGATATCCAAAAGAAATATCTTGCCCCAAATGATGTTATGTGGTTGGTCTATTTCTAGAAAATTTATCGAGGGGAAATAGATACTCATTGCATATAATACTATCACTTGTCCTCTCTTTATCCCTATCGGTTCGACCTCCCTATGGTGCCTCTGGGACCCGGCTGAATAGAACGCTCTCACCTCACCAACAAGGGTGTACGAACATGATATTCTAAGTTAACCCAATCTCACTCGCTCGGATATGGGGATGAATAATAATCCATCCCCCTCAGTTTTATCCAGCGCGATAGAAGAAATTCTTGTAGGATGCCATAGAAACTCATCCCTCACAACAAATATATTATCTTCCCTCTACTTTTCTCTTAAAATTGTAGCATTTCTGGCCTTGTCATATTTCTTAACTGCTATTTCTTTCAATTCAATAGGCGCTACCGCCTTAGCCTTTATGTTTACTGGAGGTTGTGCTTAAACTTAAACTCGAATTGGAATTTCTTATTATTATGCATAGCCTAAGGTGCACGTCACTTCGCCACTATTATATGAAGCAGACCAAACCTATTTATTTAGGTCATAAGGATGGGCGGATTGTGCAACAACTTAACATGGTTTAATGTCTAGCAGCCTTGAGTGACGTATAAGTAACTGGAGAATAAGTGTTATTATGATAGGCTAGTAAAAGTGATTGATAATGCAGAGAAAATTATAGAATAATTGACAAATTCACTGGTCGTTTATTGTCATTTGTGGTTTTATAAGAGTTTGACAGTAAAGAAGGTGGAGTCGGACGTGAGTCAACTGACTCAATCAAGTTGGAACTAGATTCTCTTTCAGAAGGAAGTGTTAACCTTTGCTTTTAGGTGTGATTCTCTGCCCGTGCACATAGAGAGACAGATATGCATGCCACCCTAGACGCATTGATTGTCCAATATTTGAAGCATCAACATCCACAGTGCCTTGCTCCTATTAACACTCTTCCTCCATTATCTTTGTTGCGTCCACATTTATGTCCTGAACCTAGCAGAGCTCTAGATGCACCTTCTACACAGTAAGACGGCTAAGCACTCGTGAGTTTAGAACTCAATATGGTGGAATGCATGGATATAATAGGCGTGATCAGCAGTTTGTTTTTAGTCGTTTCAGGCCTTTGCGTACATGCCCTAATGATCCTGTATTATTTGCTTCAATTACATTTTTGGGAAATTATACATGTATTGCTATTGTAATTCATGCCGGAGAATTGAAGATCTTTGATACAAATAGTGGAAATGTTCTAGAAAACCACTCTTTCCATCAGTCACCGATAACTTTGGTTCAATGTACATCATGTGAAACTGGAAGCTGGTCCACTACTGGAAGTCACCTTTTATTATCATCCTGTAATTATGATGTTTGCCTTTGGGATTCTTCTGCACTTTAAAATGGTCCATTGCATGCATTTGACAACTACAGAGCAGCATGATTCAACAACAGTGGAAGTATGTTTGCAGCAATTTCATCGGAATCTTCTCATCGAGAAATTATTGTTTATGATGTTCAATATTGCAATCTTGAACAGACGTTGTCTGACATTTTCTTCAGTTTCATATGGGTCTATTCATATGCATGCACAATCAGTTGTTCATTTCGTCCTTTGGATTCAATGTTGTTATGGAATGGTATTCTTTCGGGCCATTGAGTTTCACATCCTGTATTACACCGCTTTGACCAGTTCACTGACTATGGTAGTGGTGGCTTCCATCCAACTAGAAATGAGGTTATTATTAATTCAGAGGTTGGGACCTATAAAAATTTAAGCTACTTTGAAGTGCACCATCTCTATATCAGATTGTTATCACTTTTAATGTAGAAATTTGCTGAATAATAATTAATTATCCACCGAGACTATCCTGGTCACATACTATTTCAACTTCATACACAACACATAATCTCTTCCACTCAACCAACTCAGATCATCACACATGCGGAAATAAAATCAAGCGATAACACATCAAATCATCATACACATTAACACAGTATGTATGGGGAAAGCTTATAGTTGAAAACCCCGCAGCTATTGTGTATATTATAATTGAGAAATCATGTAACAATCATAGTACAATACTCCTCACAAGTACTCAGTACTATCTCATGAAGTTACACACAAACTAGCTTGGTTTTGAACATGTTACTGGTTCAAAACTCACCACTAATTGCCTTGCCTCTATTGCATGTTTCAATGCTATGGGATGGCCTCTTTATATAGATAAACCACCAGCCTGAACTGCGCAATCCTCATGGGCTTACTCCACCTATCTGTGTGTTGCAAATAGCAACAGTATAGTCACAACTGATAGCTAATTCCACCCTTTCATCTACCTCTTTCACTGGTCTCCACTGAACTGATCATACACTGTAGTGAACTGATGTGTTCTTGAGTTGAATAATGAGTTACTAATTAATGAATTAAATAATATTTAATTCACTCCACTCATAACTAATTGATTAGCTAGTTAAACTAATCTCAATCAGTTCAACTAAAATAAACATAACACAACTCCACTAGTTGTCTCATTAACTCCTCCAAACTTCTGCCACTGAAGTCCAACTGAAGTCAACCATGCATGATGCCATCAAACCCTTGGGAACCACGTGATTCCTCTGTCAAATGCATGAGCCACTTCTGTAGCTCGAACCGAAGTGCTCCAAGAGAGTAAACTGAAGTTTATAGTCTAAATATTATTAAGGGTAAATAATATTTGACTTCCCTATTTTTAGGAGAGGCAGTCTAAAAATAGCCTTCGACCTCTTCGACCTAAAAAATAGAGTCTCATCTATTTTTACCAACATGACCAATGCTCCAAGAATCTCAAACTAGAATCCCCGAACCATGCTCCATATGTCTAAAAATAGACATAGTCTAAAAATAGACTTTGCGCCAGAATTTGCCTGCGGGCCCACTTAGTGAAGGCGACTTCATTTCACTAAGCTCCATCATCTTGCCGCATTCTCAACACTCCCTCTCAGCAAGATATGGATTATCTGCAATCCCTATCCTGCCTCTGTGGAATTCGAACTTGCTCCTGGTGAGCGCCTTCGTCAGGATGTCGGCATCCTGATCCTCCGTGGGAACATATGAAAGCATCATGATTCTCCGCTGAACACAATCTCTGATATGATGATACCAATCTGTGAAGCCATGATGCCTCAACTGATCCTCCTGTCTGTACCATGAACCATATCCCGATGTGCCTCTAATATAGCGCAATACATGCTTGCTTGCCTTCCAAAAGAGCTTGGTAGGCTTAACCATAGCTTGCGAAAGCTGGTTAAATGCATAGCATATATCGGGTCGTGTATTGACCAGATACATAAGCGACCCCACCAACTGTCGATAGACAGTGGCATCCACTACCTCCGCTGAAGTAGCATCCTCCTTCCTCCAACCACCAGGAAGAGGAGTGTCAACGGGCTTGCAGCCTTGCATGTTGAACCTCTCCAGAATCTCCCGGGCATACTTGCCCTGAGAAACAAACAGTCCTCCGCTGCGCTGCCAAATCTCCAATCCCAGGAAATAATGAAGGATGCCCAAGTCCTTCATCTCGAACTCTCGTGCAAGATCCTCCTTGCATGAAAGTATCAACTTCTCATCGCCAGTCAAAATTAGATCATCTACATACAGTACGATGATCAACAGCTTCCCCTCCACCACAATCTGGTACAGGTTTGGATCCGCCTCACTCTTGGAGAATCCAAGCCCGGTGAAGTAGCTGTCCATCCGAGTGTACCAAGCACGAGGTGCTTGCTTCAGCCCATACAGTGCTCTCTTGAGTCGGCACACATGCGACTCACTGCTGAAGATCTCAAAACCTTCAGGCTGCTCTATGTACACCTCTTCCTCAATAACTCCATTGAGGAACGCAGTCTTCACATCCATCCGATGAATGTGCCACCCCATCTGCGCTGAGAGAGCAAGGATCGTCCGTATGGAAGAGTACCTTGCGACAGGTGCAAAAGTCTCCTCATAGTCAATCCCCTCGATCTGTGAGAAGCCACGGGCGACAAATCTCGCCTTGTACTTCTCCACACTCCCTTCAGCCGCCTGCTTCACCTTGTAGATCCATCGCGAACCTACAACTGATTTCCCAACCGGTCTTGGGACAATCTCCCATGCACTGTTCCTGATGATCGAATCATATTCTTCGATCATGGCATCAACCCATGCGGGTTCCTCCACAGCTTCCTCAAAAGAGGATGGCTCCGTCACAACACATTGACTCACAAGAGCCATGTATCCAATGTACCGATCCGGTGACTGCCTCTATCTGCGCTGTGTTGTAGGTGGTCCTACAACCTTCTCTGCATCTCGAGCCAGTCGCTCAGCTTCTGTAGTGCGCATGCGCCCTCTGATGGTTGGCGCTGCATGGGTGGTTTATTCCACCTCCTGAACTTCCTCTTGTGGCTGATCCACATCCGGAAGCTCCTCCTTAGGAATTAACAGCTCCTCATCTGTATGCAAGTGTAGCTCCCTCTCAAGCGAACACTGCATGGCTTTCTCCTCCTGAAATTTTATATCCCGTCGCACAACAGTCTTGCGACTGTCTGACAAATACACCCGGTAGTTGTGAGGTGTATCAGTGTACCCCACAAATATTCCAACCTCAGCAATTGGATCTAGCTTCCTTCTCACATCCTTCGTCACATGCATGTAGACAAGAGAACCAAAAATATGCAAATGGGAAATATCAGGCCTCTTGCCAGAATAAGCCTCCTCCGGTGTACTCATGCCAAGAACCTTGTGAGGACAACGGTTCTGAACATACACTTCTATATTGCATGCTTCAGCCCACAAGTGAAGGGGTAGGCCCTGATCATGCAACATCGCCCGTGCAGCACCCACGATCGTTCTGTTCTTCCGCTTAGCCACCCCGTTCTGCTGTGGGTTATGGGGTGCAATGAGCTCTCTCCGAATCCCTTCTGTGCTACAGAACTCCTTGAATTCAGCCGAGATGAATTCACCACCGTTATCACTCCTTAGAGCAATCACCTTCTTCCCCGACTCCTTCTCGACCAGTGCTTTAAACTCACATAACTTCGCGAATGTATCGCTCTTCTTCGGCATGAAGAAGATCCAGCACTTTCGAGAGAAATCATCAACAAAGATCACATAATACTTGTGCTTTGCTGTCGAAGCAACTGAGAAAGGACCACACACGTCCGTGTGAACTCTCTCAAGGATCGTCATGGCGCGACTATCCTTCTCGTGAAAGGTGGCTTTCACATACTTCCCTAAAGTACACCCCTTGCACTGATCTGACTGCGCAAGAGTGCCCTTAGGAAGCCCAATAGAAATCTGCTGCAGTATCTTCAAAGCTCCATGGTGAAGGTGGCCCAATCTCCTGTGCCACAGTTCGCCCTCATCATCCCGGCTCACCACTTCTCCCGCCTTGCATGCCATTGCTGCGCAGCCATCTACCTGCAACTGGTAAAGGTTCTTGGTTCGAACCCCTATCTTTCGGGTCTCTCCAGTAGTCTTACTGCGCAGGAAGGCTTTTCCTTCGCTGAAGACCACATCATACCCCTTATCCTCCAACATCGCCACAGAGATCAAGTTCTTCTTCAATCCAGGTACATGCATGACATCCCTCAATACAAAGGGTTTACCAGACTCCCTCTGAAAGGATATGGTACCGATACCAGTCGCACGGTATCTACCATCATCGCCCATCTCGATGTGCACACCCAAATCTTTGTCCTCCAGATCTGAGAACAACTCCCGATCTCCCGTCATATGAAATGACGCACCGCTGTCCAAGAACCATACCGATCCTAGCACACTTGAAACCAAGAATGCGATCAGTGAGCTTTTGGCGATACTGAGGTATTTGGCAATACTGTCGCCTTTCTCCATCTTGATGTTCCTAAGCTTATCTTTGAGCGCCAGCTTCCTTTGGTCACTCTTACTCTGGAATAGATCCGTCAAAGCTTTCCACATTAAATATGGAGTTGCTTTTCCATGCAGGCTGGATACAATATGATCCTTGACGCCCTCCAACAGGATCCTTCGACACTTCGCCATCTTCTTTTGCCATACTTCGACTTCAGCAGGATCAGTGGGCTTTTGGACATCCGTATCTATGAAATCCTTCAGACCATTATCTTCTAATACTGCTTCCATGTGATCCTTCCATGCAACATAATTCGAACTGCCTTCAAGAGCATATTCGAGTCGCAAACCGTTGAAAGACATTTTCAACACTGGCACCAAGAAAACAAAATTGCTGCAAAATTTCGAATTCCACCTCAAAGCTCAGCCACTCTAGATCTGTGAGAACAAATTATTTCTAGCACAGAGATTGACTACAAGGGGCATTTACCAGACCTTTCACTTTCCGAAGAAAGATGAATCCGGAGGCTACCTGGCCTGCATGCAGACTCTGTCTACCGAAATAAGTTTGTAATCACTGTGATGATCAATCTCTGCTTCAATAGCTCTGATACCATGTAGAAATTTGCTGAATAATAATTAATTATCCACCGAGACTATCCTGGTCACATACTATTTCAACTTCATACACAACACATAATCTCTTCCACTCAACCAACTCAGATCATCACACATGCGGAAATAAAATCAAGCGATAACACATCAAATCATCATACACACTAACACAGTATGTATGGGGAAAGCTTATAGCTGAAAACCCCGCAGCTATTGTGTATATTATAATGGAGAAATCAAGTAACAAACTCAGTACAATACTCCTCACAAGTACTCAGTACTTTCTCATACAGTTACTCACAAACTAGCTTGGTTTTGAACATGTTACTGGTTCAAAACTCACCACTAATTGCCTTGCCTCTATTGCGTGTTTCAATGCTATGGGATGGCCTCTTTATATAGATAAACCACCAGCCTGAACTACGCAATCCTCATGGGCTTACTCCTCCTATATGTGTGTTGCAAATAGCAACAGTATAGTCACAACTGATAGCTAACTCCACCCTTTCATCTACCTCTTTCACTGGTCTCCACTGAACTGATCATGCACTGTAGTGAACTGATGTGTTCTTGAGTTGAATAATGAGTTATTAATTAATGAATTAAATAATATTTAATTCACTCCACTCATAACTAATTGATTAGCTAGTTAAACTAATCTCAACTAGTTCAACTAAAATAAACAGAACACAACTCCACTATCTGTCTCATTAACTCCTCCAAACTTCTGCCACTGAAGTCCAACTGAAGTCAACCATGCATGATGCCATCAAACCCTTGGGAACCACGTGATTCCTCTCTCAGATGCATGAGCCACTTCTGTAGCTCGAACTGAAGTGCTCCAAGAGAGTAAACTGAAGTTTATAGTCTAAATATTATTAAGGGTAAATAATATTTGACTTCCCTATTTTTAGGAGAGGCAATCTAAAAATAGACTTCGACCTCTTCGACCTATAGGTCACAAAAATAGAGTCCCATCTATTTTTACCAACATGACCAATGCTCCAAGAATCTCATACTGGAATCCCCGAACCATGCTCCATATGTCTAAACATAGACATAGTCTAAAAATAGACTTTGCGCCAGAATTCGCCTGCGGGCCCACTTGGTGAAGGCGACTTCATTTCACCAAGCTCCATCATCTTGCTGCATTCTCAACATTTAATTCTACCGGAGACATCATATATGCGAAATTAAGGAGAAATCTAGAAGATGTTATGTCTGCTTTAAATATACACAGAGTTTGTCATCCTTTATTTGCAGCATTCCGCACAATGGATGTTTTCCACTATTCATATATTGCAATAACCGTTGTGGATCGTTGTGTCTTGGACTTGGCAACGAAACCAACAGATTCATTTATAGGTCTAGTTGCAATAGATGGCAGTGATGCAATTGATTCATCTGCTAGGATTTATGAGGTTGGGAGGCGAAGACCAACAGATGATGACCCAAATCTTGATGATGGGTTGGAGACTGAGGATGAAGATGACGGTAGCTCAGATGCTGGTGGATATGGTTTAGATTTTGATGGAGAAAGTGATATGGATATTAGCAACGATGACAATGATAGCATTGATGAAGGTGAAGATGGTGATTTTTATAGTAACAAGGATGATGATGGTGTGGGTGGGGGTATCCTGCGAATAATCTCATATGATGAGGGGAATCAAGGAATTGGGTAATTCAGTAGTGATGAGGATGGTTCTCTGGGTGAATTTGATGAATAATTTATGATCTTATAGATTGGTTGTGTTGATAATGATTAATATGCTATAGAGGCAGTTGTTGTACATGTATCACTTGCAAATCCTATGTTGTATGCTCCGTAAGATGAGCAATGGAAAAAATATTAATCATGAGGTCAGTTATTGAGGATGGGTTCATGGTTCTACAATCTTGTAGAATTTATGACAATTATTATTTACAATGGATATCTTTGTATAGCATTTAGTTTTCATTGTTATTAGTGGAAAGTACCAACCAAATCCAGCAATTAGATTGTTCATGGGGAACCATCAAAATTCCAAGTTACTGCATTTTATCTGAAAAAGAGAGGCATATATATTTATCTATGTGTCCATCTATTGATCCATCTCGTCTTCACTTGGATAAGTCCCTTTCATTCCCTAGCTATATCGAATTAATATCAGAAATGAGTGGACCAACCATTCCGGAGCCAGATCACGGTCTTTGGATGAACAACAACAGGTGCAATATACATCATTAAAGTGTTTTGTTTTGGTCTACAGCCATGGATGAGGGAAAACGGACAGCATTACAATTTCCCACCACTGATTATGCGTTACTCTATAGGTATTTCCCTTTCCCAACCTTTCTTGTTCCCTTACATCTCTCTATCGTATCGCTTACGTAGATTTTGGCCTCTTTCTAGGCCTCTATGATGAGGTGAAAAGGGTGTGGAGGTTGGTAAGCAGGGCTTTTACGCCATTACTAGGTTATCCATTTCCTTACATGTTGTATATTATATTAAGGAATACGGGTAAAAATGAATTCTCATTGAAAGTGGTGTATGTGGATCAACTGGTCTGGTCCCATTTCATCGGTTATATAAAGTGGGATATATATAGTCTTGGATCCTACCATTCATTGGGTAGCAAATGAGTAGCAGCATCAAGTGTAGAAACTCTAGGATCACGGCAGAATTGGTATCAGGGGCAGCAGAATAAAAAAAATTGGGTTAATATAAAGAAAATCACATTTCAATAAGTTTTTGAAATTCACAGCACATACAGACGACATTAATCGGCATGGATTTTCAGTGCGGTGTACATACAGGCTTCATACAGCAAAGCAAGCTTTCAATAACATAATTTTAGATCAACTTCGATGAATGATAATTTTGGGAAACATCTTAAAACTGGGTAGAGTATTTGAAGCAATTGAATTCAAGGAATGAATTAAAAGAGATAAGTGGTGTCTGTGTGAGTATTAGAAAAAACGTTGGTTTATATTCATTTGAAACACTAGAAAAAAAAGGTTGCAATTGAAGCTACATTGGTGAAAACTAAAATAACATAATTTCAAATCAACTTCGATGAATGATAATTTGGGGAAAATCTTAAAAATTTGGTAGAGTATTTGAAGCAATTGAATTCGAGGAAGGAATTAAAGGAGAGAAAGGGTACATGTGTTAGTATTCATTTTGGTTAATTGACCAAGGCTTCAGAACCACCGATCCTGCCATCATGGTCCAAATATTCCTTGCGAAAATAGGCATCAAAAAAATCAATGTTTTTTGGGTGAGCCATTAAATAGATCCTCCTCATCCTCCAATCACTCAGGGCATCCAAATTCAACCCTAACTACCCGCGAATCACTGCATCATTTCATGTGAAAATACAGAACAAATCTGTAGCTAGGACGAAGTTCAATCAAGAACGTGAATCGATCTAGAGATCCTAAAGATCGATCTAGCGACATGTACATGTTTACATATAGTCACAGGCATATTGGAGATTGATCTTGGTGTGTTGTGGTGCCCAACCCTTTTTACAACTCTTCAATATTACTATACACTTGCACACCCTAAGGTGGGAATAAAACGCAGAAAAAATAAAAATAAAAAAATAAAAAAATAAAAAATAAAAAAATAAAAAATTTGGATGCTTGTTAAAGTTATTAATCAATAATTATTTTAACTTCTATATAAATTTTAAAAACATTATATTTTATGAATATGTTTTTATATAAAATGCATTGAATGCCTATTTTCTTATCTTATTGTATACTTATTTAAAAAAACAAAAACAAAACAAACAAAACAAAAAAATTCCAAAATTACAAAATAATAACTAACCTTATTGTCATATATACTTTTAAACACATTCAGATTTGGATTTTATATAATCAAGAAAAAAATTACAAATATATTTTAATTAATGCTTAATTATCTTATATTATGGATGAACACAAGTGAGATTTAGTTTTAAAATTATTAAGTTAGATTTTAAAGCTAAAAATTATTTTTTAACAATGCATTAACCTTCCATAACCAATTTCAATGTAGTACATTATTATGGTAGTCAAAAATGAATCTCATAAGTCTTGCCCTCGCCTAAACCCTTCATAACCAATTTGGATGTACTTCACTATGATGATACTAAAAAATGAATCTCATGAGTCCCACCGATGCATTGGTACAATTCTACTCAAGCCACCAGTGATATTTCTCCGTGAATCAATAATATTGTACCGAGAAACACCATAATTTATGACATTTCTATTTCCCACAATTTCAAAGGAACTTCAATCCTTCAACATGAGAATTTTTTTCCCATATTATTGAATTAAACATGGCAAGGCCATCCTATAGCAACAAGAATTTCCCAAACCCCCCCCCCCCCAAACAACATATTTTTGAATCTCACATGTTGAAGTCGGGTACCCCTAGTGAGCATATATGAGTGTAGGGGAACATAACCTCATAAGACAATGGGCACCCAGGGGGAAAGGTTTTTGCATCGAAGAGGGAGCCTTGATTACATAGATGTGGTTTTCTAAGATTTTTCATCAATCAAATGTAGATTTGAGGGGGAATTCAGCCAAAAAAAATATTTGGTTGAATTTTCATACAAAAAGATTGATTCAACTTCAAATTTTGATACTTTGTGTTTACTCACTTTCATGTCATAACATATAACTAGTGATTTGCAAGTCCTTGTCTCGTTTCATCCTATTTTATTTAAATTGTGAAGTGACTAAGCCTTGAACCCCAAATCTTCATAGATAAATTTTACAAAGTATGCATTGCCTCATTTCCTCTCATTTTACTTCAGTTAAATGGAGCAACTAGGCCTTGAGCCCCAAATCCACACAACTAAGCTTTTCATACTACAAAAGTCTATCTCTCCCTCGTATTACACTTGGTTTAGATATTTTTTTCTTAGAAGAGAAGCAATGCCTCACCAAGAACCTTACATGTTAACTTATCATCCAATCCCATTACATTTTCTAATCATTGGGGACATTAATAAAATTTAAAAATAAATTTCATACTCATTTGATGCAATCACCACATTCCATCAATTTGAGTTAAACTTTACAAACAAATTTAAAGTAATTATTATAATTTTTTTCATTGATTCTAAATTAGCAAGTGAGAAAAATGCAAATGTAACCGTATTTTTAAAGTACAATCATCCAAAAACTCATCAAAGACTAAAGATAGGTTAAAATTCATGAAGTGAAAAATATTGTTGGCATCCTCGATAATAAAACTACTTTCAGAAGCCCGGTCTAGATTTTACCACAAACGCAAGAACCAAAGTGAGGAGCCTATTTTAAAGTTTTTATAACATGATGTATTATAATAATTTTTAAAGAAGCATGCATGAATACAAAAAAAAATTGTATCTAGTATCATTCCAGATAAAGAAAAATACTCATTAGGATATATATGACATGAGTAAGAACTGCTACCAACCTACTTTCAAAATCATCATGGACATTTCCAGATTAAAAAGGAATTGTTTATGCTACCTATGAAAAACGAAGATTTACTCCCCACCTTTCTAACTATAATGTATATTTAGGCTATTAGATTTTCAACATCCTTTCTATGATGCAACATGTTACAACTTTCCATTATATTTATGTATATATTATATGAGTTGATGTAATTGTAAGGCGCATAAATTCCAAAATAATTGTCCAAATACCCATGTTGCCACTAACTTAATTGTTTAAGTAAGAGACAATGTTTATTGCAAGAAGCATGCATCAATAAAACTTTACTCTACTCACAATTTACAAACCTAAACAATTTTTCATACACAAACACATTCAAGACTAATCCACAATAATAAACAATCCTCAAAACAATATCTTGATAGGGATAAAACTACTAAAAAATGCTCAAAACAATATCTTTATAGAGATGAAACCACTAAAAAGTAATAGTAGTCGAGCAAAGAGTTAGCACGCTTTATGTGTGATAACATTTTTGACATGATGCCCTTCAAACAAGAGGCAACCTCAACATTAGCACAATTGGCACCCTTTATGTGTGATAACATTTTTGACATGAAGCCCTCCAAACAAGAGGCCACATCAACATTAGCACAATAAGACAATCATGTCTTGATGGCGAGGTACCCTACTTACCTATAATTCCACTCTTAAATCTGCACGTAGTTCAAATTGCATCCCAATTTTAAGGCCCCAAACAAATCCACATACTAAAACCCCACTTCATAGATATTGAAAATCATTTGATTTTCATTCAACACCCCAACCAAGTCTTTGAGCTTTCACCTCATGGAGATCTAATGAACTTTATCATAAAGTTCAATTTATAACATAGACCCACACACTTATATCTATATACGACAAGCTTCCCTTTTACCGCATATGTCTTCGGTCACTATATATATACGTTTGTTATGTTAACTATTCAACCTTGGTTAAGAACCCAATTCTTAACATAACAATGCTCGCCCATAACAAACATAACCCACTATTGATTAGGCCTCACACATATACAAACCGTCGCATAAAATGCATCTGGGCCCCACTACGTACACAACTTACCTCTAATTATCGACCTCACAACTTGTTATGTGAAACACCCTTGGATCCATTGCCATCGTGATCAAATGAGTATCGCATTTTTTTTGAACTGAACTTTAGCACGAAAAATAAAATGCGAAATGGGTGGTAAACGAATACCACTTAAGCCATGTGTTGAGCAAAGAGTACTATCGCATTATTTTTTAGAATTCCGCTTACCACTTTTTCATAATGCGAAAACCACAGTTGGTTTTAAAAACCGCTGTCACTGTTCATACCTTGCAGTTCCATTTCATCTTCATGGTTTCGCCCTTCTTTCGACTCAAAATCTACTGTATTATCAATGTTTCGTTAGCTCAGCTTCTATTCCATCGTGCCTTCTATATGCCACTCCTCTACACTATTGAATTGCCATTCTATTCCATTATTATGTTTCCTCTGATATTTTTTCGATTTCACAATTCTCCTTCGTGGTTTCAAACAGAAACTCCCACTGTATTATATGGGCAACCTTTATATTGCTTCTCGCAATGAATCAACACATTGACATTAACTCTTAACACAGGGGTTTATCACACATTCCTCATACACTCTCATCACTGAATATACAGACAGACTTTTAAAACAAATTACAGAGTCTTACTCATACCCATCTTACGGAGATTCAAGGCATTCTCACACAGAAATGAAATCAACCAATGCTCATAAGTTCTGAGTACTTAACTCATGCTTCCACAGAGAATTCGAACAGTCTATACATGCATAATCCAATCAGAAAATACACATGTAATTCTGAAATAGATTCTTCATATATGCAATTAAAATTACTTACAAAAACCTCTTGTCTTGGCCATATCTTCAATTCGATGGCCCCTCTACCTCCTACTCTGTCTTTTCTTCTCTCTAGCTCTATGCAGGCCTATGCAAGTCTGTCTATTAATGCCCTTGAGGCTTATTTTTATACAGATCGATAATCAATCGATTCAACTTCTTTGATGACTCAACAAAAACTCTTGGAATCCTAAATTTAGCCTAAATCCCTAAAAAAACTGAAATTGACTCTTCATATTCCTAACAAATCAACTTCCCCTCATGTTCTCCAATGATTTGGGAACATTTACAATTTCTCACTAAATTTATTTAAAAATCACTCAAATATTAATAATTACATAAGAAAGAAAAAACATGATACTCCCTATGTCTATTTACATACAAAGTATTTCTTTGATCTTAATGCTCCTGCATCAGACTCCCCTGGTTAAAATGATTCATGACCTCCTGATCATGTGCTTTCATCCTTGTCCTCTTGGATCCCACATTTTTTTCTGTAACTAATCATCTGCTGTAACATTCTTCATCTGCACTTCTCTAGGCTTCCATATCTTATGCTGTCTTGCTCCACTAGCTGCACTTTTACACTCTCTTTCTATCTTTCTTCTGCTACTACTTTTGCTTCTTTGTTCTCTTGATGTTGTCTTCTTCTGAGACACTTTCACCATCATCTTTCTCATAAATTAAATTTCCTGATCCAATTTATTTTCTGACTGCTGGATACTACTTCCTCTTTATTTCTAAACTTTTACTCCTGCTCCTGTTTGTTGAGTTCTTATTTTCCGAACTCTTACTTCCCCCTTTGCTGTAGTTTTAGCTCCAGATCTAACTTTCACTTTTTTTGTCCTTACTGCTGCCCTAGCTCCAGCTTTAATTCTATCTCTAGCTCTTGTGCTAGCTCTAGCTCCAGCTTTAACTTTCTAAGCTCTCACGCTTACTCCTATGCTTAATGCCACCCCATCATCCATACCCTCTTGTTTCCTGCAACAGAAAAGCCCTTCCTGATTGTCATCCATGACAATTTATTCATTCTCTGACTTCAGCAATTTCTTGGACTGATATTTAAATTTCCATTCACTGTCACCATCTCTTTTCCTCTCCTGGACCAAACATCTTTTAGTCCTTCCATCCGTACCTGCAATCATAGAACAACCATCAAAGTTTTAAAATATTTGTATCTCTTCCTCCTCTTCTGGAAACACTTCAAATTGTTGCTCTAACATTTCATTATCCTCTCTGAATGTTTTCAGCAAATAATTTAGCCACTCATTTTCAAGCATTTCATCAATATGCTGCAAACTTGTTTCAGCATATTCTTCTTCTTCCTTGAAAATCTTCAGTAATTGTCTTCCTTCTTCTTGATTGATTTTGGAAATCAATTCAAGTTCTTCAAGTACTATGTCTTCATCCTCTATCAAAGTAAAACTCTAATTCTCCACTGTTGTAGCAGTCCCAAAAGTCTGCTCCACAAGTTTCTCTTCTGCATCATCCTCTTCAAGGATGTCTCCTTGCTCTAGTTCACAAAAATGAACCTTCCCATGCTCAGTCATCTCTGCCTTTACAATCTGAACACCTTTTCTCTGTGTTTCTATCCTCTGTTCTTGAACACTTAACTCATGCCACAATCCTATCATCTCATCTGAGAAAACATTTTCACAATATTCACTACCTTCTTCTTTATCACAAGTTAAGTTTCCTACTGTCACTACTTCTTCATATTTCATTAGAATAGAATTCTGATCTCCCATCTCTGCAATAATCTCAGTTATTTGTCCATCACTTTTCACTTGGCCATTTAATAAAAACAATTTTTCATTATCAGCATTAATAAAAAATTGATCATCATCAGACATAATTGTCATTTTCCCATTGAAACAATTTCTTTCACTAAACAAGGAATTTATGAATTCCTTATGCTACAATAATTCAAATTTATCTTCATTTGAAAGATAATCATCATCATAATTCGCTTGGCAACCGTTAGCTTCATTTATCATAGTTTCATCATATGAACTGTCTTCTTCAATACCTGCATTCACACACAACTCGTCAGCTGTAAAACCATAAGACCCCATGGTCTCATTTGATGACTTGACCATCAAATCCTCCTGTTGTTCCAAGTCCTCTATATAATTCGGAAATTCTTCAATGTTCCTCTCTTTAGTCTCTTCAAGCTGTCCAATTGACTGCTCAATTTCCATCTTTTGGCCATGATCACAATTTAGACTTCCTTTGCTTCCAATGTATTGGGAAGCAAAACCTTTCCCCAACTGTGTATGGACATTTTCAAAATATCTGGCTGTTCCATTTTCTTCCTTAGTGACAACATCAGCAGTTTGTTCTTTCCCACATGTTCTTCCTGCAAACATACAAAAATTTTCAGATGTAAGGCCATTTGACCTCTTGGTCTCACTTGAAGTTTCAGTCTTCAAGTCCTTCTCCAAGTACTCAATCATCCTGAGTAATCTCTCTTTCAGCTAAGAATTTATCATTTTCTCTCTCTTCATCTGTAGCTTCTGCCACTTTACTTTCTTCTTCATGAGCCAACCAACTCTTTGGCTTTCCTTTATCATCAGTTCCAATTTTTTGAACTGCTCCCAGATCTCATCTACCTCTTTCTAATATTCTTCATCAGTGAATTTCTTCCTCATGCCATTTTCTTTGGCATATTCCTTCACTCTTCTGTTGTGGCCTCTCTTAGAACCTCTGCAATCTCTGCTATGACTATCAGTAGCGATTTTCTCCTCTATGAGTTCTTCACTCACAAGCTACACTAAGCCTCTGCAACAGCAAGCTCTCTTGCTGCAACTTACCTCACCAATACTTTCCTCCGGATCTGGGCTTTTGGCAAGTACTGGTCCCCTATCTGCTGGAACCTTTGAGCACTCTCTTCTACTCTCTCTAGGCTTCACTCTGCAACTTTTCAAGAACACATATGGTCTTCTTTCCTCCAACCTCTGTTGGGAATTCTCCAGGTTCTGCCACACTTTCCTTTCTCTTTAGAAACCTTCACTGGCTTCTTTCATTACTTCTTTTCAAAGTTGTGATCTTCTTGCTGAGATGCTCCTCAATTGTCTGAAATCTACATTCTACAAACAATATCTTTAAACAGAATCAAAAATACCTCACCTTCAGAGTTTGTTCAACATCCACTTGTAATCACTTCTGCAAATCCTTCCAATGCTCTGCTGCACTGCACATTGTTCTGTCAAATTTAGATCTGATCACTTTGTCATCACTTCATACCTGTGTTCACATCTTCCAAAACATATCCTGGCAATCTCCAAAACACTTGCCTTCAAATTCAGATTCTGTAAATCTGAATACCTTCACTACACACCTCTTCAAATCTGCAATTTCTGTTAAACAGATTTAAAAACCAAACTTTTCTTTACTGCTTCAATACACATGCACTTCAAAAATTAAATTTTTAAGAGCTTATCCTGCTCTGATATCACATGATGGCGGGGTAACCTGCCTACCTATAATTCCACTCTTAAATCTGCACGTAGTTCAAATTTCATCCCAATTTTAAGGCCCCAAACAAATCCACATACTAAAACCCCACTTCATAGATATTGAAAATCATTCGATTTTCATTAAACACCCAAAAAATTCTTTGCGTTCCCACTTAAGGTTCGAACTTCTGGTTCAACGCGCAACTCTATCAGATCTTACACTACGCATTCAAGGTTCTATACTCGTGGTTCCAACGCATTTCCACACCCGCTTAACACTATGGATCGACTCCAATCCAATATCAATTCAACCAAGTAGAGTTCGATGCAATTTAAACGCCTTCAATTTCCAAATTTAACCTCCGACTGTGTGGAATTCGGACTCCTTCGCTCAGGATTAACGCATTCAACATTCGCTTTCACAACTGCTTTGCTTCAGATTTATATGCGCCTACGCTTAACCATTTTCTCTGATTTCTCTTTGCCTTGACCCTTGTATATGAACCCATTACTCAATAATTCCGTAAATTTAACAATGGCATGCAGGACACCATTTAGCCCCAATTAAAGAGATTCATTCCACCGGTCTTAATACATAAATTTGAACAGTTCCTCAGTTCTTCAATTGTAAAGTGAAAATTACCAACCTTTGAATTGAATGCTCTATTTTTAAAAGCATCGATTCATCTAGAATCGATGCATCAAACTTGTATATGAAATACCCAGAATCGATGCTTTAACTAGTATCTAAAATCTCTCACCGTAATTGAGACTCACCTCGAATATGCATACCCTTGCGCATACGTCTGGAACATATGGCTTACTCCCAAAATTATGATTCGACCCCACTATTCAAGAAAATATTTCTCAGATGCATGTACGAAATCTATATTAACCCTTAATATACATTCAATTCATATGACTTCAATTGTCACAGGATTAGAATGGAAAATCATATGCGTTCGGAACATAACCCTTCACACAGAGTTGTTCACGCACTACTCATACAATCGTTTATTGAAACTTGAAGGCACTCACACAGAACTTAAAACAAATAATACTCATGTAACTAAAACAGATTCCTTCATTATACAATTGAAATTACTTACAAAAACCTCCTGTCTTGGCCAGATCTTCAATTCAATGGCCCCTCTACCTCCTACTCTGTCTTTTCCGCTCTCTAG
Organism: Pinus albicaulis; assembly: GCA_034641835.2. Classification (NCBI taxonomy): domain Eukaryota; kingdom Viridiplantae; phylum Streptophyta; class Pinopsida; order Pinales; family Pinaceae; genus Pinus; species Pinus albicaulis. The sequence continues at coordinate 76,196,938 of CM076574.1, read as the reverse complement.
CTCTATGCAGGTCTATGCAGGTCTGTCTATTAATGCCTTTGAGGCTTATTTTTATACAAATTGATAGTCAATCAATTCAGCTTCTTTGACAGCTCAACAAAACTCTTGAAGTTCCTCAAATCCTAATTTTATCCTAAATCCCTAAACAAACTGAAACTGACTCTTCACATTCCTAGCTAACCAACTTCCCCTTATGTTCTCCAATGATTTGGGAACATTTACAATTTCTCACTAAATTTATTTAAAAATCACTCAAATATTAAGAATTACATAAGAAAGCAAAAACATGATACTCCCCTATGTCTATTTATATACAAAGTATTTTCTTGAGCTTAATGCTCCTGCATCATGTCTTGAGAATTTATAAATAACAATAATGATAATAATCAAATTTTAAGATTAGGAAACCCCCATGAGATCCCTTTGTTTATGAGAAAAAGGAACCACCACCCCCCCCCCCCTCCATGCATTTATTTAACTACTAAAATATTTAGAGGTCCACATACTCTACTCCACATGTTTTTAACTATTAGACCCACTTAAACTATAAATAACATAATTATTTTGTATTCGACGTACAAAAGGAATAAAATATTGAAGATCACTATCATTGGGTGGGCACTTTAATGTATTGGTGATTTTGAGTGCATAAAATGTCCTTGAATTTTGCACAAGAAAAATTAAATTGCAATGCTTCAAGTGCGAGTTTGAATGGCTGGAGTAGAATTCCATAAAAGGCCTCAACCCAAAAATAACTCAACCCTTGATAGGTTCCACGCAGGCTGAGATTGGAAACCCATTATTTCATTAATTTGTATATTCAAACCAATTGTCACATATTATGAGAAATACTATAATAAATAATGGACCCTAATTTAAAAAATGTGAAGGTAAAATTAGCATAACAAATAAATGTGTCATTCCATAATTCAGACCATCAAATATACTTAACAATTTAAGAACTATGTTGATTCTCATAGAGTCACCTAAATTCCACAAAGGGCAACACCACATGGACCAAATGCCAATATGAAAGGGAGTTCAAAAAGCATGCTTCTTTTTTTCTCTTCAAATGAATAAACTACAATGATCCAAGTTACCAAGGTGTTCGAGACTTCCAATAAAATTAGGAAGTGTATGTTAAGTTGAGCTCATAAGATAACAAGGTAGTTAGGTCACGAGAAATTCTAGTCAATACTTTAACCCATACATATGTTGAAATATTTGTATTAAAACATTCTATGGAGTAAATATGAATCTAAAAAATCATTCATCCCTCACAATGACCTTATCTTTCCTTAGGATCACCCTCTATAGTGTAACAAAATGTGTAGGTTATACTTATTAGAATATCGATTATAATCTTCAATCCTCCTACCCCACATATGAGGCAATTTTTCATATTAGTAGGTAGGCCATATAATATTTTATAATTTAAATTCATGTATATGATACACTTTGGATAGCTAGCAAGGAGTACATTAATGACATGAAGTTTCTTTTTCTCCTATTAAAATTTTTCTTCCAAAAATTATCATCTTAACACAATCTCATACTTCTCACTCAATCAACCATTTTGTAGTGTTCTTGTTCCGCACTTGTTTCCATAAGTTACAACTCTGGGAGGTTAGAAATTTTATCAGTGGTTTGGATCATTTCGATTGTTTGGGATAAATAGTTAGTGTTTTGTATAAGGTATTGTGCTTTCATCACCACTATATGGACCATGATTAAGGTTCTATTTGTTTTTTTTTTACTTCATTTAGAGATCAATAGATGAGAAGCACAAGGATTAAACTACCTAAAATAAATACCACGTTTTCTACCTTGTGCTTTTCAAATTGTAGAGATTTTACAAATTATGTGCTTCCCATTCCTAAAATATCAATTGGTTGATGATTCATATGCAAATATTAATGAATAAGTTTAGTATGGTTATTGTTATGAAATGGGTTTTTATGGTTTTTCATTTTTTATGAAATATTTATAGGCCATTACAAAAAATAAGAAGTACAAGTCCCTCACTATAAACAAAAATTAAAATGATGGACAAAAAATTCAAACAATTGAGATATAATTAAAATTAAAATTAAAATAATTTTTAAAAACTCAGAAGAAGAAAAAAACAACCTTTGAGACTCTGATAATTGTGCGCCTTAAAAATTTTTGGATCAAGCTTCCTTTAAATCGGTCTTACACATGGATCAAAATCCCAATTGAAGCGGTTATTTAACAGCTTCCTCACCTTCCCTAATTTTGTATATTCTTCCTTGAAAATTGAATATGTGAAAATTACGGGGAGATGCAAAATAAAATCATATGGGTTCGAAAAAGGGATGAAACCATAGTTTGAAAAGGAGGGCAAGGGTTTGAGAGGGATTTCTAGTAGATTTGTTGGTGGCAAGGACATGTTTCTTCTTAGGGAAAAATTATGGGAAGGATTGCAAGCATTTGTGTCAATTCAAACCCATGTATTCCTTTCCTATTTTTGTAATTCCCTAATGAAGATGAGGTGTTGAGACTTATACACCCACTGCTCCTTTTGGCCCATTAGGTGGACGATGACAATAACAGATTGCTTAAATATGTGCCTATTCCCATTTCAAGAACCAGTAACAGGGGAAATTTCATTATTATATTCAGTAGTGAAAGAACAAGAATTGAAACTATCTATATCTCAAGAAGTTGTTTAACCAACAAATTATCTAACGTCTTTAGGTAATAATAATTCTATGCATGCGGTTGAAACAAAGACAAAATTAGGAGCATCGATTCTAGTATATGAATGATGGGCCCCAATGGAAGCAGAAGATTATTTGGATCGAGTAGATTCAATTCCATTTCCCCTTTGAATTATTAATAGTCCATTCTCGTTAGAGAAGATCTATACCTGGCGATAGATTTTGTTAATTAAGTTTCCTAAGCACCTCATTGAGTAGCAAAGATAAAGGTTTAACTGGTAGTGCAACACTTAAAACTACTCACTACTCACATCTTCATTCTTAGAGTGTGGACCAAACAAAGCAACGTAGAAACTTCGATTAGGGGAAATCCTCATCAATCCACAACCAATTCAAATCAAGGCATATTCCAACTTCATTATGATTCTCTTCATTCTTTGGTTTCACATTGAACCCCGAGCCCTTCATGTTCTAGGACCCCACATAAGATAAATTGTATCTATGGGATGTGATCAAGGTTATGCTTTACATCAGTTAATAAGTTGCAAGAACATTAAAACATTGAATTAAGTATTGGGTGACTTTGAATAATTTTCAACACAGTAGAGGGTAATTCAAAGGTATATTGTCAAGTATTCGATGATAAAACCTTGACTATTTGAGTATTTTAAACCATAAAATATCCTTTTACTGATGATTGACTAACATTATGTAGTCTCGTATATCAGCCAATAGTCATGGATCTTGAGAAATCTAGGGCACTAGCATTAGGCTGATTTCTCTTCATTGATTGTTTGTGAATGCTCTTTAACGTCTTAAGATTAGGATATTTTTTTGTAACATCATTAATGTTTTTCTTCATCAAACAGTAACAATTCTTGAACATAAGAATACAAGAGACGCGACATATAGGCTATGACCATGTTCCAAAACCTCTCACTCTTTGAGAGGAAAACTGGCACAAAATTCATTTTATAGAGATTCATCAAAATGTATGCCCTCCTGTGATCGATTTTGTTAACAAAAGTGTGTTTTAGATGACTCATTAGGTGAAGTAAGGCTTGGCCTATCTTAAAGGGTTTTTAAAGTAATTATATGGGGAGTTAGTTATGATTCTTCTTTACCTAAGGCCATATTTTCTTTGTATTATATGTTTAGGGTTTTAATCCCTTGTGCTTGGTGGGATTGTCACCAAATGTTAGGGTTACTTGCACAATATTTTATATTTAGGGGCTAATGTAGGCCCATAAGATAATTTTATCAAATCCTAATCAGTGTATAAATAGGAGTTAGTTGGATTCATTTGTATCATCACTTGACTTGGGATCTCTCTATCTATAGAGAACTTCGCATTTTTCCTTGGAGGACTATTTTGGATGATGGATGCATTTTGATTTATGGATTTGGGCTATTTTTATCTTGGAGCTTTGTTTTTGAAAATGTGAATTTTATTGGATATACTCTCTAAAATTTTGAGTGAAAATTTAACGCTATTCTTCTTGTTGTTGCATACTATTGAATTTCGCTATAACTATTGCTAATTGTTGCATGATGGAAATGTGGAATTGTGTGTCTGTTTAGATTATTTAATGAATGGGTCATTGTTAGATGAATGAAATGTACTATAGATCATTTAATCTCAAAAATATTGCACCATTTGTATGAAGTATAAATGCTTGAAGGTCACTTTTATTTTTCCTCTAACATTGGATGAAGTTGACTTTCCAGGCCTCCTTGATCAAGAAACCAAATTATTGTTCATTATCATCCCTAACTCCATATCCCTAAGTGAATTAGGCACTAGTCCCTCAAAAAGGATGATGATTTCCCCACCTTTTTTCACAATTTTCCATTTTTTCCTAGGTCTAGCCCCATTAGGTCACCTAGGGAAAAAAATTTCCCAGGAATATAGCCACAATAAAACTTCTATATCCTAGAGGAAACTATGTTGGTAGGTCCCCTCACTCTCCTCATAATTTGGGCTAATTCTGACAGTTTAATCTCCGGATACCTCAAGACCTAGCTCTAGGATCAAGTTTTGCCTAGGTGTTCCCAAGGCTAGAACCTAGTAAGATAAATTTGACCTATCAAAGTAAAAAATCTTGCCTGATCCTTTCCCCTCACCTTGTCTATGATAGGAAAATCATTGGTTGCTAAATTCCATCCCTGAACATGGGTTGGGTCTCTTGACCCCGTGTGGTGCCATTTGGTGTCAAAGGCCTTTCATCGGGGACCATTTGGGAATCCAAGTTGCCAAAGGATTTTATGGATTGATAAATTCTTTCATAAGTATTATTATTCTCCCTCAGCCCTTCAATCCCCCTCCTCTCCCCCTAGAAGATCAAGTCCCTTACTTAAAAGGAAAGCAAGTCCCACTCTTTATTTTATGGAAAGGGTTTCTAGGGTCACTTCCCACCTATTCATTGACCTATACTCTACAAGTGACTTAATAAACTGTCGGGAATCCTCCCATCAATTAAATTCTGTGAAGAGAAAGGAGCCTTAGTTGTGGTGACAATGGGCTAAGCCTCCACCGTTGCTTTTGTCTTATAATTTGCCCTCTTAGGAACCCCTTTTAGGTCCACTACTAGTTTGAGTGGTAACAAGTTGTTCAAGACTCCATTTGTGAACAACTCTTTGGTATGCCCATTTTTTCCATACTACGACTCCAAGATGAGAAGTCTAGAGCTATGGAGGTTGCCCTTCTTCTCACTGAATCAATCCTCTACAATATAGTGAACTAGGGCTAGTTGGTTGGCCCACTTGACTGCTACTTTAGCCCATCAAAGTCTACACATCCTTAGGCCCTATACACCTTCCCTTCTACCAATCTTGTTGTCCTTCACAAGAAAAAGAGTCAGGGCTCTTCTTTGACAGTCACCTAACAACCCTCCAACTGTACTTAAACTACCATCAATATTCCCAACCACAGTCAATTTTTTTTACTGATCTAGGGCCCACAATATTTTCTTCATCTAGGGCTCTTCAAATTTTCCACCTAACAATAGTTTGAGTCCTCTCAAAATTATTGTTCTTGTGTATCAAAAATTTTATCTTTGTTGTCTAATCTATGAACAAATCTGAACTACTCCTCTTATCATCCTTATAACAATCTGTAGATGACTGAACTAGGGTCACAGATTAGCCACTAACAGTCCATTGACTAATTTTTTATAGGTTTCTTCAAATATATGTCTAAAACTCTATGGATAGTCCACCAAAATCAACTCCTTTGCATGTCAACCCATTCTTCATATGGCACATTTCTTCTGCATGCTCAATCTTCTACTCAAGTTCCACCCTCCTTTGGATTTGTTGTCTCCACACATATTGAATCTGCAAACCATCTTCCAAATCTGTGGTCTATATTGTAGAAATAAACGTTTCTCTAAGGGTCACAACTCGTATTCTTCTACGCAAATTTTTCATGGTCTTAAGGGCATACCTTATGAACTAAACATGCTAGGAAATTGTCCTAACTAGGGCATTATACTTATGTACTTCTAATTATTGTAGAACAAACCGTATCCACCCATAGAAAAAACACGACTCTTGCCTCCATAAGAGACTCGACCTAGCTCATATGGATCCATAGATTATGGGCATTTCTTTGACTGAATCTTGACAACAACTTCAGATCTCAATGTCGACCCTCAAAATAGGTTTACCTCAGTCAATATTATACATGTGTCTACTTCTGTTTTGGCTCTAAATTACAGTGCAAGGCCTCCTTCATTTATGTTGGTCTTTATCACAGACCTTGCGGCCTAGTAACCACCACAAGGCAATATGGTATCAACCCTCACTTCTATTTCATGTATAAAATCTAACCAACGGGATTCAGTGTGATCTTGTAATGTACTAAAACAAGATACTAAATCCTTCCTACAATTTGTGGAAACAAAATATGATCGCACAATCACATATAAGTAAGAGAAAGAAATTATCAATCGCACAACAAGAGATGTATTTGGGGAAAACAACTTCTCAAAACCCCTTTATCTCTATTGTGTATTAAGTCAAGGAATCATGAAACAATACAGTGATTAATCTCTCATGAGATTCTCTAGCACTCTGCCAATTTTCTCCCGCTAATCTAGGCAAAATCGGTCTAGTACTTAGCCAATTCTCAGCCTTCCTTTAGCCTGCCTTCCTCATGCAATTCCTAGGGAATTAGCTCCCTATTAATTAGGAAAATCAGCCTTCCTTGATTACGAAATTCAACATGGCATCCCAATGACTTTATAATTGCACATTGGAAATTTTCTATAAATACAACTTATAGTTATGTTCCCTTTAACCTATGTCTCAACTGGGTCTTCCTCGGAACTGACATGCATGCAGCTATTAATAGCTATTTATCAATTATCTGATTGATCACTCATTGTGAATTAAGTCTAATTTAATTCACTAGACCTCTCACTAGCTCATCACTCATTTAGAACTAGTTAAACTGATATTAACTTAATTAATTGAGTTAACTAATTCACACCTACACCCCACTAATGCATCAACTGCAACTAGACCCCAAAAATATTATAATCCCTCTACATTTCTCAACTTAGACCTTCATGATCCAGACATATGCAGGAACGTAATAAAATACAGAAATAAACATAAACGTAGAGATGCAGCAGGAATAACACTTCATTTCATTAATATCAAACACTGAAAAATGCTAACAGACAAAATGGAAAAAAAACTAGCTCGGGCGATGGTAGCTTATCTCTGAGAAGAGATGTGGCAGCTACAAGACTTCTAATTACGTTGAAATAAGGATCGAGGGCATTTTTGTTATTTAAAAATAAGAGAAAACGCTAGACAACCAAAACCCTAACCTGAGGGGATGTAACACCAAGAGTTTATGGGCCCTGTTGGGGTTAGTTGGGAATCCAACTTCTCGAGGTTGTAACTTGGTCATATTATCTCTATTTGACACACATGATACCTCATTATAAATATCTCTCCAAGGACAACAACTACTGACGTGATTTCTACGAAATTTCCAAACCTTTCATGACCAAAAAATTTCGTTTGGGGCCTCAAAATGACTCTAGAAGTTCAGGACTTGAAAAAGTGAGAAAAATAGTAAATTGTGCTATAATTAAGGAAACTGAAAAACTGAAAGAGACAATGGCAAGGGCCCAAGTGGAATAGGCGAGTGGACACCAATATCCACCTCGATCACCTCAACTCGAATTTCTTGATCTAACTCAGTCACCATGACTTAGTTAACTGACACAAGTTGTTATGAGATAAAATTACAATGTATTGTCCAATTTATTTAAGGGAAAAATAAATTAGACGCCTCACGTTCCTCACTCTTGTACATCAAAATTCCTCACCAATGTGGGTGCATTTTTTTTTGTCCTTTCTAGTTTCCAATTTCATTGTTTCTTGTTGCAAATTTCAACACTCCCTCTCAACAAGAAAGGAATTTAATGTATCCCCATCCAATACATTTGGAATGTTCTGCATGCAACACTTCTCTAGTGTTGTTTGCACCTGCAAATCCTAAAACTGAATAGCCTCTGAACAACTGAATCTGTATAATGCAGCTGCCATCAGAGTCTTCTGACTGTTGCTAGCTACTGCTCTTGTCTACTGGACTCTCTACGTTGTTGCTAGCATCTGCATCTGTGCCCTTTGCATTGTTTCCAACTCTGAAATGCGCTCTAGTATCTGACATTTGTCACTCTGATTTTTGTCTTGATGGCATCTAACTGCATCAATCTAACTTATCCTTCCTGCTACTATTGTACGATGGGATCCTCATAGCCAGGTTCGATCCATGAGACCCTCCATATCATTGGACCCTGCCCAAATTTCCTATCTTGGGATTATGTCTACACATCACCCCTGCTTTCACCTAGATTTATGGCTATGCCATGTTCTCCCTATACCCATTTGGCTCGAAAATTCCCCCTCATGGAGGTCTCTGCTTGAGTGGACACTTACACTTGGTCTCCTCTCCGCTTCTCCAATTATGGATGCTCCACAACCTTATGAGACTACTTCTAAGGCTGCATGTTGAGAGGTAATTTGTGCTCCCTCTCAACCACCAAGTCTCTAACCTTTTCTTTGACCTAAAATCTTTGCATGCATCTCGTACCTCAAGTGCATATAGGTTCTTGACTCATGCACATTGTAATTGTTCCATCGTTACAAAAGTTTCTAAAAAAGAGTTGATTTTAAATCGACAATATCTCCCTCATCCAAGCTTTTATTCGACTGATTTTGTTTTACCATTTGAGTAGTTTTTTGCAAGGAATCAAAATATGTTATTTATCTTTTGAAATTTTACACGAAAATCTTTAGATATTCTCAAAACTGCCCAAAAAATTATTGCTCTGATACCATGTAGAAAATCTAACCAAAGAGATTCAATATGATCTTGTAATGTACTAAAACAAGATAATGAATCCTTCCTACAATTTTTGGAAATAAAACACGATCGCACAATCACATATAAGTAAGAGAAAGAAATTATCAATCGCACAACACAAGATGTATCTAGGGAATGCTACTACTCAAAACCCCTCTATCTCTATTCTGTATTAAGTTAAGGAACCATGAAACAATACAATTCTTAATCTCTCATGAGATTCTCCAGCACTTTGCATGTCAATCCTTCTTCATATGGCACATTTATTCTGCATGCTCAATCTTCTGCTCAGGATCCACCCTCCTTTGGATCTGTTTTCTCCACACACACTGAATCTTCCAACCATCGTCCAGATTTGTGGTCTATATTGCAGAAATAAACCTCGCTCTAAGGATCACAACCTGTCTTATTCTACGCAAATTTGTCACAGTCTTAAGGGCATACCGCATGAACTAAACATGCTAGGAAATTGTCCTAACTAGGGAATTATACTTATGTACTTCTAATTGTTGTAGCACAAACCCTATCCACCCATAGAAAAAACACGACTCTTGCCTCCATAAGAGACTCGACCTAGCTCATATGGATCCATAGATTTTTGGCATTTCTTTGACTAAATCTTGACATCAACTTCAAATATCAATTTCGACCTTCAAACTAGGGTTACCTCAGTAAATATTACGTCTACTTCTATTCTGGATCTAAATTACAATGCAAGGCCTCCTCCATTTATGTTGGTCTTTATCACAGACATTGCGGCCTACTAACCACCACAAGGCAATATGGTGTCAACCCTCTCTTCTATTTCATGTAGAAAATATAACCAACAGCATTCAATCTAATCTTGTAATGTACTAAAACAAGATACTGAATCCTTCCTACAATTTGCGGAAACAAAACACAATCGCACAATCACATATAAGTTAGAGAAAGAAATTATCAATCGCACAACACAATATTTATCTGGGGAAAGCAACTGCTCAAAACCCCTCTATCTCTATTGTGTATTAATTCAAGGAATCATGAAACAATACAATGCTTAATCTCTCATGAGATTCTCCAGCACTTTTCCAATTGTCTCACGCTGATCTAGGAAAACTATGTCTAGTACTTAGCCAATTCGCAGCCTTAGTTTAGCCTGCCTTGCTCATGCAATTCCTAGGGAATTAATTCCCTATTAATTAGGAAAATTAGTCTTATTTGATTGTGAAATACATCATGGCATCCCAATTACTTTATGATTGCACATGGGAAATTTTCTATAAATAGAATTGATAGTTATGTTCTCTTTAACCTCTGTCTCAACTGGGTCTTCCTCGGAACTGATATGCATGTAGTTATTAATAGTGAATTATCAGTTATCTGATTGATCACTCATTATGAATTAAATCTAATTTAATTCACTTGACCTCTCACTAGCTAATCACTCATTTATAACTATTTAAATTTATTTTAACTCATTTAATTGAGTTAACTAATTCACACCTGCACCCCATTAATGCATCAATTGCAACTGGACCCCAAAAAATATTAGAATCCCTCTAGATGCCTCATCTTATACCCTCAACTCAATTTTATTGAGCTAACTCAGTCATCATGACTTAGTTAACTAACACAAGTTGTTATGGGATGAAATTACAATTTATTTAAGGGAAAAATAAATTAGGCGCCCCACATTCCTCACTCCTAGTGCATCAAAATTCCTCACCAGTTTCTGTGCATTTTTTTTTCCTTTCTGGTTTACAATTTCACTATTTCTTGTTGCAAATTTCAACATTTCATAATTTGATGCGGCCTTCACACAAAGACACCATTGAAATCACATGCCCAGAATCTCATGAGAAGTCTCTCTTAAGCTCGATCTGCCAGAAGAGAAACAACAATATGCCATCCTACTTCCTAGCTCAAACCAACCATTAAGGTATGCAACATTATTTTAAACTTTCACATGATGATCTTGCTCTTGGAGGATAATCATGGCCTCCCTTTAGCAACCCTTACTTGTCCCTCTTACTAATCGACCTACTTTAGGACTACATCTCTCTTCATCCCTTTGATCAAATGAGCTCCTTCTCACTTGATATTCTTTCCTTCATCCTAAGGCCTCCTTAAATATATTTACCTAGACATCTTGTGAACCCTCTAGAACTTAAGGGTTTTATCCACTTAGACCTTAGGAAATATTAATTTTCCTTTTTAATTTTTTGTTAGATTTGAAACCCCATCTTGGGTCCAAAATCCATTTTCTTGGCTTCTTTTCCCACAAAGCATTTTGTGACCAAACTCACACAAAACCATCTTAATGGGCTTGTGAAGTACCTCACAAGCTACAAAATTCAATAACATAGTCTAGTTGTAGTAACCGTAACTGGGCCAAGCTCTTGTAGTCAAGCGAGGGCTTGGTTGGGTTCCAAAGTTGCAAATTAAGTAAGGGTAGTTGTGAGGGAATCATAGCTAAGGAGGGTCAGGGCATGAAAAAGAATGGAAAGGCATGCTAACACATGTTGGACAATGTCAATGCATGTTGCGGATTGTTAGGGAGTGTTGGGGAATATCAAGGGATAACTAGGTCAAAATGCATGGAAAGGAACGAGTAAGAGTGTGTTCAAGGGAGTGTCAGCGAATTCAAGTGTGCTAAGGATGGAGTCTGTTAGGATAAGTTCAAAATAGGATTTACATGAGGCAATCCTACGGTTGTTAAACGAGGCTCAACATAGCAGTTTTAGACAAATGGAGGTCACTTTGTGCTAGGCACAACAATGTTTTTCCTTTAGTTGTTTTTTTATATGAGATGTGGCACACTTTGGCTACATGCTCATGCTTTAAACTATTCTAGATAATTTCATATTGTACATTGTTTTGTATAAATTTTGGGGCACTCGTCTTGTGTCGGCTTATATCTTGTGTGCCTTGTGCGTCTTGTGGTTCTTGCAAACTCTCAATTAATGTTCTACTATTTATATGAATTGAACATACATGTGAAATATTTCTTGTGTAAGCTATGTTGCATAGTTGTTTTATGGCCATGGCTAGATCATGTGATCCTTGTCTTGGTAACTAGTTAAGTGGGAAAATTTGAGCTTGGAAATGAGTGGCATAAGATGAGTTATAGGCAGTTCTCAGGTGAACAAGGAACAATATACTTGTAGTAGGTGCAATTGGTCAATTTTTTGCGGTTGAAGCAGGACAATATTGTCACACGAACTGCAGTAGCCATGGACTTGATTGGATTCCCAAGTCGTGAAAAAATGTAAAGGCTAGCAGTGAGGACATGAGTGCCAAGGCGTGCTAGGGAATGCTAAGATGTGCTAGATAGTGCGAATGCATGTCAAACATGTTAATATGTGCCCAGTGATAAGGCATGCATATATGTGCAAGGGTGTGTAAATGCATGTCAAGGACTGTCAAGGCAACAAAAGGGAGAAAAAAGTTAAAATACAAGGAAATGAACACATAACAGGTTTAATAAGTCATCAATTTACGGCATTCTAGGCACACCAACACTAGGCGGAAATAGGTGCCAAACGCAAAGTCTTAGTGCATTTTAAGTGCCAAGACTTCCTTTGTTACTTATCATCTACTTTCCAACAATTTATCTCAAATAAATTTAATATTAAACCATTCCAAAGCATACGAAGGCATCTCAACGTATTCTATACATGCTAAGACTTTCCAAGTGCCAACACGTGCCAAGCACCAATATGTCTCAGGGAGTGTTATGCATGTTATGAAGTGGAAGGGCATGTTGAAGAGTGATAATGCATGTTGATGAGTGTTAAGGAGTACTAGGAAAAAACACTAAGGTAGCACTAGGTAAAAAATCATCAAATTTAATGAATATGAGAAACGTGTGCCAGGGACTAGTGTTAATGAGTGCTAGTTTTCATGCCAAGGAGGGAGTGACAAGGTATGTTAAGCATTGGTAAGGCATGCTAGGGAATATCAAGGCATGTTAAGAATTCCCAAAGTGTTCTTGGGAGTTCCAGGGTGTGTTAATTATATGTGCCAATTAATAGTTACATGATATGCCAATACATGCTAGGTGCTAAGGATGTGCAGGGTGCTAGGGTATGTCAATATGTGTCAAGAAGTGTAAAGGAAAAAAAAGGAAGAACCAATAAGAGGGTTAATAAGTTGGTAATTTATATTTTTTTAAAGGGGCATGCTAGGCACACTAATAATAGGCCCCAATACATGCGAGGTGGCATTGTGTGCCAAGTGCTAATTTATGTCAATGCATTCAACCAAGGTGTTCCAGGGCATGATAGGGACTACATGCATGCAAAAACATGCTAGGAGAGTTCCATATTGTGCTAGCTCATGCCACCATATGCTTGGGCATCAATGTCATGACAAGATTTTCTAGGTACAAAGACGTTCCAAGACATGTGAGGTGCTAAGAAATGTTAGTTTGTGCCAAAGCATTAATTTAAGGTGTGCCCAGATTGTTGAGGAGTGTTATGTCTTTCTTGTTAATAGAATTGTCAGAGCTTGATTATGTATTAAATAATATATTTCCTACACACACTAGTGGAACTTTATATAAAGGGAATCTTCTAGATAATAAACTTAATAGATATGAATCATGTTTTGACTCATAGGAAAACTCTATTCGACTAGTCATTACTTGAGGGAAATGATACAGACTAATTACTTCTTAAAAAATTGACTGACTCTAACCACTATGGCCTTTGACATATTATAAAAAATACTCCACAATAATGGTCTTAAATTGTTATCTTTTGACAAAAAATATATTAACAGGCACATAGCATCATCAAAAATGCATTGGAATGATCAATGATGATGAACATTTTTTTACCGTCACCAAAAGTAACAAAAAGAGCATTGGTGAGGGTCATTAGAATTTCTTCACTAGAAGTGTCACCAAAGAGAGAATTAGTGATGGGCCTTTAACGACCCTCACCAAAAGTGTCATTGAAAATGGCTTTGGTGACGATCCTTCAAGTACCATCACTATATGCACTTACAACGATGCTTTTTTAAGGACTGTCACCATATGTGACATTGGTGACGGACCTTAAAGGTCTGTCACAAGCATGACCCTCACCAATGTCATTTTGTCTTGTAGTGTAGTGGATGTTGTATGGAAGGACTCTTTTGCTAATCCTACTGAAAAACTCACTAAACTATCATAGTTTGTTGGAGAATATGCAATTGCTACAATTGACAAAGTAGAAGAAGTGAAACTTCTTCTCAAACAAAAGGAAGACAAAGTTCAAGAATTGGAAAAACTACTAGAACGGGAAAAGTTTAATTCTAGTAAGCAGATTGAGATGAAAATGTCACAATTCCAAAATGACTTTGATAGATTAAAGTTGTAGCACCAAGTATAGATTTCAAAAAAGGAAACTCAAATAGAAGAAGCTATGGATAAACTGAAAATTCAGCCTCAACTAGAGCAATTTATTAAAGAGGCACTTGAATGGAATGAAAAATTAAAGCAGCAGTAGGAATATTTTTTTCATCAAATTTCAGTTACTAGTTCATATTGTGATACAAGCAAGATTTTGATCCAACAAGTGGCTAACAAGAGGCTAGAATGTGAAAAGGTCCAAAAGAAAATTTCTGAGTTCATTCAATGGCAAGAGTCTGATACAGGAAATAAATTTGATCTCCCCAAGATTGATAAATTTCACAAAGATATTGTATTAAAAGATTTGGAAATGTAGTTAAGACAAGAAGAGAAGGTGACATCAAAGGTAGCAAATCTGACAAATGAAATCATCGAATCTGTTAATGTATAGCTTCTAAATGTTGAACTTATCAAATAATCTACAACCAAAGTGCTCCCAAAGCTTAAACCATTAGAAGCACAGTGGAAGGAAAGCGCAAAAACACGGGAAAAATATATTAAAAAGATAAATAAGTTTGATCAGGAAAATTATTGGAATTTTCTGATCAAACCATATCATCAGTTCCTGACTCTACAATCATTAACCGATTCTACTAAGAAATTGTTTCCAGCACTTTCGAATGCAGTGTTTAAAGGCCAGGTCAAATCTAGGATTACACAGCTAGCTCAGCTAAAGCCGATGGTAGATATTTTCCACCTCAAATATCAAATTCGAAAACAAGATCAGCCCACCTAAGCATGTTGTTTTTTTTATTCCTAGATTGTAGTTTAAGTTTACTCATTACGAGGAAGGTTGTTTGAAACCTCCTAAAATTTTTATGTAATAATCTATTTTAGACATATTTATTATAGTATTTAAACCCTTCTCAGGAATTTAGAGAAGGGTCTAGAAATTTGTCAAAAGCATTTGCAAAGAATGCACGTTTGTAAGTTTGTGAATGCCTTGATGAATTAACAGAATGAAACATGTTATCCTTTGACATTGAAGTTGCTTAACTGAAGTTGCATTGTTGTACTCATTGAATTTCTTTAACGTGAAGAGGAGCAGAACGCTACTACAAGTTTGAATGAGTAGAACTTCATATATATGTTATTTCTACACATTCTATTAAGTTTTTCTTCTTGAATTGACAGTCATATTTTATCTGTATTATATATGAATGTTGTTATCATAAGTGAATGATAAATGCACTTATGTACTGATATTTTTTTATGGTTACTTATCTCATATATGATCAAACTTATGAATGCAATATATATTTCACAATCCTTTTGATTAAACTATTTTTTCAAAAGAATTATTTTTTCATAATTTTCATATCTTTCAACTTTTGAATAATCTTCATTACCAATTGTTGGAAGATATATTTTCATATAGCATTAAGGAATGAATACTCCCATGTATATAGTAGAATAAATATCTAGTCAATGCATATGATAGATTAAATCATTTTCCATTTGCATGTTATAAACAAACACACCATCATTATCCTTATTTGGAAATTGATCCCTTTACCCCCAGTTGGAGCCACTACACCAAATAGAAAAGGACTTGCTCTAAGGTCCGGACCGGGTGGTTTTCCCCCATGTTGTTGCAATGGAAATCTGAGGCTTCAACAGTATCAATGTGTGGGTCTTCAAGGTACCTCTTGTGCTTTGCAAGAGATTTAATAGTAATATTTGATCCCATGTGTACAAATGATATAGAGAAATCACCAAAACCTCCTATATTATGCCCATGAGTTAGAATTCCTATTAATGACAAAAGAAAATTTATTTCTACAATATATTTTGATTTGACACATAGCCATGAAATTAAAGTCTTTGTTTTCTCCATTTTATCACGGATAATTCTCAAATATTCCTTTCAGAACAACTCCAAAATAATTTTATGGGCATATTAGTGATATATTCCACACATAATGGTCTTATAATTCTTGTTCAATCTAACTCATCCCTTTTCTTCCAACTCTTTTCTAGTTTTTTAATCCATCATGTTGTTGATACATTCATTACATTTACTGAATTTGGTTTCCTCTTGAGAATGCCACATCTTGAAAATGAGTATTCTAGATATTGCACATTATTGGTTGTGATATTGATGGGTAATTTAGCTCTTGAACAGCCTCATTTATCTCTTTAAAAATAGCATTGTGTGTAAGTTGAAGGCAACAATCTTAAAGAATAAAATGTTTCGTCTTCTTCAAATTTACATGTTTGGTTTGGTGAAAAAACTAATTATCCATTAGAACTATGTGCAATATTTTTATGGCCACCATGTTATGTGAATGTGTTGGTGTCACTTTTCTGGTCCCTTGGGAAAATTATTGAATGCACTTTGTGCATCTACTCAATGTAACTAAATAAATAAATAAAATAATAATAAAAATAAATAAATAAATAAATGTGTTGGTGTCACCATGAATGGATTTGATATTTCCTTGTTTGAAATAATCATGATAGTTATAGAAGGTGATTTAAGGAATATTATGTGTCTTGTACCATGCTTTATTACAAACAATATTCCCATTCAATATCATGTCTTATATTACCAAGCAAAAAGGACATGAAATTCTTTGAAGAAGGCAGTGTAAGTAGCAATCTTGTTAGGAGTGCAATCTGCATCAATCAATATTTTTTCCATGTCCTCATGGTTCACTAAAATATCATCATGGATAATTTGGGATATCTTAGAAAATATCCCTTCAGAGAATACAGCATGTGTCAAGACAGGATCTTGCAAACATTTGACATAGAAACTAGGTTTTTGAAGTTGTCATTAAATTGTTCGAAACAAGGGAGAAAAGATGAGAAATTATGTGATTCATCCCAAGGAAAATCAAAGATTAACATGGCCTCCAAGATGTCTTTGTATAATGAAATTGTGGTATCAAGAAGATCATGGGATCTTGAGTGATTGACAACCTAGTTGGGCAAGGATTAGGAATCAAGATCCACATCTTATTAGATAAATGATTCAAGTCATCACTTATCGCTTGGATAGATTAATAAGGAACTTTGGCAGGGCGCAACGGAATTCAATCATGGTACATGTATATGTTAGATGAAGAATGTACCACCACAGGATCATGAGGTCCTTTATAGTGATTAGCGATATCTTGTTGATAGTGGTGGAAGACTGTGATGGATCAAGTGGAGGAAAGGGGAAGGTCTGCATTAACAAGGAGTGTTTGAACGCTCTTATTCCAATACTTTCAAAAATAAGAGTGGAATTTCTTATAAAATTAATTGACACACCATAATGGAAGCATAAGTAAATATTGTAGTATGTGTTTTTGTCGATTTCAATAATATTCCCTTGATGAGGGAATATAACAACCCTAAATATTGAGGAAACAATAGGCATCATGGCATAAAAATAGCTTTTCCCGAGCAACAAATTGTAATCCAACAAGGCATCGAGGACCACTACTCAATTGAAATTATTTTACCCTCAAGCTCGATAAGAAAATAAGGAAATACCCCTTAATAGTACAAGGTATGCCCATTAATTTTTTTTAATGCAAATGTTGGTGGTGAAAAAGTAGGTGATCTAAGAGCTTTCCAACACTTAGATGACATGACACATGTAAAATCCCCTTCATCCAAGACTATTTGATGGACATGTTTTCCAATGAGTTGTACCATTCTCTAAAAGGAAAGGTGATGTGGAATACAAGGTTTCTGTGATGTTGGTTCGAAAGTGAGAGATTTGTGTAAGAGGGATCTACCCTTCCAATGGCAGTTATAAGTGCTTTACGTTGTGTGGGTAAACTTCATAAAAATTTAAGGATCGACACAACAACTGGTGATTAGACCAAATCACAAATAATATTGTAATTTTGAGTGTCCTTGCATTGGGGTTATGTACCAACTTTCAAAGTGCTCCTTTTTTAGGACATAACATAGCACCAAACAATGGCTTTACAATGTGAATGGGGGCATTGGGCTTGGAAGGTTTCATAGGGTTTTGAGTTGAAGGACTGCTCTCAGTATTCTTGTAAATATGGACTCTTCTATCCACAAAGATTAGTTTATCAACCATGAAAATGTAACACCCCTAAATAGGATCCCCTTTAGATAAAGTATAGGGGAGAATATTGTGGAATAAAGATAAAATAATAAAATAAAATGCTTCTAGAAGGATGGAAAGGGATCCATTAGATATATAAAACGAGGGGAAGAAAATCATTTGGGACATCTTGGATTTGTGTATTATCTTTGTGAAAGGTTTTGATAAATTAGTTCTCAAGATTGATGTAGCCCGAAGACAGAAACCCTTGGGTGGTTTGATGAGGGTGGACAAAAACCCCCTCTCATCCCTTGGTGATTCATTCAGAATTTACAAGTGCACTTATTGATTTTCAAGTCATTTTTTGAGGCTCAGGTTAGCATAGGAGTCGATTATTTCGAGGCTAGTTATTTGTCTCAACTACTCAGGTTATAAATCTTATTTTAGTTAAGAAAATAAAGTTGAGCTTATTTCCATTTATTGTGTTATTTGAGTTGTCATATTTTACATGTTACATTTTACTGGCAATTTTCTATTAAATGGATGAAATTTTTGTATGAAGAATTTTGGTGGAGCTAAATACCAAAAATTAGTTAAATATTTTTTTTTGGGATATTACGGTGGTATCAGACCATGATTTTGGCCAACTGTGGGTTAAAATAGAAATTTTCATATTGTCGTATTGCTCCTAAAGAATAAAGGATCCAATTTAGTGGGTTAAAATTCTTAATATATTTTCTGGAGAATAATTGTTGCAGATAATTAAAATTTGTTTCTTTACGTTCCAAAGATTACTTATGTCGAGGCTCAAGTTGTTATTTGTGGAGATCGTTTTATTTAAGAACGACAAGTTAAAAAGTTCTGGAGGGTTTGATGAAGATTCCAGTGCCATGATTAGGTCAAGATCAACCTCTCCTACATCCCAAGAATGATCCTTAACTATCTGATACACAATTAAAATTCCTTATGAGTAAATTTAGGTTCCAGATCATGATTGCGGAGGTCCTTGTATTGTCGAGGAACTATGTTGAAGGTTGTACCTTTGAAATTCATCTTTATAAACTTATTATTAATCTGAAGATGGAATTGTTGGAGCTATACCAGGTTCCTTAGATGCAATGTCCATTGTGACTTTCCTCTACAAACTATAGAACTATATTTTGTCTCTCAATTTTACTATCATGGCTAAAGTGTTACAGTTGATCTAGAAATTTTTTGAAGAAATATTGTCTATCAAGTGTTTGTAGAAATTAATCAAAGAGATTATATTATTATCAGCATTGGAATGAGTTCTTCAAGAGTTATTGGTCTATAATTGGAGGACGAAATTATTTCTCATCTATTTTGGTTGTATCCTTTCTCTCTGGAGACCTGGTGGTTAGCGTTCGCTCTAGTGTCTCTTATTACCACCATTCCTAGATCATTGGTGGATATGTTTGAAAAATGGAGATATAAATACCCATAGTGTCAAAAAGCCTCATCTTTGTTGATACAATGATTGGAATCCCTCCCTGAGTTTTTGTGTTCATCCATTTGGATTTCCAAGAATAAAGCTATTTTTAAAAATGAGATCTTATCTCCTCAGTTGTGTTAGTTTTTTGTAGCATCATATGTGTTCTAGCCAAGAAATTTGGTGGAGAGGCTAGAATACATGAGATATCCAAGACTCGGAAATTGCTTCTGGAAATTCCACCTAGATATGGCTTAATTAGGTTATTAGTTGATTATTAAATAATTCCTAAGTCTAAACTTAGGGAATATGTCTAATTAATCATAATTAATTAATTCAAGATGTGAATCATCTATAAACTCACATGGATCAACTCTAAGATGATCCTACCCATTGATTAAGTTTTAATCTTGGTCATTGGTGCTGCAACTATGGATTATAATAGGAGGTCGATGGGCACTTGGAGAAGACATGCAAGAACACCAAAAGTTTGATTTCCTTAGCAGATCGATTTCCAGATTAGCAGCAGTCATCTCCTGGAGAGCCAAAGATCAAAGAAATAAGTGAGGGGCGGGGATAGTGATCTGGATGAATTTTTCCAAATCCGGAAAGACAGCAGCAAGCGACATAAGTGATCCACGTTGAAGCAGCGCAGAGACTGTGTAGTAGCTAAAGTAGAGTAGTTTTATTTAGCTAAGGAGGAGATAAATTCAGTTTCCATAGGCCAGGAAAGTATTCCATATGGTCAGAGAGTCAATTTTAGTAGTAGAGGTAGGCTAGATGGCATTCTCAAAGGCAGAATTGAGACACACATGTGAGAGATAGCGTCGAAGGGCTTATGTCGGGGTTTGGATGGCCAGTTTTCTATAGAAGCAATTGTTGGGATTTCTTGTGATGTGAGAAAAAAAAAATCTCTAATTATTTTTCTCAGATACTTGCTGATTGGATTTCCAATTGGGAATCCATAGATTGTACTCATATTTTCACAGTTGCATAGTAATAAAAACCCTCATTGTTGCACCGGTTTTCCTAAGTTGGGTTTTTCCAGGGACATTTGTCCAAAAATAATGGTGTAAATTTGTGTGTGTGTGTGTGTGCTAGTATTTTATCAGTTTACAGTGCCATTTATTTTCTGCATAATTTTATTTTTGAAGGTTTCAATGTGTTTAATTCAATGTTTTCGTAGCAATAAACTTAATAATTAATTTATCAGTTAAAATAATTAATACCAGTTGCTACAATAGTATTTCAGTTTTGAAATTTTCACATGGTATCAAAGTGTAAGTAATTAGTTGTGAAGCTCAGAAGTAGAAGATATAATTTCCCTACTTAGAGGGTGCAGTAGGACAAAATTATTGAGGCAGCAGAGTGCTCAGACAGGTAGTCTGAATTGTTGGGGCAACAGTTTGATTTTTAGTTATAGGTTAGCAGAAATTTTGAGTTGCCCAAATTAGTGATTCCAATAGTTAGAAGGGTCAGCTGCAGCTCAGATTTTTGTTGAGCATATTCCTTGGTTGGACGCAGATATTTTTGCAGCAGCAAAACCATCTTCGGGTGGAAGAGAAAAGCACACAGAAAGGGAGATTTCTCTCAGAGGGTTTCTAGACAAGAAGTCCAATTTTCCCAATTGCATGTTAGCAGTAGTAGCTATAAGACCGTGCATTTCAGGAGGGAGTGCGAGTAGAAAAGCAGGATTCGAGTAGAGGAAAATGGAGTTTCCAGACCAGAACAAAGAAGACCACAGCCGGGCTTAGGGACTAAGATAGATTGGAGGGTGCTTCCAAGTATGTAATCAGAAAGGTGAGGATTTTATTCCTTCTTGATGAATATGGTCTAAATCCCTATGCAGAGAGTGTGGTAGTAGTACCCCAGGATGCTGATAAGAAGGAGGAGTACAGAAAATAAATGGTGAAGGCCAAGAGGATGATTTTAGATGAAGTCTAGGACAATCTTGTCTCACATGTGGTAGATAAGGTAACAACCAAGGAGATGTGGGATGCTTTGTCAGAGTTGTTTCAGATTTCTTCTGAGCAATAAAATGTGTACCTCCAAGAGAATCTAAGGAGCGCAAGGATGCAGAAGGGAGAAAGCATAGATGCCTTTCTCACTCAGATTTAGGAAGTTTGAGATCGGGTAGTAGTTGTTAGGTTAGCACCTAAACCCACGGAGCTTGTACAATTGGAACTAAATAGTGTCTCAAAGGACTGACAGGTATTTTTCCATAGTATATTAAGCATAGACACCTTACCTAGGTGGGACAGGATGTTTTTCGCTCTGCAGCAGGAACAGTTGAGGCGGGCTTCATAATTCATTGTAGAGAACCATCAGTGGAAGAAATAGGAAGGGCATAAACCGTGAGAAGGAGAATTTTTCTCTTACATCTGAGGGTGCTAGTCAAGCAGAGGGGGAGAAAAATAAGAATAAGAAGGACCTATATAAGCTCAAGTGATTTAGGTGTCATGATTTTTTCCACTATAGTACCGAGTGTCCTCCCAGAAAGAAGGGAAATCAGGAGAAGCAGGACCAAGCAGCAATGCATGTTGAGATAGATAGTTTTTCCTCTATATTTGAGGAAGACTTCGCGATTATTACCCTCACACCTTCAAGAGTGAGGTGGGGTGACTTGGATTTGTGGCCCAAGAGAGCTACAAAGATTTGGCAGGATCATGGAGGATTCCAGCTCATATATCATTACCTGGCTATAGGGTAACACAATTTTCAGTAGCATGATGGATCAGTGTCAGGATATGCAGTTAGATTTCATGTGATAGTTTCATATTAGTAGTGTTCAGATACTGGGAGGGAACAATACAGATTCAGTAGCAGCGCAGAGTCTTCAGTGGATAATGTAGTATCTAGTGGTAGTCAGAGACTCAGGTGGAAGATGCATCATTCTTAACATATTTGATTCAGTATTTTTGATATTTTTGAGTTTCAAATGTTGTAGTTGCAAATGTCTCAGTTGCAACAGTAACAGAGTTGTAGTGCAGATGTAGTGTCGGAAATAGTTCAGCAAGGTCAGCAGCAGCACATATCAGAGCTATGCAATAATTGGTGGGCAGCAGTGACCAAACATCAACAGTGTGACTTAAGATGATGCAGAGATAGGGTGTTGTGACAGGGTGTGTAGCACAAGAACACATTCCTCGCTAAGAGGGAGTGTTATTTTTTTGTAGCATCGAATGTGTTCTAGCCATGAAATTTGGTGGAGGCTAGAATACATGATATGTCGAAAAGCAAAAATTTGATTCTATAAATTTCACCTAAATATGGCTTCATGATATTATTATTTGATTTTTAAATATTTACTAAGTCTAAACTTAGGGAATATGGCTAATCAATCAAAATTAATTAATTCAAGATGAAAATCATCTAGAAACTCACACGAATCTATTTTAAGATGATCATATCCATTGATTTAGTTTTAATATTGGTCATTGGTGCTCCAACAATGAATTATAAGAGGAGGTTGATGGGAACTTAGAGAAGACACACCAAAATACCAAAAGTTCAATTTCCTTGGCAGATCGATTTCTAGAGTAGCATTAGTCAGTTGTCGAAGAGCCAGAGATCGAAGCAGTGAGTGAGGGGAAGGGATATACTGATCCACAGGAATTTTTTTAGATCTGGAGAGGCAGCAAAAAATGGCACAAGTGATCGACATTGAACCATCATAGAGACTGCGCAGTAGTTGAAGCATAGCAATTTGATTTAGATGAGGAGGAGGTCAATTCAGTTTCTAGAGGCCTAGAAAGACTTCCATAGGTACGAAGGGTCACTTCTAGTAGTAGAGGCAGGATAGATGGCTTGCTCAGAGGAAGATTCGAGCCACATGTGTGAGATATAGCATTGAATTGCTTACGTTGGGGTTTGGACGGCCAGTTTTCTGTAGAAACCATTCATGGGATTTATTGTGGGGAGAGATAATTTGTTTCTCTCTAATTATTTTTGTCAGATACTTGTTGATTGGATTGCCAGTTAGGAATCCATAGATTTTACTTAGATTTTCACTGCTGCATAATAATAAAAACTCTCATTATTGCATCAGTTTTCCCAAGTTGGTTTTTTCCAAAGACATTTGTCAAATAATAATGGTGTCAATTTATGTGTGTGTGTTTGTGTGTGCTAGTATTTTCTCAGTTTCCAGTGCTATTCATTTTCCATAGAATTTTATTTGTGAAGGTTGCAGTGTGTTTAATTATATTTTTATGTAGTAATAAAATAAATAATTAATTTATCATTTAGAATAACTAATACCATTTGTTTCAATAGGATTCAATTTTGAAATTTTCACAAGTTGGTCGCCTTTAAAGAATCTTCCATGATCTTTGAATTTATTTATGTCACAGGTTTCAATGCCAAAAAAATTGACGATTTGAATCAAGAATAATGTGATTGGATTAAGGTGGGTAATTATTTCACCCCTCCCATCAAATTCATGCTCTGACATGTTAGTAATATGGTTCCCTATATCATTCTTAGTCATTAGGATTTCCTTAAGTGGAGATTGGAAAAGTCCTAGTTCTCTCTCTTTTTTGGTGGGGCTTCAAGAGGCAATCTGGGCGAGGCAGGAGTTGAGTATATCACATTATGGAAAGGATTGGAAATATTTATTGAAAAAGAAAAAGTATATCATATTAGTTTTTGGAGACCCAATGCTATTCGTTTGTCAAATGACCAAGACCAAGAAGGTGATATGCTTTGATTATCCTCCCTTGAATTAGAGGGTCCTCGTCTCCATCTCTCATTTTGAAAAATTGGATCTCTTCCATATATATAAGCATTTTAACTCAATTTTTGATGTTTTGGCTAAAAAAGGCTTCACCTTGGGACAAGGCAACTTGTAAATGGATAACAAACTTAGCATTTTCCCAATTCCTTAGTGATGATTGTTTTCCTAAGATCCATTCAGGATAGATTGGGAGTGATCCTAATTTTTCCCCACTCCTTATTCATATTTGAAATCCCAAGAAGAAAAAATTATATAATTAATTTTGTCATCAAAGGAAAAAATTATTGATCTGATACAAGGTCGACTTCCTTCAACAATTCTTGTTCTTTGGCTCATCTGCAGAAAATGGAAGGGGCTTGGGATACAGTGGCCATTCCTTTTCCAGCCATGGATCCTTAAGGCTCCTTCATGGTTTCTTAATTACATCTACAAGTGGCATGTTATTTCAATCATTTAAAATGTTGGGCATCTTGTATATTTAATTTTATCCTAGTGGGATTTTTGGTGGATATTCTTGGCCACGGAGTCCAGTAAATTGTGCAAAGGAATGGAATAAATTCAGTTGTCCTAGGATATCCCTCAGAGGTTATTTCTCTATAATTTTGAGTCTTTGGTGATAGCTCCATACTTTTTGTCGCAGCTTGGGCCATGGAAAAGATACAGTCATATTTATATATTGAATCTCTCGTCTTCCCAGTCTATTCAAGTGTCTTCATTCCATCCACGTCTAGAAGCAAGGAGAAATATTATTAGCATGCTATTTAAATGGGAGTTTGGTATCTGGTCTGAGATGGTAGATTATTCTGATCCTTCGGAGGAAATTAATGCCAACATGGTGCTTTACAGACTCCTAGATGCTTCCCAGGATCTCTTGGTATCTATCTAGAAACTGGAGGATATGGTTGAAAGAGAAAGGAGTTCCTTTCAAATATTTTTGGAGGAAAAATTTCTGAGGCATCATGCGGATATGGAGCAATCATTTGAAAGTTTTTTTGATGAGGTAAATTCACTTTTTGGTTGAGTGTCTACATTGGATGTCTCTAAGACCGAAAACCTGCAACAAGTTTCAGGAGGAGCTTGTGGAAAGAAAAAGAACCCGTCGCTTGAGGGGGTCTAAAGCGACTGGCCAAAGTCGTTGTTGAGGTTTGAGGTTTGAGGTTTGAGTTGTTGGTTGGTGCCTGTTGTAGCCCTATTTTACTATGTTATTATGCAATTTTTTCTATATACTTGGGTCCTTTTATAGAGTTTACAATGGTTGTGTTTTTAGCTTAAGAAGGATTTGCGGCCTTAGAGCTAGCAATATTTTTGAGAGGACTGATGTTATAATAAATTTTGTAGCAGGAAAATTTTGTAAGGGTTATGGACCCTAATCTATATTTTATTAATATAAAATCCCTTACCCATTGCTTTAAAATAAAACATCTAAGGATAAATCTTATTGCATTCTTGGCCAAAGAATTTAAAAAATTCCATGCTCGTGTGACAAATCATACATAGCCTAAACTAGTAGATCATTTAAAGCATGTCTCAAAGAACATATAGTTGACACTTTACATAATCGCATCTCCAATTTATCCATTGTTGAACGTTCACATAGAAGTAATCATCTCATTTTCTTTGATCAAACTAAAATTCTAACTTTTGAACCCTATCACTCCTCTCATATTATTGAGGAAGCTTTGGTAATTGAAAAAAATCCGTATAATTTTAATTACAAAAATGGTTGGAAACCATTTTCCATTGTCTTGATCATTAATCCTTATTGTTTTAAAACCAACATAGATCCATGTTGATCTCATATCTACTATCACAACCATATTAATTAAATGGTTGGTAAATGTAGATAGGCATTAATACATAAACATCAAAGCACTTACTTCATAATACATTTCAAGTTGTTAAAACTAGCATTTGCACCAAGTGGTGCAAAGACACGTCAATATAATTGTAAATGAATGTAGATGGCGTAGAGGTAGTGTTGCAGGAAACAAGGATGTGGACGTGGAGGGAATGAGGAATCAGGAGACCAAGAGTGGGGGTAATGGGAAGGAATTAGTAAAGTATATGGTTCCATGAAAAAACTTGTAAATATTAAACTACAAAGCTTTGGAATATTTTTCAAAACCCTCCTTGAAATTCATGGAACATATAAAAAAAATTTGTAAAAATTCAGATAAAACCAACATAAAATATTTTCGGTACCATATTTTCAAATCCCATGTCTTCAGCAGCTTCAAATATATTTCAATCCTCCTTTTTTCCCAAAAACAGAAGAAGGAATTCAACCCTTTTCCTCCTTTTTTTAAAAATGTGTACTTGGAAATTGATGGGTTAGTGTATTACAAGCTTGAGAAACACAAGAAAGCATTGAGGGAATTGTGAACATATTAGGAATTTTTTTGTGGAGAGATATGTGGGACATTGATCATAGACCTGATGGTTTGAGTGGAGAACCATCTCCCTCTCTAAGGGCCTATTATCTACAGATGAAGTAATCATCTAGGAGCTATAGAACATTATTGAATACAAGCGATACAAGAATTAAACATCAAAATTCATTACCATTTCATTTCAGAAAATGTTAGAAGACAAGAAAGTGTCCAACTGTACTCCTATAAAAACAATGATGGCAGTGGATACACTTATCAAGGTAATGTTAAAACATAAAATTATATCTTGCAGGACATTATTTGAAGTGTCACGAGTACAGTAATATAACAAATATTACACTGAGTAGGAGCATTCATATTTGATGTATATCTTTCTTGAATTGTCTTTTGTGTTTAGGTCACACAGACATGTTGTGTCCTATAACATTTTTTACATTTGGAAATAAGAGGATTTTTTGTAATTTATTCTCAAAAACTCCTTTTTATAGGCCATTTTGTCACATCTAGCCAATAGGCCTATAATTGGATCAATCAACATCCATCCACACTTTTTCAACATCCTTGCACAAATCCTTAGGCATGCCTCTCCCTAAACCCTTAATTGTTGCCTTTAACTGCTTCATTTCAGTTTTTTTTAGGCCCCACGCACCCTGGCCCTTTAGGGACCATCGTTCACCAATAGGTTGTCCCTCTCTAGACCTGTATTGATCACCAACAGGTTGCCCCTCTTTGGACCTGTGTTGATCACCGGCAAGTTTCCCCTTGCTGGGGGTACACTGATTCTAGAAATTTGGGAAAAATAAAAATAATATCGAAGCTTCTTATTCTGAAAGATTACAAGGGTTTTTTTAACTATTTACCTTGGATAAAAGTCTACAATCATATCCTATCCTACCTTGGATATTTCACCCCTTATCCCTTGAGCTCTTCTTCCCATCAAGAGTGGATCTCAAGTCTAGATTGGTTAATGGATAATATTTCCTATACTACATCATCTTCTATATATTTACTACCATCCACAAGCTGGGGGTTGGCTTTTGGAGATAGATTCTACCCTTATTTTGTTACTGTGAAAGTCATTTTTCCATGCATTAGGGTGACATAGAGGTACATTTTGTGGCAAGGAAGGACAAGTCAACTTGGAGGAGATCTTCTAATGGATCAACCCCTATACTTGGTTGTAACTATCTCCATTTATATTAATACAAAGATTTCATTGTTTTCCTATATGTGATGTTATGATTTCATGTATTTCAATGCCATGTTGATCCATTGAATAAAGTGATTAGATGATGCTACATATATGTCGTAGATCATTGGTTTTTGTTTTTTAATTGTGTGGGTTCTAATTATAATGATTGGAGCTAGGATTAGAGCATAAAAGCCAAGAGAGGAATGAATCTTACTACAGATTCCAGGTAGGCTTTATCCCATTGTCTAGTTACTTTAAGGAAAACATTAGCTTCTTTATGTTGTTCTAGACTGGGCCATCAAGTCTAGGGAAGATACTCCTGTCCACAGTCATAGATTCAACATAAAAAATTGGTGACTCTACTGGGGAACGATGTTTTCCCTTGGTGGTTTCCTTAACCTTAGTGATATTTTTGCCCCTTCTTCAGACCTTTATTGTCTTCCTTAGTCAGGAGCATATATAGAAATACCCTTTCATTGAGTTACAATTGAAATTTTTGTATCGGATCCTTGCATCCCCTAATTAGGGCTCCCTCTGGTCTAGAGACAGAGCATTGCAATGCTCCTCAGCCTTCTTTGTGCCTGTGTTGCAAAGCACTGGTGCCCTTCCATCACTTGTGTTGACCCCTGTTTCATGCACAAATTTTCCTTTGTATGATTTTCTCTTTGTCCATATTTGTTCCACATGATCTTCCTTAAGTCCAGAGTGTCTTATGGTCTCTCAGAAGCCTCCATTTGGTTTTCTTTTGGTTTTAGTGCCTTTGATAAGTATTTCCTTATATTTTCCTTTATTATTATTATTATTTCATTAGTGAACTGATTTGTTTGATCATTGAGTGCTTGAATGAATTCATGTTCTTGATCCAGGTGGATATTGGTGGCCACCTGCCTGTTGAAAATCAACAAGAAAATGTGTGTCTAATTTATTATTCCCTTAAATAAATTAGACAATAAATTGTAATCTTATCTCACAACTTGTATTAGTTAACTAAGTGAGATAGACATAGTTAGCTCAAGAATTTCGAGTTGAGGGTCAATGGTGAGGCATGTAGAGTGATTCTATTATTTTGGGGGTCCAGTTGCAGTTAATGCACTAGTGTAGTGTGAGTTTAATCAGTTAACTCAAAATAATTGAGTTAAAATCATTTTAACTAGTTCTAACTGAGTCATGAGCTAGTGAGAGTTTAAGTGAATTAAATTAGATTTAATTCACAAATAGTGATCTATCAAGTAACTAATGATTTGATATTATTAGCTACATGCATATCAAAACCTAATGAAGACCCAGTTGAGACAAAGGTTAAAGGGAAGTAAACTATCAGTTGTATTATTAGTGAACTTCCCAGGTGAAGCTATAAAGCCACAGGATGCCGATGAAGGATTGCGCAGTCAATGAAGGTTGGAATTCCTATTTAATACGGATTTATTTTTCCTAGGGATTGTGTGAGCAAGACAAGCTAAAGGTGGGTTGAATATTGGCTACGTGTTGGTTAAATTGTGCCTAGATCAGTGTGAGACAATTGGTAGAGTATATGAGGTTCTTGTGAGAACACATGCATTGTATTGTTTTATGATTCCTTGGCTTATTATACAATAGAGATAGAGAGGTTTTTAGCAGTTTCTTTCCCTAAGATAATCTTGTGTTGGGTGACTGATTTACTTCTTTCTCTTACTAGCATGTGATTGAGCGATTGTGATTTATATTCCGCAAATATTGTAGAAGGATTTAGTATCTTGTTTTAGTACATTGCATGATCGGATTGAATCCATTGATGTAATTTCTACACTACCTATTCCACTTGGACCCCAACCATTGTTTCTTTATTTTTTTTAGCTTCCTTAATTGTATCACATTTTACCATTTTTGGCAGTTTTTCGAATCCTGAACTTCTCGAGTCATTTTGAGACCCTAAACGACGTTTTTTGGCAAAACCATGATCAATATAGGTCTTTGACCATGTTGGTCACTTGAAATTTTTATTCCTCATATAGATATTTCTAACAAGGAATTATATGCGTCAAACAGAGATCGTATGCCAAAGTTACATTCCCAGGAAGTTGATGTACAAATTTACCCAAACAGGGCCCATAGTTTTTGCGCTTTATCTCCTAGGGTTAGGATTTTTGTGTTTAGGTTTTTCCCATGTTTTTAAATAATAAAAACTCCCTTGAGCCTCATTGTAACATATTTCAGAAGCATGTATTTGCCACAT
Organism: Pinus albicaulis; assembly: GCA_034641835.2. NCBI lineage: Eukaryota > Viridiplantae > Streptophyta > Pinopsida > Pinales > Pinaceae > Pinus > Pinus albicaulis. Next base: position 76,166,507 of record CM076574.1, on the reverse strand, counting down.
CTCTTCTCAGAGATAAGCTACCATTACCCAAGCTAGTAAATTTCCATTATGTCTATAAGCTTATTTCAGTTATTTGATATTAATGAAATGAAGTATATTTTCTGTTGCATATCTACATTTATGTTTATTAATGTATTTTATTGTGTTCCTGCATAAATACATATTAGTGGTATCAGAGTGCTCTACTCTTTATTGGTCTTTCTTTGCATGTCCCTAATGAGATCGGGGTATAAGGAGTTAGGGCTCGATCTGGTTGAACCTTTGCAAGATCAACCTCGCAAACCTCGACGCCCTCCCATGGTGAAGGGAAAGAAAGATGAGGAAGCAATATATCCTATCAAAATATTTCTCAAGGGGGGCCTCAAGAAACAGAGGAACGCGATGATGGATAACTTTGTCGAGATCCTTTAACGGCTACCTACTGGCGACGCATATTCATCCGGAAGCCACTCTAGAGGTGCCACTCCTTTTAAGGTACACGTTAACTTTGAAATTCCCATATTTGAGGACCAAATAGATGCAAATTTCATAGATATATGGTTGAAACTATTAGAAATATATTTTTCGGTTCATGACTTTTCCAATCGGGAAAATATTACTTTTTCACTCCTCAAACACCCCCCGCCCCACCCCCCCATGTCAAGGAATAGTGGGAAACCTACTGTGAGAAAAAGTAGTGGGGATCCTCCTTGTTCTTAGTCGCAACCACTTGGAATTATTTTTTAGATGCCATCAAGGAACAATAATACCCCTTGGGGAGCTATGAGGACAAGTACATGCAATTGACCACGTCGCAACAACAAAGGGATAAAGATGTGCATGAGATGATGAATTTCTTCCATACCCTGCACACAAAGTTGGATATCAAATATTAGGAGGAACATTTGGTGCTTAAATACCACATTTTTCTCCATAGATACATCCAAGAGGAAATGGATTTCCTTAACATCTCCTCGCTTGGTGCAGCATACAACTTTATGCTGCCAAGATTGAGAAAAAATTCAAACAGAAGAAGAGAGACTTTGGATTTTTGAATCGGAAGCAAGAGAAAGGCACCCCCAAACTACAGAACAAAGGACAAGGCCAAGGCATGGTGACCCAGGACAACCCTTCAAAGTTGCAAGCGAAGAACAACACCACGAAGCCAAAGAATGACACGGGAAAGTGGTGTGAGTTCCATAAGAGCTCCACTCACAACACAAGTGAGAATTGGGCCAAGAAGTCAATGGTGGCCGAGCTAAAGGATTATGAATCAGATGCATGTTTCGACTCTGAGTTAGAACCCGACAAGGGGAATGACAAAGGGAATAATATTATCGATGCAGATCCCAGTACCATTATTTCCAGCACCAAGATCTAGAAGGAAGAACCCGAGGATCGAGAGGAGGGGGAGCGCCTCTTCCATTCCTAGATGTAGGTGAATGTTTCCCCGCTGAAATTCATTGTCGACAGCGAGAGCTAAAATAACCTCATTTCAGCAGAGGTTGTGAAGCAGATAGGCCTACTGATCACAACACACCCACAAGCATACACCATTGGGTGGATTCTCCAAGGACGGGATCTTTGCATCAGCAAGCAATGTCGCCTTCCCTATAGCATCAATCCCTTCATGAATGAGGTATTATGTGATGTTGATCCTCTTGAGGTTTTTGATGTATTATTAGGCCAACCATACTTGTGGAAGTGACATGTTGTGTATGAGTCTCGACCTTGCGTTGTTATTGTTACTTTGGGTAATAAGTTGTACATGGTACCGGAGGTAGCACCACCTACCGCCATATCTTGGATCACTACAAAGAAATGTAGTAATATCATTTCCCAAACAGAGAAATTTGTTTTCCCTATGATCCACCTTAAGGTAAAGAAGACAACTGTGGCCATGACCTCTAAACAAGGCTCTTCCACACGGCAACAACAAATGGACAAGGTCGTGGAGAAGTACGGGGACATATTCACCTCACTTGCATGGGTTCCTCTACAATGTCAGTTCAAGCACTCCATTTATCTGACCCTAGGCATGCCGCTACCCAATGAACCGATATATCGGCACTTTTTTCTATAGAATGACGAAATCAAGAAGAAGATTAAGAAGATGTTGCAGAAAGGTCACATCCAGCCGAGTTAAACACCCTGTGGGAGCCCGATCGTGTTGGTGCAGAAGAAGAATGGGACTTCAAGACTTTGTATTAACTATCAGGGGCTGAACAAGATCATTGTCTGGAATAGAGATCTGATCTGTAATGTCCCTTTTTCAGAAATATCACAAGTCTATTCCAAAGATATACTATGGGGGAATTTTCTAGATATGTCACCTCTAAAGATAGGGTGAGATCCAGAGGCTACCTAGCCCTTCACAGACTCTGTCTATAGCTATGTGAGATTTCCTATTAGGAAAAGCTACTCTATTGAGAATACCTCAAGATAGAGCTACAGCAATAAGCAAATACACCATTTGACAAATAGCAGTGACACATACTCATAAACATGTAAGGGGAATCCATAGCTATCTCATTATAATAATAGCAGCAACATATGTATACAAAATCTTGAGGGAAATGATACTCAAGATGCACAATGCCAAGCCTCAAGAGAAGAGTACATAAATCATGAAGAAACTCTGCTGCACATATAAGCCCTAGCTATGACAATGAAGTTTTAAAGAGAAACTACATGCTACAAATGCCAAATGCATAGATATACATTTATATGGTACAAAATAACATTAGGAGTGAAGACATCAACTCCCAAAGGCTACCTCCTATCAATCCTGGAAGGATTGATCATAGAACACAAAATCTGCAAAATGCCGGAGTAGTTGGGTAGCTGCATCAACTCAGAAATAGAACTGGATGGATATGGATGAATCTAATGCTCAAACTAAATGTGCCTCCTCCAATGGATCTTTCAAGTGAAAGGCTGATCCCCTCACTAAAGATCTCTCCCTCCAATACTCTACAAGAGCCCTACTACAAATTCTCTCAAGAAAATAACGCAATCACTGGGTGAACTGCATTTTAGGGGCAAGAGAATGAGATGGCCTTGATGAAAAATCTACAATGATGCTCTGAAATATTCCTCACTAAGTCCTCAAAGGGATAGTAACTCCCTTCCTCTGAAAATCATCTCCAGAAGTGGTGTAGATGTCCTCCACTACAACTCTCTTCAATGCAGCAACACTCCTGAATAAGAATAATGCTATCACTAGAGATAGTAGCTTTGGCCTTGAGCCATGAAATGTGGAGAATGAAGATCAACCTTCAAGAGGCCTCTCAAGAAGGGGAAGGAATCCTAAACAGGAATTCCTTTGGCAATTCTTGCTGAACAGGAAAGAATTCTCTCTTGTCTGAATAGACAATGAGATGAATAATACTCAACATATCTTGCAATGGAAACCTTGCCCTCCTTTTAAGCAATGTGAGACCTCTCTCAATGGACCCCCACTCATTAGGGTTTCCTTCCTCTAGAATTTTCCCTCCTTATCCCATTTCACTGGCCCACTATGTGCTCTCCACTTCATGCTATTGTGTAGTTTGACTTGGTCAAACCTGACCTAGCCTTCTTGCATAAGCCCACTTTCACACATGGAGGTGTGAAATAAAGCTCCAAAAGTGATCCTCCTTTATACCAAGAGGATTTTTATTACATATTCATCAAATTAATGGGTCTCCTACCCATTTTATTTATCTTCTATATGAAAATAGCAAAAATTAATGTCCCATAAAAAAATTGGGGACATTACAATCCTCCCCTCTCAAAGATTGCTTGTCCTCAAGCAAGTACAAGGATAGACTGATTTATTTCCCCTTAATTTCCCTGTAGCATCCATGCATGATAAACTCCTCCAAGGAAAGGATGCCTTATCATCAATCAAGTGTTCAGGTTGTCCCTCCAACATATGCAATCTAGCCTTTGGTGAACATCCCCAAATAGCTGTCATGTAGAAGAAAATATCCATGAAGGAAACAATGGGTTGTCTAGGGCCTCCTTGAGTTATGAGATCTGATATAAAGTGGGACGCATCATCCCCATATGAATCTGCCATCCCCAAGAAATCATCCATACAACATGAGTTGCTTCCAAACATAGCAACTCATAGAAAACTCTCTCCACCTTGAGCTCTGGAAAAGAAGGTGGGCTGAAAATATGAATATGGAAAGCTCTATAGCTCACCCCATGCTTTCCTCTCCTCCACTTATATTTATTGGGGAGTGTGTGCTGATCAAGGGCTGAAAATGTATTGCCTCCAAGTGGCAACATGAAGAGCAATCCTCCAAGGATCTCTCCTCCATCAATGAAAATCCAGCTGGCCCAAAGTATGTCATCTATGATGAGTAGGACATGATAATCATAGAATACCCTAATGACATGTTTTCTGTAGGTTATATCATGTGCATCAAGGTACAAACAATGTCTCATAGGGCTACAACGCAATCTCATCCACTGCAGCTGCAAAAAATAACATGGCAAGTACTGTACAGAAAATTTCACCTCTACTACTGAATAGTGAATAGATGAGTGAATCAGCAATACAAAATCAAATACATGCCCATATACATACAATGGATGGATATCATCATCAGACTCATGGTCCACCTTCAAATAAATAAAATAAGTGGCTGTGGTGACCATGTCTCTCCTCATGTTCCCATTAGAACATGCTAGGCATAAGTTGTGGGAGTCATCTCCCCTTAAGGACACATTCAACTCATGTGTCAATTCACCCATAATGCTCCCAATAATAATATGGAAAATATCAGCAAATGGAAATATGCTCATCATAAAAATAGAGGAAGTACTGATGGTTTTACATGATGCTTGATGGCACCAACAATCTCCCAAGCAGCAACAGCGCAGTTTTTCAAACTGCTACTTCAGAAATGTACAAGGCAAAGTGTTCTGAAGCACAATGCTAATCATATGAATTATATGATCATGTGTATAATGGAAAAACATTTTCCCAAGGCCATGTGAAAGATGGTTGTCTCCATCATATGGTTTGGCCCAACTTTGTTCATGGAGCAACATGAAAAATCTGCCCTTTTGAGGAGCCATGCATTGCAACATAAGGATAAGAGCATGTATATCAGCAAATGTAAACATAAGACTCTTACCATAAGCTGGAAGTAAGATGATAGATGGATTTATGTATATGATCCTCCTCCCAATTGTTGGCGTTGTGAGCTCATGCAGAAAGGCTCTTGCCCATGCCAATCTTTGTTTCTTGACATGCTCCTTGTCAAGAACATCTCCGGTGATGCTGCTGCAAATGTGAAGCTCTCCCCAAGATGGAGATGCCTCCTGATTGGTCCAAGCCAAAGAGTAATCCCTTTTCACTATGAGAGTGCCCTCCTCTACTCTTGCAACACCATGAATCATATGAGAGCAAATCTGCTTGTTCTCTCTCCAAGATAAGTCAAGCAACCTAAGTGCTTGCTGCCTTCTCATGCTCACAACATGTAAATCATGTGATGAAGGTAACATGTCTGATATATGTGCTACATCAGCTCCATGTGTCCCTGATCTCTGCTGCTCGATGATGCAAACATCCTGCCACCTCTCCTCTACTCCCATCTTCCTGGAAAAAGAGTGCTCCAAGTGATGGCCAAACTCCTTCAAGAGGAGCCAGCGTAGCCAAGCCTCTTACTGCCCGGTATCATATATTTGCAAGTGGAAAATCAGCCTCTTGCTTCTCATCCACACCCACTCATCTCCTTGTGGATGTCTTCTCCTTTTTCCTCCTTTGGTATTCCGCCCATGAGGGCTACCATTCTCCCAAGCCATATCTTCTCCTTTGCATTTCATGGAAGGCTAAAATGCAACTCCTTGGAGACCTATTAGAAAATATCTCTCACCCATGGTTATTTTGGATCCATGGGGACCTAATTGTGATGGAGGTAATATCTCCTCTCCACCCATGTTTGACAGCGTTGCTAGTTCCTCCAATAGTGTAGCAGTTGTTCCATCCTTCGGTTCAAGATTTGTTCCCTAATTTATCATGAAGGTGCCATGGTTTATTTCATCCTCCAATGGTTCACATACCAACCTCAAGGGTTGAATGAGACTCATCAAAAGTGCCTGAGGATGAGGGTTTATCTCTTCCTTAAACCCTTTTCACAGCGTAGTGAAATCATGGTGCTCTGAAATAGAAAAAGATGTGGATCCTGGGACCTTTAAAGATGAATTCCCACAATTATTTAAGTTGTTTGCTGAAATGAAAAGTGGAACTTCACTCATACCTTGATGGATCCTGGGGTCTTCTTGTGTGGTTGCAGCAATTGCCTCCTCTAATGCCATAGCTGCCTCCTCCATAGCTGAAAAAGGCTACTCTTCCTTTGTCCTCTCCCCATCAAAGGTTTGAGTCAACCTTTGAGCAAAGTCTTCAAAAGAGCTTACCCTTGAATGGACCAAGGGTTTGAACCACCAAATATAGGCTTCACCCTCCATGTGCAGCGCTGAAATTTCCATTTCTTCTTCCTCTGCCACTGGATGTAGCAAGAAAAAGGCTTCTAACTTTTCCACCCAAGCTCTAGCTGAAGTGTCCCCATCAAATGTAGACAATAGAAACCTATTGCCTTTTATTTCTCTTCCACTGCAGGGCCTTCTCTCCTCCTTCTACTGAATGAACTATGGGAACGTTGTAGCTTCCCTGAATGTTGTATAATGGGATTTATATTCATCCAAGTATTGATGTAGAACCATATGATCCAAGCATCTCTCATGCTTGCTTTCTTTTCGAGAATAGGAAGTGCATGGACCTTCCTCTTCTTCCCTCTGCTTTTCCTCCTCGGTGAGGCTCTTCTTTGTTTTGAAAATAGATGAGATCAAGCTCATCTTATGCATCATCATCTTCTTCCTCTTTCTTGGGCTTGAAGGCCACAAGCTGAGCCAAGAAAGGTGCTCTGATACCACTGTAATGTCCCTTTTTCAGAAATATCACAAGTTTATTCCAGAGATAGACTGTGGGGGCATTTTTCGGATATGTCACCTCTAAAGAGAGGGTGATATCCAGAGGCAACCTGGTCCTTCACAGACTCTGTCTATAGCTATGTGAGATTTCCTATTAGGAAAAGCTACTCTATTGAGAATACCTCAAGATAGAGCTACAGCAATAAGAAAATACACCATTTGACAAATATCAGTGACACATACTCATAAACATGTAAGAGGAATCCATAGCTATCTCATTATAATAATAGAAGCAACATATGTATACAAAATCTTGAGGGAAATGATACTCAAGATGCACAATTCCAAGCCTCAAGAGAAGAGTACATAAATCATGAAGAAACTCTGCTGCACATATAAGCCCTAGCTATGACAGCGCAGTTTTAAAGAGAAACTGCATGCTACAAATGCCAAATTCATAGATATACACTAATATGGTACAAAATAACATTAGGAGTGAAGAAATCAACTCCCAAAGGCTACCTCCTATCAATCCTAGAAGGATTGATCATAGAACACAAAATATGCAAAATGTCGGAGTAGTTGGGTAGCTGCAGCAACTCAGAAATAGAACTGGATGGAGATGGTTGAATCTGATTCTCAAAATAAATGTGCCTCCTCCAATGGATCTTTCAAGTGAAATGCTGATCCCCTCACTAAAGATCTCTCCCTCCAATACTCTTCAAGAGCCCTACTACAAATGCTCTCAAGAAAATAACGTAGTCACTGGGTGAACTGCGTTGTAGGGGCAATAGAATGAGATGGCCTTGATGCCAAATCTGCAATGATGCTCTCAAATCTTCCTCACTAAGTCCTTAAAGGGATAGGAACTCCCTTCCTCTGAAAATTAGCTCCGGAAGTGGTGTAGATGTCCTCCACTACAACTCTCTTCAATGCAGCAACACTCCTAAACAAGAATAACGCTATCACTGGAGATAGTAGTTTTGGCCTTGAGCCATGAAATGTGGAGAATGAAGATCAACCTTCAAGAGGCCTCTCAAGAAGGGTAAGGAATCCTAAATAGGAATTCCTTCGAAAATTCTTGTTGAACAGCAAAGAATGATCTCTTGTCTGAATAGACAATGAGATGAATAATACTCAACATATCTTGTAATGGCAACCTTGCCCTCCTTTTAAGCAATGTGAGACCTCTCTCAATGGACCCCCACTCATTAGGATTTCCTTCCTATAGAATTTTCCCTGCTTATCCCACTGTGTTGGCCCACAATGTGCTCTCCGCCTCATGATATTGCACAGTTTGACTTGGTCAAACCTAGCCTAGCCTTTTTGCATAAGCCCCCTTTCACACATGGAGGTGTGAAATAAAGCTCCAAAATTGATCCTCCTTTATACCAAGAGGATTTTTATTACATATTCATCAAATGAATGGGTCTCCTACCCATTTTATTTATCTTCTATATGAAAATAGCAAAAATTAATGTCCCATAAAAAAATTGGGGATATTACATGATCCCACGGATTGATGACCTTCTGGACCAACTCAAAGGGGCCAAATATTTCAGAAATATTGACTTAAAGTCCAGGAATCACCGAGTACCATTCAAACCCTTCGATGTGTGGAAGGCTACCTTCAAAGCCAAGGAGGAAATTTCTGAATGGTTGTTCATGCCATTCAGGTTGACAAATGCTCCCGCAACCTTCATGAGGCTGATGGACGACATCTTGCGACCATTCACTAACTCATTCATGGTGGTTTATTTGGATGACATCCTTATCTTTAGCCAGACTTAGGAAGAGCACCTCCACCACATTCGAAAGTTCCTCCAAACACTACAGCAACAAAGGTTGTGTGCCAATTTGGAGAAATTCACTTTTTGCATGACCCGGGTTCAATATATGGGGTACATTATTGATGAGGTGGGGGTTCATGTGGACCCAGCCAAGATCCAGGTCATTTGGGATTGGCTAGCCCCAACCACTCTAACAGAGCTCTGCAGCTTTCTGGGTCTTTCCAATTTCTATCATGGGTTTGTGTTGGGGTTCTCTCATATCACTTGCCCTTTGAATCAATTCAGCAAAGGAGGAGCAAAAGAAAATTTCTTTTGGTCTGAATCTCAACAGAAGGCATTTGTAGAGTTGAAGCATCGCCTCTGCTCTGCACCAATTCTCACATTACTAGACTTGCAACAACCATTTGAGATCGAGACAAAATTCTTTGACTATGCTATTGGGGAAGTACTTACTCAGTAGGGGAATTCGGTGGCATATCACAGTGAGACACTTTCATACATAGTCTGAAAGTATCCCACCTATGACAAAGAGATGTATTCCATTGTGCAGGCTCGTCAAAAATGGAAGAATTACATTTTGGGGAAGGAAATGGTCATCTACACATATCACCGACCTCTGTAGTTCATATAGACACAAGGGAAGTTTCAGAACAATCGCCATCATAAATGAGCCACATACCTGCAAAAGTTCCATTTTAACATCAAGTACAAGAAGGGCAGCACCAGTAATGTTGTGGACTGCCTCAGTCGACCTCCAATCATGGTGTTAACCATTGTGCTCGACTCTTATGGGCACGAGACTTCGGGTTGGCCGCATCTCTAAAAAAGTGATCCAAAATTCGGCAACACTTACCAAACGCTCCCGGAGGGTAAGCAAGTTGCAAATTTTCACCTCCAAGATGCACTATTATACCACCTGGGACACCTTTGTATCCCTTCAAGCAAGCATGCCAAGATTATTTTGCAAGCACACTACAATCGGGCTTTTAGACATTTTGAGGTCAAGAAAACAGTGGCAGTATTGCAGAAGTATTTCTAGTGGTCGAACCTTTGACATGATGTCAGGAAAGACATCATATCATGCACTACCTACACCATTTCCAAATTGGCCATCAAGAAGAAAGGCCTATATACTCTGTTACCTACCTCTAGTTGGTCATGGGAATCCATCTCTGTGGATTACATGTCAGGCCTTCCTTCTACCAAGCATGGAAATGACTATGTTTTTTTGGTCCTCGATCGATTCTCTAAGATGGCCATTATGGCATCCTGTAAGAAAAATATCACATCAGAAGCCACTGCTAAACTCTTTTTTGAGTGAGTTTGGGTACACTTTGGGATCCCACAGTCCATTATCTCATATCGGCACAACAGGTTCCTCAGTATATTTTGGCCAAGTCTTTAGTCGATGTTGGTCACCAAGCTCACTAAGTCCACATCTTTCCACCCCCAAACTGATGGCCAAATAGAGGTCATAAACAGGATGATCGTACACATTTTGTGCATGTACAACTCGAAGCATCCACACACATGTGATGAAACCCTCCCCTATGTCTGGCACATCTATAATCAAGCTCACCACAACTCAACCAGCCACAGCCCCTTTCAGGTGGGCTTTGGATTCCAGCCACTATGTCCCATTGATGTGGCCATACCATTTGCGGCTACTCGGGAAAATTCAGCTCATGTCTAGTCTAAATTTGACAAGGAGAAAAACTTCATTAATCACATTCAGCATATTTTCCAACAGGTCTGTGACATATTGGATAGATCCAATGCTAAGTACAAGCAGCAAAATTTTGGTTGCATTTTCTGAAAGAATGCCTAACCAGAGCTCATTGAAAGCTCAAAACACTCTAATATTGGCCTTACACCATTATCAAGGTTGTGGGAGACAATGCTTTTGAGCTCATCATTCTCCCATTCCTTGGCCTACACCTAGTGTACAATGTGGACCGCCTTCGGCCATACTTTCCACCATTACTGAGCACATCAGATATTGCAAAACAACTCACACCAACAGATCTAAACCTCAACTGCATAGAACATTCCACAACTGATCAGATCATGGACACACAGATCAATAAAACTCGCTAGAATAATATTTAGTTGTATTGGGTCGTCAAAGCTAGAAAACTCATGCACCAAGGCAAGTGGTTCACTAGGGACCAAGTTCAGCAGAAGTTTCATCATCTCATGGCAAAACTCAACGCAATGGGGACCATTGCTTCCTAAGGGGGGAGGATTGATCCAGGTATATATTGGTGGCCACCTGCCTATTCCACTTGGACCCTCACCATTGTTTCTTTCAGTTTTTCAGTTTCCTTAATTGTAGCACAATTTACTAGTTTTTGTATTTTTTCGGGTCCTAAACTTCTGGAGTTGTTTTGATGCCCTAAACGATGCTGTTTGGGAAAAATGGGATCAAAATATGTTTTCGATTGATGTTGATCACTCAAAATTTATAGTCCTTGGATAAATATTTCTAACGAGGTATTGTGCGCATCAAATGGATATTGTATGCCAAAGTTACATCCTTAGGAAGTTGATGTACCAATTTACCCAAACGGGGCCCATAGTTTTGGTGCTTCATCTCCTAGGGTTAGGTTTTTTATGTTTAGGGTTATCCCATGTTGCTAAATAATAAAAAGGCCCTTGAGCATGATTGGAACACATTTCAGAGGCATGTAGCCACCACATCTCTTCTCATAGATAAGCTACCATCGCACAAGCTAGTTATTTCCATTCTGTCTGTAAGCTTATTTCAGTTATTTGATATTAATGAAATGAAGTATATTTTTTGTTGCATATCTGCTTTAATTTTTATTTTTTTATTTTATTGCATCCTTGCATAAATATGGATTAGTTCTAGTCATCATTATGAAATTTTTGCTTTTATCAGTGATTATACATACATCTTAGTTTTCATCATATTTGAATATTAAGTGAAATCTAAAAGAAAAATATATTTGCATTGGCATATAGTGATTTGATTTTTATTGGAATAGAGAAGTTGAGGAGATTGATTTTTGCATCACTCGTTTATTGCATTGTTGATTGGTTTATTCTTCCCCTACTTAGTTAGGCCTTTTATTGTTAAAAAGAAAATGAAAAGAGTTATTTTTTCATATTAGTTGCATCATATGTGTGTTCAGGTGACATCGATTTTTGAGCCTTGAATTTGAAACATAATTCAAGATCAACTCTAAGATTCACTCAATCAACCTAAGGAGAATTTGTCACATTAACGCAAACATCTAGAGGTCTAGGCTAGAGACATGTTATGGTGCCTTTAAACGAAGGAGATTTCATTTTTTCCAGTGTTGCATTCTGAGGGTGATATCTCGTTCCACGTACATAAGTGTATCATACCATTCTCCACATACCTTTGACTATATCGGATGGCGCTCCACGATTGATAAGTATATGGGAATGCTCTCATCGAACGGTTACGCATTAGACAACACTACTACAGCTTTCACTTCCACATACCATCGAGTATATTTTGGAAGTCCCCTATAAGTTGTTATCCTCACCTTAGGTAACCGAGTTGGCCACCTTGTACACTGTGATACACCGAACACAGTATTTGGGGAGATTTTTTGCATGTACGTAAATCCTTGGTTCTCCAATGTTGTATATTACAATTCACAGTTCCTTGTTAATCCTTATCTTCCTAGTTACCCCTTTGTTTTATTTTGTGTCTTTAATTTCTAAAATAATTTAATTAACTATGAAATAATATCCTCTTTGTGGAACAACTCCTTAGTGGATCTAAGGTTGAGACTAATGGTAATAGTTCCAGATTCCACCAATCAAGGAAACTCATCTAATGGGAACACTGGTCAGTTTTCTCCTTTTGGAAATATTGGTGCTCCTTATATGGCAATGTTTTCCCTTCTCAGAGTTACCAATGGTTTACCAGTTTGGTTATTTTCAACCATTATGGTTCTGAATGTCCAAATTTCTCTTTAACCAAATTATCCTCCACCCGAATAACATCAACCTCAAGTTGATCCTAAAGTTGACCCTGTTATCACTAGGCTAGAGCAAGTTGAGTTTTATCAACTATCAACCTTGCATAAATATTTCAACCAAATTTTGACTAGAAGTTAGCCTTTCCAATCTGAGAGGGCTCTCTCAAAAAAAAAATAGTGAAGTGTTCTAGATGAAATCAATTTGCAAATGGCTAACTCTGTACTATTTTCGTGTGATTTTTTGTAGGTGAAATAATGTAAGGACAACCACCATTGGGCATGGAGTCAGCTAAGGAAATTCAATTACACACAAACTGTATCCATGGAAACTGAGGCAAATTGGCTTTAAAAAAATAAACCCTTATAGCAAAAACACAACAAATGAAGGAAGTTGGAGCATTTAATCATGAATTCCAAGTGATCATATTGCCATGAAATTGATAACCATATGTAAAATAAGGAGATAATTAACACATATAAGCCAAGGAGAATCTCTGGTTTGAAGACAATATGCTCCAAATTGTATATTAGATCATAAAGAAAATTTACATAGTAGCTCTATTTTCACATTAATCAATCCCTTCAACGTAAAAAAATTCCCTCATTTATAGAGTGAGGCCTCTTTTATCTCTACAGGATGCATAAATGTGTTTTCCTCAATGTAAATAGCTTCTAGGATATTTGATAGTTTAACCTTCCCTTTGCTTTGGCTTCTAGTCCTCCTTATTGTATAATTTTTTGTCTTTTACATGTTCAACTTCAAGTTCCATAGGTTCTGTTATAGGCTTTATCTATGTTTCGAGCTCAGCTACAAGGTCTTCCTTAGATTTCTTATCCTTCCATTGGGTTATAGGTTTGGAGTTTGGATTTATCCTAGGGGTGGCAACATCCAATTCATATCCACTTAAAAATAAAAATGTGGGTCAATCTCTCTTTATCCTATTCAACTCTTCAACCACTAACAACTTAATAAGAGCATGATGAGAAATTGAAGTGTCACTGGCATTAGGTTTGGCCTGAACCTTGTCAACCATTTTTCCTAGGCTTTTACATAAATAGAAAGGTATATCTAAGGGTTTTTTACCTGTGAAGTGAAACAACAACTTGAGATGGTATTGATATACCATGTGGAATCTACCCTCACAAGTGTTGTATTTCTAGATCACCATCAGAAACTTAGAAAAATACTCTTTAACACAAGTTCTGGGAATGCATGTAGCCATAATAATGCTTATGTGATCTTCCTTAAGTAACTCATCGCAATTATGCAACTTGAACTTCTGCACCTTGAGCCATAATTATCCTAACCTGGGGATCTTTGTGGCTTGAGAAATAATGTCAGGGGACACTACAAAGTTTAGTATCCTTACTTTAGATCCTATCCCTGTAAATTTAATGGAAAAATATTTGAAATTTTCCCATGATACCCCTAAAAAATTTTATAGAACTGAAGACACCCAACGCTGGAAAATGCTTGGGTGAATGTGGGGTCTTCTTCCAACAATTTCATGTCCATGGGCTCGTATCTTACCACAGACCCTCCTTTATACTGCTTTCTTCGAGCTTCCATGGCTCCAAAATGCAGTGAGCGGCTTCTTAACACCTGCAAAATATATTAAGGACAACTATCCAGCTTTTGACACTAACTGAGCTGACCTAAAGGTAGCTAACATACCCACAAGACAACAAGACCGATACTTAGATAGCAAGAGTAGCTCGTAAGGAGATGAGAACGGGTTTGTGACAACAAATTTATGAAAAAGTGAAGAGGGAACGAAATGAATGAGCAGCTATATGGTGTACGCTTTTTTGGAATGATGGATAAATAAAAAAAAGGTGTAATAATGACCCAATAACCTTTGACCATACCACTTTTCAAATTTCTATACCGTTTCCCTACCATTACCAAAAAAACAGACTTTCATAGCGAATTAATGTTTGGGAAGGAAATTTTCCTACGGAAGTGTTAGTGTAGAAATTATATGCACTAAGCATGCATATGTCCAAGATTCTCCTGATTACACACTATTTAACTTCATGCACAATATAGAATCTATTCCACCATTGATCATCACATGCGGAAATTAAATCAAATGCAATGCACACATGAAACCATAAAAATTCACACACGTTAACACAGTTGTTTTAACGGGAAAGCCTGAAGCTAAAAACCCCAACTATCTGTATATAATATATGTCATAGATATCATGTAACAATCCTCATACAAAGCTTATCACAAGCTCTAAGTACAATCCAATCGCTACACACTATTCAAGCCCGATCTTGCAAATCCATGCACCGATCTTTGCCAACCTTTAGCCTACCTCTACTTCACAATCCCTGCTGAAGAATGGCTCTGAATGAACTCAAATCCATCCTATATTTACTGCACAATCCTCATTGGCATCTCCAATGAATGTGTGGTGCAAACAATGAAACTATAGTCACAACTAATAGTCACACTTGCTCTTTCACCTACCTCTCCACTGGTCTCCACTGAAACTGTCCATGCACTGTAGTTAACTAATGTATTCTTCAGTTGATTAATGAGTTAATATTTATTTAATTAATTAATAATTAATTCACACAACTCTCACTAGTGTATTAATCAGTTAGACTAGATACAACTAGCTCAAATGTGTCTAACTGAGTTAAACTAAACACAACTCCACCAACTACTTCTCTAACTCCACCAAACTCTGTCACATGAGTTCTAACTGAAGTCCTCCATGCAATAGCTCCAGTAAACCCTCAAGAATAGTGCAATTCCTTCTGTCAGCTGCTGTGCCACATCTGTGCACTTAACAGAAGTGCTCCAAGAGAATAAGATAATGTTTAGAGTCCAAATATTATTAAGAGCTAATAATATTTGACATATCTATTTTTAGACTAGAAATCTAAAAATAAATTCCGCCCAATATGTCTAAAAATAGAAGTCCATATATTTTTCCAACTTGACCAACCATCCAAAAATATCATCCTGCAACTCATAGAATATGATCGACATGTCTAAAAATAGACTTTGCACAAAAAATCACCTGTGTGGGCCCCACCTAGTTTAGGTGATTATTTTCCAACTAGGATCAGGAATGATGTTTCAGGATGCCTCCTTCACTGTTTCTTGTTGCAATCTTAAACACTCCCTCTCAACAATAAAGTACTGTCTTTGCATGTGACATGCAACTCCATGCATTCGCCCTACAACCTTTGCAAGCGCCCTGCAACTCCATGCATCTGCTCTGCAAACTCTTCCGAAACTGAAAAGGCTCCAAACAACTCAATCAATCTGATGCATCTATCATCAAAGTCTTCGAATTCTACTGGTACCAACTACACATGTCTTCAGGAACCACTGCGTTGTTGAACTCTACACCCATGCACTTTGCACTTGCTGTCAACTTTGAACCCTGCTCCAGTATCTGACACTGTCACTTTGATCTGCCTACATCAATCCAACTGATCATGCTACTGCTGCTCTGTGGGCACCTCGTAGCCAGGTTCAATTCATGAGATCCACACCATCTCAATGAATCCTACCCAGAAATATTCTCTTGGGATTACTCATGCATGTCACCCCACCTCTCACCTGGTGGTATAGTTGCATGCACTCCCTCTACCCATCTAGCACGAAATTTTTCTGCATGAGTGGTTGCTCTCCTCATCTTGTGGCTACTCCACATCCCGAGGTTCACTTTTACTTGCATGCAAATCCTGCTCCCTCTCAAGCTTCAATTGCATGGCTTTCTTGCACTTCCCAACAGTAGGAAGCTCCGTAGAAATCCCATCTACTTCAAGTTTGTAGAGATTCTTGGCTCGAATCCCAACCTTCTTGACTTGTCCTAGTTCTTTGTACCGAAGGAAAACTTTTCCTTCACTAAAGACAACATCATACCCTTTATCCTCTAACATTGTGACTGAGATTAAATTCTTCTTTAAACCTGGAACATGCACAACATCTTGTAAAAGAATTAGTTTACATGAATCCCTCTGAAAGGTAATGGTACCAATGTCGGTCGCATTGTATCATCCATTGTCACCCAACTCAACATGAAACTGGAGATATTTCTCCACCAAGTCACGGAAAAGGTTCACATCTCCCGTCATGTGAAATAAAGCACCACTATCAAAGTACCACCCTGACCCAATGCACTAAACACCATGCATGCAATCAATAAGAAGTCCAGCTCAAATTGCGAGGCAAGAGCCTCACCAGCTATAGCTCTGGAAACTTTCTTGTTCTTCTTCTTCTGTGGACAATGTGTGGCGAAATGCCCATGTTCGTGACAGTGAAAACACTTCACTTTGGACATGTCACACTCTTTTCCATCCACACCGGATTGAGAAGAAATTTTCTTCTCCTTCCCTTTCCTTGCTTTGGCAGCCAAAGCGCAATCCTCTTCATCATCATTCTTTGATGAAGAGCCATCCCTGGTACTCCGCCTTATCTCCTCCTGCACAAGATTCGAACAAAGTCGCTCCCATACTGGCAGTTTCTCCTTACCATTGATAGAGTCCTCGTAGCTATGCCAACTCTTCATAAGCCCAAGGAGAGCCAAGATCACCAAGTATTCTTCATCCACACTAATTCCTACACTCCCAAGCTCATCCCTGCAGTGGAAAAAATTTGTCAAGTATACCATAATAGTGTCATTCTTCTCCATTTTTATTTTCCTGAGCTTGTCTTTAAGCGCCAACTTCCTCTGGTCACTTCTGCTTTGGAATAATTCTGTCAAAGCCTTCCACATCAAGAATGGAGTGGCTTTACCATGAAGGCTAGACACAATGTTATCCTTCACACCTTCCAACAGAATCCTTTGACACCTTGCTACCTTCTTTTTCCATGTGTCAAGTGCGGCTGCATCGCTAGAAGCAGGTTTTGGAATTTCAGCATCTATGAACTCCTTCAACCCATTATCCTCCAGCACCGCCTCCATCCTGTCCTTCCATGCAATATAATTCGAGCTACCATCAAGGGCATACTCCAATCACAATCCGTTGAAAGACATTTCAATGAATGCTCAACTTCGACACCAAGAAAACACTGCAGCAAATTCGAATTCCACTAGCACAAAACTCAACTGTTTCAATAATTGCAATCTGCTCCAATGATCAACTACTCTGATACCATGTAGAAATTATATGCACTACGCATGCATATTTCCAAGATTCTCCTGATCACACACTATTTAACTTCATGCACAATACAGAATCTATTCCACCATTGATCATCACATGCAGAAATTAAATCAATTGCAATGCACACATGAAACCATAAAAATTCACACAAATTAACACAGTTGTTTTAACAAGAAAGCCTGAAGCTAAAAACCCCAACTATCTATATATAATATATTTCATATATATCATGTAACAATCCTCATACAAAGCTTATCACAAGCTCCCAGTACAATCGAATCGCTACACACTAATCAGGCCCGATCTTGCAAATCCATGCACCAATCTTTGCCAGCCTTTAGCCTGCCTCTATTGCGCAATCCCTGTTGAAGAATGGCTCTTAATGAACTAGAATCCATCCTATATTTACTGCGCAATCCTCATTGGCATCTCCAATGAATTTGTGGTGCAAACAATGCAACACTATAGTCACAACTAATAGTCACACTTGCTCTTTCACCTACCTCCTTTGGTCTTAGGCTTGTCATACTGCTTTAACGTAGTTAAGCTGATGTATTCTTGGGTGATTAATGAAGTCAATATTTAGTGAATTAATTAATAATTAATTCACACCACTCTCACTAGTGTATCAATCGGTTAGACTAGATACAACTAGCTCAATTGTGTCTAATAAAATTCAAAGCTGAACATCACCAACTACGCCTCTATCCCCCAAACTCACCACATGAGTTCATGATGTCCTCCCATGCAGTAGCTCCAATAAACCCTCGGGAATGGCCGTAATTCATACATCGGTTGTTGTGCCACATCTGTGCACTTAACTAAAGTGTCGAGAAAGAGAATAGGAATGTTTTAGGGTCCAAATATTATTGGAGAGCTAATAATATTCGACATATCTATTTTTGAACTAGAAATATAAAAATAGATTCACACCCAATATGTCTAAAAAATAAGGGGTCATATATTTTTCCAACAGTAACCATCCACAAATAGCGAATTCACGCCAACTCATAAATTGTGATCGACATGTCTAAAAATAGACTTTGTGCCAAAAATCACCTGTGTGGGCCCCACCTAGTTTAGGTGATTATTTTCCAACTAGGATCAGGAATGATGTTTCAGGATGCCTCCTTCACTATTTCTTGTTTCAATCTTCAACAGTTAGGAAATTTCGTAGGAAACCTTGACCTGTTTGAATTGAAGTTACTGCAAAAGTTGGATAAACTATCATCTTAATAATCATGACTAGATAAGCTTGAGGGACATGAATTTTTTTTATTTTACATTTATGATGACACACACTAGAACTCATAATGACCTTGTAAAATGACTGAAATGCATTTATACATGTGATTATTTTAAAAATAAAAACTTAAAGACTGTATTAAACTATAACTAACCTCTCCATCTTGACTTAAAAACAAACCTAATGGTTACCTTGAATAACAAACCCTTTGCCTTCTTCACATGTTTTTTATTCATCCCTTTCTTCCTCCTCGCTTGGAGAAAAACTTGATTCTAGTAACTAGGAAACTAAGAAGAAGAAGAAAAGGATGAAGAAAAATAAGAAAAATAAGCAGGGGGGCAACCAGGTAACCATTGCTACCCATGTAACTACTATGGACAAACCTTCGAATCAACCCCACAAAGTTAAATTCCCTTGCAAGTTATGTAATGGTGACCACCTTCTTAGATATTTTCATGGTATTCCAGAGGTATTAGAAGTGTGGTCCAAAATCTCACATCAGCATTTTTCATCAGCCTCTGGAGATCATTCTAGTGGTAAACCTTCAACTAGTGATGGTAAGGTTCACGAGAAAAATGGTAAATTCAAGTTTCCCTGTAGGTTGTGTGAAGGGAATCATCCTATTCATCAATTTTATTATATGGGTGAAGCTTCAAAAGTGTTGGAAAACCTTACAAATTCTCAGCCACAACTTCCAGCTAGTTACCAGAAGCTTTCTCCGAATCCTCCACTAGTTAATGAAGTGATTGATCATAATTTGTCTCTCAAAAATCCCACTCTCTCTTAATGTGAATCCAATGAGTTCGTTCTCGACCAACCATCGGTTGAGAAAATGGTTGACCTGATTCCACCTTAATTTAATCGTATTTTTCCCATAAAGGGTGAGGATCATACTGCTCATGTTCTTCTTGTTTCTTCTGATTCTACTAGACAAGGGGGCATTTCTCTTATTCCCATGAAACCTCCTCCAAGAAAATAAGCCATTTCCTTCGATTGGAATCGATTGAAAGAACCTAGTATCCATTCTTACATTCCTTTTAATATAATGGTAAAGTATTATGATAATAATATACATCCAATTGTTATAGATGAGGGATATTCTATTATTATTCTATCCTACATTGCTTGGGAAACTTTGGGCTCCCCATAGCTTATGTGTGTCGCTCCTAATATGTTAGGTTTTAACAGAAGAACCAGTAAACCCTTAGGGATCCTTCCTTAGTTTCATATTACCTTGGGAGGAAAAAGTGTATGTATTGATGTTATGGTTTCCATGGGCCCTTTGGACTTCAATTTTCTCCTGGGGTGAGACTATGTTTATACTATGAATGTTGTTGTGTCCACACTCTTTCGAGTGATGTGCTTCCCACATGATGTAAGGATTGTAACATATCAATTAGATTGAATTTGTTGGTCCTAATTTTACTCCAAATCAACCAACTTCCATAAATGGTCCTTATATTCAAGTGGTATCTCCCCCACCACAGATTAATTATGTGGCAACATGTTCCATGCCTGCGTCTATTGATGATCTATTAGGTGATATAGTGCATCATTTATTGGGGGCATTGGAGTTTGATATTTCCATTGGATCCTTTGATACCTTCCAGAGTGTTGTTCTCCCATATGATGAGAACCTATTTAAATCCATGGCTTTATGTATGTCATGATCAAGTATCTAGAGCAGAGTTCCTTGCCTTGTGTCAAGCTCATTAAAAAATGAAACAAGGTCCCTGAGCAGAGTTCCTTTTCTTATGTCAAGATCGTTAAAAAATGAAACAAGATCTTATGAGGATAGTTCTTTTACTATGTCAAGCTCGTTAAAAAATGAAATAGGTTCCTACGAGCATAGTTTCCTCTACATTTCAAGCTCGCATAATCATGAAGCAATCTTGAGCATAGTTCTTTTATGTGTCAAGATCGTTAAAAAATGAAACATATCCCCTTCCAATTCAAGTCTTTGATTAGATCTCGTAAATTCTCAGTCGAGTCTTTCACTCAATCTTGTAAATGAACCTTCATTCCATCCACCTGTTAGTGACCAGTAGTTTACTTAGTTGAATGAAATGAAGCTTGGGGGGCAATTACTTCGAATTGTGTCATTATGTTAGGGGCATGTAAACTTATTTCAAGCATAGTTTCTCTTTGTTTCAAGATTTTGTAAAAATGAAACCACTCTCAAGCATATTTTTTCTCATGTTTCAAGCTTCTGAAAAAATGAAACCATCTTCGAGGAATATCAAGTATAGTTTCCCATGTTTCAAGCTTGTGTGAAAATGAAACCATTTTCATCCTATCTCTCATGATTTCCATTTTTATCAACCTGTTTCTGCTAGATGATCCTTGCTTTTTCTAATCCCGTCGTCACCATTTGCTTGGCCGATCATAAGCTTTCACTTGGTCGTTTTACTCTTTCCAGAGAAATCGTTGCAATGAGTGGCCTTATTAGCCATCCTCTTAAATTCTATGTGTTTTCGATCAATTCCATCATGACCGAAACCAATTGCTACCCTTTGTACCACTCATTCCTCCAAGAGGATTCCTCTTTTAGCTCTTTTAAAACTCCAAAAATATGAAATTATTTCTGAGCACTTGTATTTTTGAACTCGTTAAAGTAAATGAAAAGATGTCTACATAGTATAAGTTTAACCCTTTTTTGTATTGAGATAGACTATTTACAAAAAATGAATACCTTAGTTGAACATGGTTAAGAGGTTTTCCTAAGTATATTTTTCGACTTTTTAGGACTCAAGGGACTATCTACAGAAAGGAACCTTTGGAGTTTTGTTTTTTACCTCTTCTTCAAACTCTCTAAACATGAAAAAGATGTCGATTTTTCACCTTTTTTGGACTCGTAAAAATATAAAACAACAATGGACTCATTGATCATGAAGGGATCGAACCACTCCTTCACAGGGTTTGTTAAACATACTTAGAGGGATTCATCCAAAGGATGAAATTACAGATCAAACATATGTTATACTCCTCAAGCTTGTTAAAAAATAAAGAGGTATTGACCAGCAAAGATTGGGTAAATTGGGAAAACAGTGTACTCCACTTCTTAATGGCAGTGACTCGCTCTAGAACATGAAACTCTTCCACTTCATCTCCATAGTTTTTGGTTTGGGAAATATTCTTGTTTTTTAGTTCATCACGTTGTTTCAAAGCCTCCATTTTTTTCTTTGGGTCAATGATTCCGACTCCATTCAGTGTCGTTGATGTGTTCAAGTGAATTCATTTAGTCAATATCTGCTACAATACTCTTAATCCTTCATTCCATGTTTTTTGCTCCTGATCCAGTTCCTTATCAGCATCATTCTATCTCAAATCATGATACTTGTTTCGTGTCATTGATGGGGGATACATCAATACCCTCCTATGATGGGTCGCTACTTGTCGACATCAGCTTATTATCTATGAATTTGACTTAGAAACCCCCTTCAGTACCTTGGTGTGTTCATACATAAATGGCAAGTTTCCTTGCTCCCATCGATAGGTTTTCATAATTAGCTTTCGACCAAAATATTATGTGTTGTGTTCGAATTCAACACATTTATTCACACCATACAGATTGTACTGCAGTACCTTGAGATCCATTAACATTGTCATTGGTTTCTCTTGTGTCTGTTAATGGCATACATGATTGGACGGTAATTAGATGGTTTCTACCATGTTTGACTCCAACTCATTAATTCGCATGGTTAGGCTCATACATTGGACGATCGTGTGAATGATATAGAAAACCTCAGATCTATTTTCATCCATCTGGGATGAGATTTCAGGATTAATACAAGATTACAAAGTATGATGGCTATGACCATACAAGCAGTCATCCAATCATGGGTCCATCCTTTGTCGTCAATGGAAGTGTCTTTTTTATCATTGTAAATGTAATGTTAGCTTATGTGTTGAGCATGGGAATTCCTCTCTTAACAAATATTTCATGATGTAAATGTATTGTAGTAGATAATGATCTTGTTGGTTTTTCTTGATCCTGACTTGTCACAAGGTAAATAACTTCAGTCATCAGTTTTCATTTCTAAATTTACGCTTTAGGGGGGATTCTGTTATAGATAATTTGTCACATCTGGTCAGTAGGCATGTTAACTGTATCAATCAACATCCATCCACACTTTTTCATCATCCTTGCACAAATCCTTAGGCATGCCTCTCCATAAACCCTAAAGTTATGCCTTTAACTGCTTAATTTTAGTTTTTTTTAGGCCCAATGCACCCTGATCCTTTAGGGACCAACGTTCACGAGCAATTTGGACCTCTCTAGACTTGTGTTGATCACCAACAGGTTGCCCCTTGTTGGGGGAGCGTTGATTCTATAAATTCGGGAAAAATAAAAAGAATCCTGAAGCTTCCTCTTCCAAAAGATTTTAGAGGTTTTTCTAACTATTTACCTTGGATAAAAGTCTCGAATCCTATCCTACCCTACCTTGGATATTTCACCCCTTATCCCTTGAGCTCATCCTCCCATCATGAGTGGATCTCAATCCTAGATTGGTAAATGGATAAGACTTCCTAAACTACCATCCTCTTCTATATATTTATTACCATCCATAAGCTAGGGGTTTCCTTTTGGAGATAGATTATACCCTTATGTTGTTAGTGTGAGAGTAATTTTTCCATGCATTGGGGTGACATGGAGGTAAAATTTGTGGCAAGGAAGGACAAGTCAACTTGGAGGAGATATTCTACAAGATCAACCCCTATATTTGGTTGTAACTCTCTCCATTTCTATTAATACAAATATTTCATTTTTTTCCTATATGTGATCTTATGTTTTCATGTATTTCAATTCCATTTTTATCCATTGAATAAAGTGATCGGATGATGCTACATATATGTCATGCATCGTTGGTTTCTGTTGTTTAATTGTGCAGGTTCTAATGATAGCGATCAAAGCTAGGATTGGAGCATACAAGCTAAGAGAGGAGTGAAGCCTACAACAGATTCCAAGTAGGATTCATCCCATTTCCATTTACTTTAAGGAAAACATTAGCTTCTTTGCTTTTTGTTGTTCTAGACTAGGCCATCAAGTCTATGGAATATACTTATGTCCACAGTATTAGATTTTGTATAACACTCATTTTGATTTGTTTAGAAGAATACAAGAAGCTACAGGTAATGAAGGAATGAAATGGGGATTCAGGATAGCTAAGGCACAAAATATGAGAATTGTGGAATAGAACTTGGGGACATATTGAATCTCTAGGCATAGATTAGCATTATGTGAAACATATGTAGATGTTTTCTCATTCCTGAGTTTATGTTACGAAAAAATAATATGACATTGTAACATTGTGTAAACTATTGTATCTTTCAGTAGTTAATTAATATATTATATTTCCCTATCTACAATTTTTTTGGTATGCATTACCAAATTGTTTATAAGAAATTCCAACATGTTTTTCAATCTATCTGCCTAGAAGAAATGTTTAGAAAATAAGCACAAAATTATGTAGTTACATGATGGAATTTGCACTCGAAGAAGAGAAAAATATATGGCATTGCATTAAGACAGTAACTAATTTGGTTCAATTTTCCACCCGAAAAAATGTGCTACTATCAGGCTAGAAAGTATGAAATTTGATATGTTTTATTAGGCTATGTGCTATGAGTATTAGCATACTTCCCATCAAGAAAACATGTCCACAAAATATCAAAACATAAATCATTAGTTTTTCCCTCCTTGAAAACCATTGCTCAAGACGAAGAGTGAAAACAAGTTCCATTTTGCATTTCATAGTTTGTATTATATAATATGACTGTACATCCACAGTTCTTGTAGTTCTCTATTTAATACTCATAAAGAATCCAAAAGTCCAGGTAGTGAAATCAATGTTAATGCAACAAGCCAAAATCCCATTCCTTAGCTAAAAACCCATGAATAAAAAAGGAATTACATATTGAAACATCTACAATTATAGGAAAAATTATTAACATCACTTCAAAGCTAATATGAAATATATAGTCAAAGGAAAGAAAAAAATATAACCTATTATAAAAGGTCCACATTCCATAACAATGGTACAAGTGTATTTTCATTCTAACAATAAAGGAATTTTCAAAAGGTGCACAATGTGCTTGATCGTTCATGGTAAAATCTAACACAAAGTCAAATCACTTGAGAATTTTCAACCAATGACAAGAATAAATTCCTTCACAATTTAGGCATTTGATCTCATGCAATGACTGAATCCCTTTAAATTAACTATTTCTCTTGAAATTGTAACACTCCTTAATACACTCTTCAAAGTACAAATTACTAGCAACATTAATTGCATCTCGATTCTCTTTGTGAATTCACTTTGAACCCTTGCAAAACCTATTATAACATACTTGGAAACCAGTAAGATACCCTTATATTGATTTCCATCCCTCCCAAATATTAGCAATGCCCTAGCATGCAGTCTCAATGAAATGAGATTTCCTCAGGTGTCTATAAATCTCTTATTGAAAGCAAATTACTTTAGCTGAAATATCAAATAGAAATAGATATCACTAGAATCCATAAGAGGCTACTACTCCCAACATCCAAGTTCATCCCACCTGAGCAACATTTTGTAATTCTGAGAAAAATATATCTCCTCTACCATGCCAGCAACATCAATACAAATTATAGCAGTTGAGGAATGTACCTAAAAAAATACTTATCTAAAATGTTTTATGTGACCCCATGTCAGAGAAGAATCATCTTATTCAACACTAAGGTCTTTCAAAGAATTGACAGAATTCTTTTATTTCGATGGTCCTGAAATCCCTTTCAAAGTGGGACCTGTATGAGGAAACATGGAGCCTTTAGTGGACTTGTATGGACTTGAACTAGCCTCTGACAAAGGAAAAGATAGCCTTTTTCCTTCTATATGAAATAGGCTTTGTTCCAGGAGTTCCAAGCCTATGTTTTGGATTAATTTGTGATCTGACATTTGCTTTGGCAGACTCTGTAGAAGCATGTAGTTGGGAATTCTAGGAGAGCTCATAAGCTTTTCATCGTCTCTCATAGATAATGTACCTGCTACATCATTATGAGAGTTGTATCTTGGTATTTCTAACCTCAAAAACATTTTCATCGCTCTTCTTTTTGTCCTCATCATTGACATCTTGTTCAGTATGGAGGGTTTTGAAATGGGAGTAAATGGATCAGATATTATGGTACCAATGTTGGTCAATTCTTCATTACACTTCTTTAACTCTATATGTGAATTTTTTAGTCCAATATCACAAATAATAAATCATTCATTTCATGATTCATTTTTCTCTCATAAATGATGGAAAACATTTCCTTTGTAGTTTTTACTCTTGATCTTTTGGTTCATGGGCTCCACTGCGTCACCCCTGTCATTGGATATCTCTAATTATAAAGTGAATGGTATTGGGTTCAGAGCTTATTGAAACAAGAATGTGTAAACCTCCTCTTTTTAATTAAGGAAGGATATTTGTTTTTTCTTTTTGAAAAAAAAAACAGTGTATGGCTTGAAGAGAAGATTTTTTGGAATTAGTAAAATACAATTGGAAGAATTATAAAGAACTCACAAATCAACTTTCCAATAACACTTTTTTGACACGTTAAATATGTAAAGGTTAGTGTGGTCACATGTTCTATGGAAAGATATAAATGTGTATGGCTAGTTGGAAACTATGTTTCCTCCCTATTGTGTTATAAGCAATGTGCACCTTCAGAATGTGTATTCCATTATATTTGGGAATAAAATGTCCTCTTTTTTGTTTGAAAGAAAAGAGAAACCTTAATAAATTTTAAATTTGTCCAACAGATAAAACACAAGAGTGCCATTGAATTCAGAAACAATGGAGAACTCATTTTAAGCAAAGTTCCAAGAACTATTGAAACTACTGAATAAGCCAACCATAAGAAGGAGACAAACATACCATTACATTTATAAGTGCAAAATAACCATTTAAAACTCTATAGCCATCAAATAAATAAAGTTTATAGAATTAAGAGTTTATAGCCATAAAATAAAAAATTGTACATATTAAATTGACTATGTTACAAGAATGTCAAACTTACATTATACAAATATTTTGCAACTTGCCTAAAAATAAGTTTGAATCCATGAAAATGGTCCAAAACAAACTTCAAATCCTTACAAATATTTGTTCTTGCAATCCGTTTATGTAACATCCCTGGTAAAAAATTCATGTAAATAAAGTTAATAAAGGAAAAAATAAGACCAAGGTCATGGGACACGTATTCCAAGTTGAATTTTGGGTGAAACGTCCTAGTTCAATTTGGTTTATTATTGCTAAGGAAATTAACAAAGGAAATGGTAAAGGATTTGGAAAGGTAAAGTGGCATTTATTGGCATTTAGTTATGAAAATAATGGAAAATGGGAGAAAATGAAGGGGAAAAGTCACAAGTTGCATGTGAGGAGGAAAATGAAGGAAAATCATGGAACTTTGAAGAAATTAGAGGCCTCATTAATAAAAAGGCTTATGAGGATTAGTTGGTACCTTTTTTTCAGTATTACATTTTTTCATTTCAATTTTGGAGCTCTCTCTCTATCCTCTCTCTCACACACACTTGGACACTTAGATTTTTCTCGGAGCACTTCAGCATTGGATCAAGAAGAAAAGAAGAAAAGATCAAGCAAGTAAGAGCGATATCAAGCAGCTACAGAGAAATTATTTGTAGGAATCGAGTTGCATGAATAATTCCCTTGCTTGTTTTAACATGCATGGTTATGCATGTATTTTCTTGGTTCTCTTGTTGTGATGAGAATGGGTTTTTCCAGGTGTGACATTGTTCTTCAGCCTTGCCTTTCCATTTCCAGATAGCCATGGTGTGATGGGGTTCTCATTTTTTGGTTGATTTGGATTGTTGAATTTATTCAAAACTGATTGGGGTGGTTTCTGGAAGAAATAACACATGGCCTAGTGATAATTTAATAGGACTTTGGTTTGCGGTTGTTGGACACCTAATCCTCTATGGGTAGGTGTGGAAGTTGAACCGTCACAAAAGGAGTCCAAGTGACCTTGGAATGCGGAATCCAAGGGTCACCTCATTGTATTATAAATGTACATCATATCAATGGTAATATGCAACTAATGCTTATCTTTCCCTTTATGTGTGTTTACTTTCTCACCACCATGTTTCTATTTAACATGGTATCAGCGCTGCAGGTGATCTCCTAAGATTTAGAAATGGTCACCTCTATCATCTTCATATTGCAAAAAAGCCACCTTTGTCCTTTATGTTCATGATTTTCCATTACACATTATGACTATGCTAGTCTGACTTGCCAGACCTTCCAGGACTGTCTGTTACAAATTATTCACTGACCTATGCTTTCCTTAGCAACGCCATTCATTGTTTTATTTGAGAGTTAATACCTAATTCTTCCTATCCTTTGTGCACTTCATTGTTTCTCTTTTCATATTTTGTACGAGGTCGATTGGGATCCATCTACATGTCATTTCAACCTAAAATTCCAGAAATCTATGTCCTCTTGCCACGAATATTTTTTCGTGGTTTTATGTCGGCGTTGAAGACGTTTGGCGTTACATAGTCTAATCACTATGTCCCAAAATATTGAAACCGTTAGGTGTTACCTTCTTCCCCTTGGAGTATTAGTTCCATGCGACTTGTATTTTGAATTCATTTCCAGCATAGGCACTGGTAGGTGTTTTTCAGAGTTGTAAGAATGAGTTGTTTGGACCCATAACGTATATTAATTGGACCATAAATTTTGGTATCGACCATCCTTTATTCTTGACTTCATATTATTGCCAGATAAATATTTATAATCATTTATTTGAACCAGTCGAAGAGAAATACCTTTCACGATACCAAACACAAAATTTTGGTTAGACATTTACGTAGCCCGAGGGCTCGAATTAGTATGAAGGTTGTGTGGTGGAGATGCGAGGTAACTTGTCTTTTATTACCTGCTGCAATAGATTCTCCTACTCATTTTCAAGGTTTCTCTCCATGATGGGATCCCTCATGAGCTAAGATGAGAGACAAAATTGGGCACATAAAATTCTCTGGAAAAATAACGTTTTTGAGCCTTTGTGAAAGAATTGGTGAAAGAATGAAATTGTTTCCACTATCGTCCCATTTCTTGAACTCGGTATCTTTCAACGGAGTGAGTGTGTTATAAATTTTATCAAAGAGACAAATCCTGCATTCGTCCTCATTAGTGATCAAATTAAAGAAGAGATTTTATGACAGGAGGTAGACCTTCTGAAGTGTCTGGTGGCTCTCTGCTCTTAAACACCTTAACAACTATCATCTACTTCAAGGTCAGTGTTTCTGTTTTGTCACTGGAATTTTTTGTCGCAGAACCCATAGACTCACAGGCTGAAAATTTTCGTACCAAAGCCTTGTATGCCATCATCTTCCTCATCGAGTAAGCTAGAGCCAAGGTGACTATCAATGGAAGTCCTTCTAGAACATTAAATCAATTTCGCACTCACTATAGAGGATTGTGTTCACCAGTGTAGGTGGAGAGGAGGTACTGTTATGGGAGCGCTATACATTTCCATTCCACACATCACTCCACACTCACTCCGCTCATTCCCAACCCCTCACCTCCCAACCACGCCTACACCTCACACTTCCTTGGTCTCCCTCACAGCTTCCGTGCAAACGCTACCTTGGCCTACTTCTACTCAAAAGGGTCAAAAGGGTTATGTTGTTGCTATTGTTGGTTTTGATCAAAGAAACTAACATCGCGCAACGGAAGTGTGGAAGGGCCAACTGAAGTGGAAGCAATGAGAGGGCGTAGGGACCGCGAGGAGGTGTGCAGGCCGCCAGAGAGGTGAGGTAGATTTTCGCGCTAATTAATTGCAAATGGAGAGTCAAGAAGGGAGGAGATGTCATTTTCTACCATTCTCTGGGCTGGTAGAAAATTGTTGTTGGAACCAGAAATTTTCATCCCTGAAATGTTGGGAAGCATTCTATTGACATAGTCCCTCACAAACCATAGATTGCAATGGTATATGGTTGAACATTTACCTCCATTATTTGCATTAAAGTTCGTTTATGCTTTTATTGCACCTACATTTAAACTATTTGAATTAGGGCTGCTATATGCTTTGTTAATATTGCCTTGGAGGTCAGCCGAATGGTTTAACTCTATGTCCCTTGAGCTCTCATTTTTCAAAAGATGGTTACTATATATTGGATATACAATGGGCCATTTATAACTATACATATTATTTGAGTATTGAAGCATGAGTCTTATGCAAACGCTATATGCAGTGGCTATTGGTTTATATAGGTGATGGAAAATACAATTTTTTGAAGATCGTATATCATATGTATAGTTGGTCCTAATTGGCATGATTGTATATGTGTAGTAATCATATTATATACTATATATTACGCAATTCAAAGCCAAGCCAAGAGATATAATATTAATTGGTTGCCTATTGACATTGCTGACACCTTTCATTTATTGAAATTGAGTTGTTGACAAAATGACTAGAATCACTGAATTATTAGAGTTGCTAAATACTTCAATACACTCTATTGTTTGTGATATAGTTGAAATTGGCAAAGGAACTCTCCTTGACATTCATGCATGTCTACAATATGCACAAGAAAAGATTGATTTTTTGCAGCTTGAGCCTCAGTTTCAGCAAGATGAGTTACAGCAGCATAAGCATCATGACACCCATCAAAAACCAGAAAATGGTAAAGTCAGTGACATTGAGGTTGGCTCCCATCATGTTCCTTGTACAAGAGTAGATTTACATGTAGATGTAGCAGTTCAGTCTGCACTTCCCAAGCCCATCATCAGACCTTGGGAAGATCTTGTCCACAACAAGCACAGAACTGGTCTTGGATATGACAAGGAGTTGTCCTTTCATATTCTGGACTACTCCAAGCCCATCAAATTTCAGAGTGCTGGATTCCTTTATGACATTTCACATTCAGTTGTTCTAGATCCTGCTCCAGTTCCACAACAACAACAACAAATTGTAAAATGCCAACACTATGATCGAGTTGTCCATATGAAAGATCATTTTTTTGATCTTCACCCATGCAAGCACTGGGGTTGGCACACCCATTCTTCACACAGATGATTCAAGAACAAGCCTCCTGTAAGAACAAAGATTCATCTTGGATGGATCACTTCTTGGAAATGGGAATCAGAAGCCAAGAAGATGTTTAATTCGCATCTCATAACTTGTTCTCGAATATTGAGCAAACTTGCAGTTGATTTTTCGCCATCATCTCACCTTGTACCTGACAGGGGGGGAAATGGTGGTCATCTACAAGCTTCGAAGCCACATCAAGTGAGCCTGAGCCACAATCTCTCATTCCAGATTCATAGTAGTAGCCAGAGACACAACACTTCAAGCGAGCCTAAGCCACAATTCGTCATTCCAAATTCAAAGTTGTAGTCAGAGACACGGATGCCCATGAGCATGCCTTTGGTGGATGGAAAACCTTAAACCATCTATGCGAGGTTCATACTCTTCCTCTTCAAATAATTCAAAGCACTTCCTCTAGCAGAAGACTTCAGATTCCTGCCAGCCTTGGTAGAGTTCCGGGAAATGCATCAAGCATTACAGTGTTGGTGGTCATCCTTAAACCATCACAGGTTATAGACCTCCCTTTTTCTAGGTTGAAGGTATCCCTCTTCAAATATGAGGGACACTTCCTCTAGAATAATCCCTCATCTTCTTGCCATATTTGGAAGAGTTCCGATAACTGCAATAAGCGTTGCATTCGAGTGTTGGTGGTCATCCTTAAACCACCTCTTTATGCCAATATTTCAGAGAGTTTATTCAGCCTAAGTGCTGCCATACATACTTTGCAAATTTGTATTAAAACTCTCTTCTTGGACTCACACATACCCCTTCGGATTAAGGGGGGGGATGTTGGACACATAATCCTCTATGGGTAGGTGTGGAAGTTCAACCGTCACAAAATGAGTCCAAGTGACCTTGGAATGTGGAATCCAAGGGTCACCTCATTGTATTATAAATGTACATCATATCAAT
Source organism: Pinus albicaulis (assembly GCA_034641835.2). Lineage (NCBI taxonomy): Eukaryota > Viridiplantae > Streptophyta > Pinopsida > Pinales > Pinaceae > Pinus > Pinus albicaulis. Next base: position 76,134,463 of record CM076574.1, on the reverse strand, counting down.
GCTAATATACAACTAATGCTTATCTTTCCCTTTGTGTGTGTTTACTTTCTCACCCACCATGTGTGTGTTTAACAACGGTAAAGCCCTAGCCTAGTAACCCCTGAACCAAACTATGGGTTGTGGTAAATCTAGATATTGTGTGCCTCGGTGGGCCTAGGAATCCTCGAACAGTGAATGGCAGGATATATGATAAATCCTAGAGATGGGCGACCTTAATCAGGCCTAGGAATCCTTGGTCGATGAATGGAAGGATATAGCCTAGATGGTGGAGTCTTGATTAGGCCTAGGGATCCTCGACTGTTTTGTAGTGGGATGTACGGTAAAGCTTAGAGACTAGGAGACAAGTAAATTCCTCACGATGTAGGTGGATAAATCTAGTGGCAACTGTGATTTTTTAGGGACTAGTGATCTGGAGACGATTGTGGTGAGCCCTGGTATTGCACCAAGCGTGCTGCAACTCCCAAGGGTTACCCTACTTTAATTTATCAACCTGGGGTTCGTACAAACTTAGAGGTGACAGTGCTACATACAGAGCAGATGCATTATGTTCATGTCATCCTCTTCTGCTTTATGAAAGGGTGCTATTTCTTAAAATATGATAAAAACTAAAAATTAAATTTCTGGAAGAAAATGACAGAAAGGAAACTAACTTAATTTGCAGAAAGGAAATGACATAAATGAAACTAATTTAATATGTAGAAAGGAAATCATAGAAAGGAAACTAATTTAATCTGCAAAAGGAAATGACTGAAAATAAACTAAACTAAGTTGCACCTAGTTAGGCCAATCGGCTAACACACCCTACTTATCCACTTATCCTCTGATCTATTTTCCATGCTATCATGCTTCTAACCATGCAACTATTCATGATCAACTAAACTTGACAAAGTGTGGCTTGCAGCTTAGAGGAAAAGGGCTAAAGGTGCTAATGGAGGGCTCAACACATGAAACAAGGCTTAGAGGTGGAAAGAGAGGGTTTAAACCTTATTAAAGCTTTATTATGGTGCAAAAATGCTTTGGAGCAAAATGATTTAACAAGTGCGATGGCAGAGTTGCGATGGAGGGTTGGAAATGTGATATGTTATATGTTATATTGCAATCGCAATATCGCAAAGACGGAGGGGTATTGGAAGTGATGTTTGGGAGCGGGAGAGAAATGTGAAATACGATGGGGTAGAATTTGCGAAGTGCGAAATGAAACGGGGTCAAAACTGCGATTTGTGAGTCGCGATGTGGCGGAGTACGGATAATATCGCAATCGGCATCAGGAGAGATAAGTCTTAAAATAAAAGGGAAAAGGTTGCGAAATTAAATTTACGATGGGTGATGTGGCAGTAGACCTGCGGCGGAGTGTGATGACAATATCGCCATAGGAGCGATAAGTCTTAAAAGAAAATGGAAAAGGTTGTGAAATTTGATTTGCAATTTGCGATGTGATGGAGCACGGAGGATTATCGCAATCAGCGGTTGGAGCGGTATGTTTTAATGGGAACCGAAGAAAATATGTGATTTGTGATGTGTGATGTGGCAGAGTTATCGCAATCAGCATTGGAGTGGTAAGTCTTAAAAGAAAAATGGAAAGGGTCGCGAAGTGCAATTTGCGATTGGTGAAGTATGGTAGTGGGAGTTTCGATGAGGAAAGGCGGAGGTTGAATTTCAATGGTTTTCATGCATTTTGTGTTAAAAATGGTAAGGAAATTGTGACCAATAAAAACAAAGGAATAAGGTGGGCTGAATGGTTTAAGTGTTTTTATGAAAAAAACGATGGGTGCGGCAGTGAGAATAAGCAGGAAAAAGCGGAAATGGAGGGTGTAACAGCAGTGCACAGATTGTGAAGGCAAAGATGGAGAATGAAGCGAGGATGCACCACGAAGCTTCTTTGGGTTTTTAACAATAATTCTTGCAATCAACCTACTAACTTATGCGTAAAAAAATATAGTGCAAAGGAAGACTGGAAAATGGTAATGAAACTCTACTTTTAATCTTAGAAACAGTGAATGGAAATCAGTTTTTGGGTCTATGGGAAGGTTTTCCCTCATCGAGATCTATTGACATAGATGAGAAGGGGGTCTTGATCCACAGCTTTTTGGTTTTTCTCCTCTATTATATTACTCACAAGCAAATGAAACCTACAACAGCACACTTAAAGCAAAAACTAAACAACAACTTGAAACATAAACGAAATTATCAGAAGCGAAACTAATCGAATGACAGAAACCAAAGAAAAAAATACAACAGAGAGGCTGAGGCACCTGGGTTGGGCCCTAACCCACACCCCTAGCTCTCTAAAACTTAATTCAGTAAAATGAAAGCAGTCTCCTCATTTCCTAAAAAAAATAGCCTCATACATTTCTGAAAGTTTAATCACTGAGTAAAATAATAAAAATATCAATAGCTTGCAACAAAGTTCTGACCCTTTTTAGCTCAAGCTTTGCTATATTTATTCTATAGGGTAGCTACCAACATCTCCCTAGAAAATAGTGATTGAATCCACTTGACTCCAAGTAAACAAATATTGAGTGCACTCCTCTTTTAGTTTTTTGGCTACCTCTAGAATTTGAATTTCTAGAGAGAATCCTTGGGATCCTTTGGCTACCTTTGGAATTCGAATTACTGGAGAGAATCTTTGGGATCCTTTGGCTACCTTTGGAATTCGAATTTCTGGAGAGAATATTTAGGATCCTTTGACTGCCTTTGAGAGTTAAGGAGGGTGGAAAATCCTCCTATAATTTCTACTTGTTATCTCCTCCAAGTCTTTATGATAAAATCCTTGTAAAAATGCTAATAATTCATGATTTCCTGCACTCAACCTCATATTAGGAACTTAGAGTATGTTAGTGTTAATCACCACCTATACTAGCATCATAAAACCAAATAATAATAAAAATGCAAGAAAAAGAGATCTAAGAAGGCAAAAAGGTGACCGTTAACCCCTCCAAATATGTCTAATGTTGGAGCTCATCATCACCCCCCTACTGAATGGTTGCTCATCCTCTGAGAAACTAATCCTCCTCCTGAATTTCCTTTAAGGCTTTGACAGCCCCCTGATTTCCTGAGGAAGATGTGTGGGAGTTTCCCCAAGCGGGAAAAAACCATTATTTTTTTTGCATTCTCCCATTCTCTATCTTGTGCATCTATGTCCTTTTCATCATTCAGCCCCCAGCAGCAAAGATGGGTTGAGATTTAGTCCCAACCATTGGATCTTTTTAGCCTGCATGGCCCTCTTGTATAATGGTGCCATTTCCAATGCACCCCTCAGTCTTTCTGGAGTATGGTACTCCCTATTCTTGAGTTTGTGAGGGAGGTTGTTCCATCTCCTCTGGATGGCCATAATGCACTCATATTCTCTCTACCTAGACATATCATCAAAGTGGCATATTACATGTGTTTGAGTCTGAAGGGAGCTTTCAAAAAGTGCAGGGTCCCTATTAATATCTCGACGATTAAGGATGATTCCTCTTGGGCTGAACAATTCTGGTCTGATATATAAGGGTTCTCTATTTCTTCTTCCCATGACCCTCCATATCTCTTTTGCTCTACTGTCCTCATTTTTCATCCAATATGCTAGAGCCATTAGCTGCATATCCCCCATTGTGGAATTGGGGTCCTAAGTATCCAAATTTATCAGCACAAGGTTATGCACATAAAACTCTGCCATTTTTGCCTGATCAGCCATGTTAGCTTGCTTGTAGAAATCCATGAATTGCCTATAATCTTGGAAAGGTAGTGATCCATGGGAGGCTAGAGTTTTGATTTGAAATAGGAGCCATTTCTCCTTGAGGTAAATAGCATATGAGTCAGAAGGGAATCTGTGTTGAAGGGCTTCTATGCATAAGCCTACCCTGGTGGCTACTTGTTTCCCTTTTTGCTGCAATTTCTCCTTCAGTGCTACATTCTCTGCCTAGGCCTTCTGTAGTTGCTCCTTCAGAACTGTTTCTTGGATTCTTTCCTCCTCCCTTGGTGATTCTTCAATGATAATCGGGCTCGTGGGAGGATTTTTTGGCTCTCTCTAACTTATCCTCTGACTCTTGCCGGCTCTGAAATACATAAAGGTCTTCCTTTTTGTCTTTGTACTCAGAGGAGCTAAGGTGGAAACTACCTCTTTGTCTTGAGGGGATGTGGTGATGTGTTGTGAGTCTGTTTCTTGCTCACTTTCAGTTACCTCTATGACTTCTATTTCCATCTCTTCTATTTTTCCGTGGCCCTTCATATTTTCCTCTTCTTCTTCTAGATCTTCTTGTTCCTCTTCTACCTTCTTCTTCTAGTTCTTCTTATGGTTTTCCTCTTTTCCTCTCTACGGCTAGTAGTGGAATTCTGCCTTGCTTGGGTTGCTATAAAAGATTCCCTGCTCATATTTATGAAAGAGGACTAGGCCATGGGTAGGGGGACATTTTCCTACTGTTGTTGTGGCATGTTGCCCCAAAATACGCGGCTGGAGCTCATTTTTGTAGACAATTGGACCCTCTTCTTGTTAACTAGCTAATACTGCGTGTCTCCTCCTCTTGTCCTACTCCACTGCAACTGATTTAATTTTTTTTGTTGGCCCGGGTGGCGTGTACTTCCAGTTTTTTCAGTCATACTTCACGGTGGTGGCTAAGTTAACTGGCCACCTTTCTACCTCTTAAACTCTTAGTCTGCAAATTTAATTATTTTCGGCCATTATGAATGCATAGCGAGTGGTGAGGGGATATACCTGAGCTTACCAATTTCTATCAAGGCGTTTGCAGGAGCTGGAATTTGGAGAAAATCCTCTTATGTGCTGTGTTCTTCCTTATTTTCTTATTTTCTGAGTGAGCAGCTTGCTGAATCAGAACCTCTCTGAGTGATTTTCTGATCTTTCTTAATGTTTCTTCCCATTGTAGATGCTGTGTGGGGGTGCTCTAGATGCCATGGGTGACACTATTGTATTTCATGGGGTCTGCTTTAGCATCTCCTCTCTTTGTTTTTTCTTGTTGTTCATGAAAATATTTTTGCGTTGTAGGAATTCCCTGACGTATGTAGCAGTTTGTGTTGTGCTTTCCTTGCTACATTGTGCTCAAGAATGGAGGAATGTTGTGTATGGAGGTGATGGAGGAATTTATGGAAATGAATGGATTGAATGATGGGATGGATGGTAAAATAGAAGGGGAGAGAATATTAATGCTTCCATGTGTTTCCAGAAACCATTAATAACCTGCAAAACAGTGAACACAGAAAACACATAGATGTAGATGTATTTTTTTCTTTTTCCTTTTTTCTTTTTTCTTTTTTTTTCTTTTTTTTATTTTTTTCTTTTTTATTTTTTTTGAAAGAAAGTGGGCTGCCTCGATGGAGGTTTTCAACCTAAAAACTTTCCTTGGGCACCTCAGAGAGGTTTTCACCCATTGATCTTTATTCTCTCTTCTCTCTGTTTTTTTAGGAGATGTGAGAAACTATAGAGTTTCTTGTCACATACACCTCTCTGCTTATTTAATTTATGAACTCTGCCTTTGACAAAGTCTTCTTGTAAATTTTAAGTTTGTGACCATTGACAAGCAAGGGGATTCATTCCTCATATATGGTTCTGATTTTAACTGCACCATTATCAAAACATTTTTCCACTATGTAAGGTCCCAACATGCTTGCCTTTGAAATCTGTAAACCTTGAATCATACAACAGCACCCATTCTCCTTCTTGGAAGGCCTTCTCCTTAATTTTCTTGTCATGCCATACCTTCCTTTGCAGCTGAACTACCTCTCTGTAAGGAAGTGCCTGCATTCTAAACTCATCCAATCCATTTAGTTGTAGCAACCTCCCTTTTTTGGCATTTGATAAATATAGATTTAATTCAGTTGTTATTCTTAAAGTATTGAATTCAAACTCAACTGAAAGTAGAGATTTTTTACCATAGACTAGTTCATAAGGAGTGAATCATATTGTTGTCTTCCAAGTAGTGTTGTAGGCCCAAGTAGCTTCTACAAATCTGTCTTCCCAATAATTTCTTGCTGCTTCCCACAACCTTGGTGAGGATGCTCTCTAAAGATATGTTAGTTACTTCTACTTGGCCATTCGCCTGAGGTGATAGGCAGTAGAAGTTCTATGCTTAATCTTGTACTTCCTCAAAATATTCTCAATGAGGTGAGAGGTGAATTGCGCTCCCTGATCAATGACTATTTCTCTGGGGTATCCAAACTTGTAAAACACATTATCTCTCAGAAATTCTTATACTTTCTCCTTGGTTTCTACCTTCACTACTTTTGTTTCAGCCCACTTTGTCAGGTAATCAGTGTAGACTATGATATACTTCTTTTGTCCAAATGGTGGATCGATAGGTCCAACAAAGTCCATGCCCCACTTTTCAAATGGCTCAAGAGCCACCTAAGGGTGCAAAGGCATCTCATCCCTTTGTGTGGGTTTCCCCATCCTTTCGCACTGGTCACCTCTGCTAGTGTATCTTCTGGAATCTTGGTGAAGGGTAGTGATGAGGTCCATCATTAGACATATTTGGAGGGATTAATGGTCACCCTTTTCCTTCTTAGATCTATTTTTCTTTTATTTTTATTATTATTTGGTTTTATGATGCTAGTATAGGTGGTGATTAAGGCTAACATACTCTGAGTGCTTAATATGAGGTTGAGTGTAGGAAATCATGAATTATTAGCATTTTTATAAGGATTTTATCATAAATACTTGAAGGAGACAGCAAGTAGAAATTATAGGAGGATTTTCCACCCTCCTTAACTCTCAAAGTTAGCCAAAGGATCCCAAGGATTCTCTCCAACAATCTAATTCCAAAGGCAACCAAAGGATCCCAAAGATTCTCTCCACCAGCAATTCGAATTCCAGAGGCAGCAAAGCAACTAAAAGAGGAATGAACTCAATCTTTGTTTACTTAGAGTCAAGTGGAATCAATCACTATTTTCTAGGGAGTTGTTGATAGCTATCCTGTAGAATCAATAGAGAAAAGCTAGAGCTAGGAAGGGTCAGAACTTTGTTACAAGCTATTGAGCTTTTTATTATTTTACTTTGTGATCAAACTTTCATAAATGTATGAGGCTATTATTTTATGAAATTAGAAGACTGATTTCATTTTACTGATTTAAGTTTCAGAGAGCTAGGCTTGTGGGTTAGGGCCCAATCCATGTGCCTCAGCCTCTATGTTGTATTTTTTCTCTGCTTTCTTTCGTTTCATTAGTGCTGCTTTTGATAATTTTGTTTATATTTCAAGTTGTTGTTTAGTTTTTCTTTTAGTGTGTTGTTGTAGTTTTCATTTTCTTGTGAGTAATATAAAAGAGGAGAAAAACCAAAAACAAATTGGATCAAGACCCCCCTTCCCATCTATGTCAATAGAGCTCAAGGAGGGCGAACCTTCCCACGGACCCAAAAACTAACTTCTATTCATTTTTTCTAAGATTAAAAGTGGAGTTGCATTACCGTTTTCCAGTCTTCCTTTGCACAGTATTTTTACATATTTGTCTATTTATTTGCTCATAAGTTAGCAGTTTTATTGCAGGAATTATTGTTAAAACCCTAGATAAACTCTGTGGTACCTCTCCACTTCATTCTCAATCTTTGTATTCACAATCTGCGCATTGTTGTTACACCCTCCGTCTCCACTTTTTCCCGCTTACTCTCACTACCGCACCCACCTTCTTATTCATAAAAAACACTTAAAACATTCAACCCGCCTTATTCCTTTGTTGTTATTAGTCACAATTGCCTTAGCTGGACTTAAGGCTATATATCAAGGTGGGGAAGCAATGCCATAGCAACATTGTTTCATCAACCAGAGAAGGCCTCAAGGCCCTAGGCCATATCAACAAGGCATGTCAGCTGCACCTTACTCTTATTATCTCAACAATCAGTGTGCACCCATGAAACCTTGGTACACCCCCACTCCTCCATCCTAATATACACCTCCTACTTGGCCTTACAACCCTTCATATCATCCTCAGCCATTCAACCAACCATTCCAGCAGTATGTTCCACAATAACCTTAGTGGAACAATCCATCCCAAGGGTGGAGGCCTCAACAAAATAAACCACCTGCTCTAATGCCTCCACCCCAACCTCAACCTCATCTTACTTACGTTGCTTCACCTAGGCTACCTCAAATACCTGTACAACCCAATCTGAACCCGAACAGACAGGCATAGCAGGCTCCCAGTGGAGGAACATCCTATCTAGCTTATGTTGTGGAGATATAGGAGGTTAATCTCAAGTCAGGAAGAGTACTCCCAGAAAACCATCCTCCATCTCCACCTGTAGAGGTTGATAAGGAAAAGGAAGAAGGTAACACTCGGATCCAACAACCTCCTTTTCCTGAGCGCTTGATCCACCCTAGTCAGCACACCCTAGAGGAGATTGAACTCCTGGGAGAATTGGAAATTTGTGTGTAAATATACCACTTTTCCAGGCCATTAAGGATGTCCCTATCTACAATAGGCTCATCAAATAAAATTTCTTCAAGAAACCTGGGAGAAGGAAGATATATACCCCCACCATCAATGTGGTAGGACAACTATCTGACCTAATGCTATGGAGGGTGATATTTCAAAAGTACTAGACCCTGGTAGTCCAGTTCTTGATGTGCATATAGATGGTTTCATACTACCCAACACTCTGATCGATCTAGGGGCTGTCATCAATGTGATGACCAAGGAAACTATGTTGAAACTTAATCTCCAAGGGAATTTGAGGAAAACCACAATCGTTCTGCAACTTGCAAATCGGTCCACAGTAACTCAGGAAGGAATTGTTGAGGATGTTATGGTTACTATTGACTCTTGGGATTATCCTACATTTTTCCTGGTCCTGCAACCAAAAACCAAGTTTAATGGTTATCCTCTCATCTTAGGGATACCTTGGTTAGCCACTGCAGATGCTTGTATTAGTTGTTGGGCCGGAAACATGACTATCAAAAATGGGCCTTTATCTAAACATCTAATGTTATATCCTCCAGCCCAGCATTCCATTGATCATGATCTCCCTATATGGTTGGAGCATGAAGAAGATGAGTTATATAACACTGCCCCTATGTGTACCATAGATGTTATTCTTAGAGGCGGGTAGCTTGATGAGATGAACTCATCGACCATGCCATTCAAAACTAGACCTCCACTAACATTCCTCTCGAAACCTTACTCAAAGAGTCTGAAATCCAACCTTGGATGGAAGTGCACTCAGTTGAGTCAACCTTTGAATCCAAAAAGGCTATTGATTTTGGCCCAAACCTCTCGAATGAAGAAGATAAGCAGCTATGCCAGCTTGTGAAATAGAATCTAGATGCATTTTCTTGGTATTACAAGGACATGAAAAGGGTGCATCCTTCAGTGTGAAAACATCATATATACATCAAAAAAGGATGCAAGCCTGTGAGACAACACCAAATAAGGATGAACGCGGCTCTGAAGGGCATATTCAAAGAAGAGCTGCAGAAACTATTGGATGCAGGGTTCATATATCCTATATTCGACAGTGAGTGGGTATCTCCTCTTGTCCTATTCCCAAAGAAGAATGGGCAGTGGAAAATTTGTGTTGATTATCGATAACTTAACAAAGCCACCAAGAAATACCATTTCCCTTTGCTCTTTATAGACCAAGTCCTGGATGGCATTGCGAGGAAGAAGTTATTTTCCTTCTTAGATGGGTTCAGTGGGTACAATCATATTCAAATCAGCCCTGACGACCAGGATAAGACTAATTTCACCTGCCCTTGGGGTACCTTCACGTATAGAGTCCTACCCTTTGGGTTGTGCAATGCTGAAAGAATTCCTAACCAGAGCTCATTGGAAGCTCAAAACACTCTAATATTGGCCTTACACCATTATCAAGGTTGTGGGAGACAATGCTTTTGAGCTCATCATTCAGCCATTCCTTGGCCTGCACCTAGTGTACAATGTGGACCGCCTTCAGCCATACTTTCCACCATTACTGAGCACATCAGATATTTCAAAACAACTCACACCAACAAGCTACAGGTAATGAAGGAATGCAATGGGGATTCAAGATAGCTAAGGCACAAAAAATGAGAATCCTGGAATAGAACTTGGGGACATATTGAATCTTCAGGCATAGGTTAGCATTATGTGAAACATATGTACATGTTTTCTCATTCCTGAGTTTATGTTACGCAAAAAGAATATGACACTGTAACATTGTGTAAACTATTGTATTTTTTAGTAGTTAATTAATATATTATATTTCCCTGTCTACAATTTTTCTGGTATGCATTACCAAATTGTTTATAAGAAATTCCAACACATTTTTCAATCTATCTGCCTAGAAGAAATGTTTAGAAAATAAAAATAAAATTATGCAGTTACATGATGGAATTTGCACTCAAAGAAGAGAAAAATATATGGCATTGCATTAGGACAGTAACTAATTTTGTTCAATTTTCCACCCGAATAAATGTGCTACTATCAGGCTAGAAAGTATGAAATTTGATATGTTTTATTAGGCAACGTGCTATGAGTACTAGCATACTTCCCATCAGGAAAACATGTCCACAAAATATCAAAACATAAATCATTAGTTTCTCCCTCCTTGAAAATCATTTCTCGAGACGAAGAGTGAAAGCAAGTTCCCTTTTGCATTTCATAGTTTGTGTTATATAATATGACAATACATCCACAGTTCTTATAGTTCTATATTTAATACTCACAAAGAAGTCAAAATTCCGGGTAGTGAAATCAATTTTAATGCAACAAGCCAAAATCCCATTCCTACCTTAGCTAAAATCCCACGAATAACGAAGGAATTGCATATTGAAACATCTAAAATTATAGAAAAATTTATTAACATCACTTCAAAGCTAATACGAAATATATAGTCAAAGGAAAGAAAAAAATATAACCTGTTATAAAAGGTCCACATTCCATAACAATGGAACAAGTGTATTTTAATTCTAACAATAAAGGAAGTTTCAAAAGGTGCACAATGTGCTTGATCATTCATGGTAAAATCTAACACAAAGTCAAATCACTTGAGAATTTTCAACCAATGACAAGAAGAAATTCCCTCACAATTTAGGTATTTGATCTCATGCAATGACTGAATCCCTTTAAATTAACTATTTCTCTTGAATTTGTAACACTCCTTAATACACTCTTCAAAGTACAAATTACTAGCAAAATAGGTTAGCATTAGATGGCCTAAAGGTTCAAAGGCGTGTCAACCCTTTGTGTGGGTTTCCCCATCCTTTGGCACTGGTCACACCTGCTAGTGTATCTTCTGGAATCTTGGTGAAGGGTAGTGATGAGCTCCATCATTAGACATATTTGGAGGGATTAATGGTCACATTTTTCCTTCTTAGATCTCTTTTTATTTTATTTTTATTATTATTTGGTTTTATGATGCTAGTATAGGTAGTGATTAAGGTTAACATACTCTGAGTTTTTAATATGAGGTTGAGTGCAGGAAATCATGAATTATTAGCATTTTTATAAGGATTTTATCATAAAGACTTGAAGGAGACAGTAAGTAGAAATTATAGGAGGATTTTCCACCCTCCTTAACTCTTAAAGGCATCCAAAGGATCCCAAAGATTCTCTCCAACAATTTGAATTCCAAAGGCAGCCAAAGGATCCCAAAGATTATCTCCAGCGATTCGAATTCCAAAGGCAGCCAAAGGATCCCAAAGATTCTCTCCAGTAATTCCAATTCCAGAGGTAGCCAAGCAACTGAAAGAGGAATGAACTCAATCTTTATTTACTTAGAGTCAAGTGGACTCAATCACTATTTTCTAGGGAGTTTTTGGCAGCTACCCTATAGAATAAATAGAGAAAAGATAGAGCTAGGAAGGGTCGAAACTTTGTTGCAAGCTATTGAGCTTTTTATAATTTTACTCAGTGATCAAACTTTCAGAAATGTATGAGGCTATTCTTTTATGAAATGAGCAGACTGATTTCATTTTACTGATTTAAGTTTCAGAGAGATAGGCTCGTGGGTTAGGGCCCAATCCATGTGCCTCGGCCTCTATGTTTCTCTGCTTTCTGTCGTTTCATTAGTTCTGCTTCTGATAATTTCGTTTATATTTCAAGTTGTTGTTTAGTTTTGCTTTTAGTGTGTTGTTGTAGTTTTCATTTTCTTGTGAGTAATATAATAGAGGAGAAAAACCAAAAAATTTGTGGATCAAGACCCCCTTCTCATCTATGTCAATAGAGCTCGAGGAGGGTGAACCTTCCCACAGACCCAAAAAACTAACTTTTGTTCACTATTTCTAAGATTAAAGTGGAGTTTCATTACCGTTTTCCAGTCTTCCTTTTCACAGTATTTTTACGCATTTGTCTATTTATTTGCTCATAAGTTAGCAGGTTTATTGCGGGAATTATTGTTAAAACCCAAAATCAACTCTGTGGTGCCTCTCCACTTCATTCTCCATCTCTGTATTCACAATCTTTGCATTGTTGTTATGCCCTCCGTCTCCTTTTTCCCTCTTACTCTCACTACCGCACCCACCTTCTTATTCATAAAAAACACTTAAAACATTCAGCCCGCCTTATTCCTTTGTTTTTATTAGTCACGGTTTCCTTACCTGGACTTAAGGCTATATATCAAGGTGGGGAAGCAATTCCAGAGCAACATTTTTTCATCAACCAGAGAAGGCCTCAAGGCCCTAGGCCATATCAACAAGGTATGCCAGTTGCACCTTACTCTTATTATCTCAACAATCAGAGTGCACCCATGCAACCTTGGTACACCCCCACTCCTCCATCCTGGTCTACACCTCCTACTTGGCCTTACAACCCTTCATATCATCCTCGGCCATTCAACCAACCATTCCAGCAATATGTTCCACAATAACCTCAGTGGAACAATCCATCCCAAGGGTGGAGGCCTCATCAAAATAAACCACCTGCTCTAATGCCTCCACCCCAACCTCAACCTTAACTTACTTACGTTTCTCCACCTAGGCTACCTCAAATACCTATACAACCCAATCTGAACCCGAATAGACAGGCACAGCAGGCTCCCAGTGGAGAAACATCTTATCTAGCTTATGTTGTGGAGATATAGGAGGTTAATCTCAAGTCAGGAAGAGTACTCCCAGAAAACCATCCTCCATCTCCACCTGTAGAGGTTGACGAGGAAAAGGAAGAAGGTAACACTCAGATCCAACAACCTCCTTTTCCTAAGTGCTTGATCCACCCTCGTCTGCACACCCTAGAGGAGATTGAACTCCTAGGAGAATTGGAAAATTTGTGTGTAAAGATACCACTTTTCCAAGCCATTAAGGATGTCCCTATCTACAATAGGCTCATCAAATAAAAGTGCTTCAAGAAACTTGGGAGAAGGAAGAGAGATACCCCCACCATCAATGTGGTAGGACAACTATCTAACCTAATGCTAGGGAGGGTGATATTTCCAAAGTACCTAGACCCTGGTAGGCCATTTCTTGATGTGAATATAGATTGTTTCATAATCCCCAATGCTCTAATCGATCTAGGGGCTGTCATCAATGTGATGACCAAGGAAAATATGTTGAAACTTAATCTCCAAGGGACTTTGAGGAAAACCACAATCGTTCTGCAAGTTGCAAATCGGTCCACAGTAACTCCGGAAGGAATTGTTGAGGATGTTATGGTTACCATTGACTCTTGGGATTATCCTACATATTTCCTGGTCCTGCAACCAAAAACTAAGTTTAATGGTTATCCTCTCATCTTAGGGAGACCTTTATTAGCACTGCAAATGCTTGTATTAGTTGTCGGGACAGAAACATGAGTATCAAAAATGGGCCTTTGTCTAAACATCTAGTGTTATATCCTCCAGCCCAGCCTTCCATTAATCATGATCTCCCTATATGGTTGGAGGATAAAGAAGATGAGTTATATAACACTGCCCCTATGTGTACCATATATGTTATTCTTAGAGGGGGGCAGCTTGATGAGATGAACTCATTGACCATGCCATTCAAAACTAGTCCTCCACTAACATTCCTCTCGAAACCTTACTCAAAGAGTCTGAAATCCAACCTTGGATGGAAGTGCACTCAGTTGAGTCAACATTTGAATCCACCAAGGCTATTAATTTTTGCCCATCCAGATCTCTGAAAATCAACCCAAACCTCTCGAATGAAGAAGAGACGTAGTTATGCCAGCTTTTGAAAGAGAATCTAGATGCATTTACTTGGGATTACAACGGCATGAAAGGGGTGCATCCTTCAGTGTCCAAACATCATATTTACATCAAAGAAGGATGCAAGCCTGTGAGACAACCCCAAAGAAGGATGAACCCGGCTCTGAAGGACATAGTCAAAGAAGAGCTGCAGAAACTATTGGATGTAGGGTTCATATATCCTATATTCGATAGTGAGTGGGTATCTCCTCTTGTCCTAGTCCCAAAGAAGAATGGGAAGTGGCGAATTTTTGTTTATTATCGATAACTTAAAAAATCCACCAAGAAATACCATTTCCCTTTGCTCTTTATAGACCAAGCCCTGGATGGCATTACAGGGAATAAATTATTTTCCTTCTTAGATGGGTTCAGTGGGTACAATCATATTCAAATCAGCCCTGAAGACCAGGATAAGACTACTTTCACCTACCCTTGGGGTACCTTTTCTTATAGAGTCCTACCCTTTGGGTTGTGCAATGCCCCAGCTACCTTCCAAAGAGCTGTCCTGAGCATCTTTTCTGAGTTTTTCCATGACTCTGTCGAAATCTACAGATTTCACACCATATGGGGATGACTTCCAGGAAGCTCTCTCCAATTTGGGCAAAGTACTAAGAAGGTGCATTGAGATGAATCTCTCCTTAAGCCCAAAAAATTGTGAATTCCTGAAGAAATTAGGGGTTATATTAGGACACTCCATATCCCAAGCAGGAATACAGGTAGACCCCCAAAAAAAATCACTATCATTAAAATGGTACCTACTCCTCAAAAGCAGAAAGATGTCGGGAGTTTCTTAGGCTTAGCTGGTTACTATAAGGTTCATCAAGATTTCAGCAAGATGGCTTCACCATTATTTGGGTTATTGGCCAAGGATTCTGATTTTATTTGGTCTGGTCCTTGTCAAGATGCTTTCGAGCTCATTAAGGAAAAGTCGACTGTTGCCCCCATCCTCCAAGGTCCAAATTGGACTCTGCCTTTCCACATCCACACTGATGCGTTTGAAAAAATTTTAGGGGCAGCATTAGGACAATTAGAGGACGAAATCCCTTATGCCATTTATTTCATCAGCAAGAACTTGTCCAAGGTCGAGCTGAATTATACTGTTACTGAGAAGGAGATGCTAGCCATTGTCCATGCTTTGAAAAAATTCAGGAACTATGTAACTGGATATCAGACCTTTGTTAACACTGACCATGCATCCATCAAGTATTTAATGAAAAAACCATATGTTAATGCTAGGATAATTATATGGTTGTTACTTTTGCAGCAATTCGATTTGAATATTGTTCAATAAACCTCGAAAGGAGAATTTTGTTGCAGATTTTTTGACCAAGTTAGCTCTCCTTGCAGGTGAATAAGGAATGGTGCATGACCAGCTACCAGATGAGCATATATTTTCTATATTAGTACTCTAACCATGGTTTGCTGATATAACCAACTACTTGGTTGTTGGGAGACTCCCTCCTAATTTTTCATTCAGGGAGAGGAGCAGAATTATCAGAAAAAGCGCCCCTTTCACATGGATTGGGGAAAACCTTATCAAGCTAGGCCCTAATAAAATCCTAAGGAGATGTTTGAGATAGGAATAATTTTTTTATATCCTCTCTACATGTCATAACAGCCCATGTGGAGGCCACTTTGTTGCAAAGAGAACTGCTTACAAAGTTTTGCAGGCTACCCTTCACCAACATTCAAGAAGATACACTAGCAGGTGTGACTAGTGCCAAACGATGGGGAAACCCACGCAAAGGGATGAGATGCCTTTGCACTCTTAGGTAGCTCTTGATCCATTTGAAAATTGGGGCATGGACTTTGTTGGACCTATCGATCCACCATCCAGACAGAAGAAGTATATCATAGTCTGCACTGATTACTTGAAAAAGTGGGCTGAAACAAAAGCAGTGATGGTAGAAACCAAGGAGATAGTAGAAAAATTTATGAGAGAGAATGTGTTTTAAAAATTTGGGTACCCCAGAGAAATACTCACTGATCAAGGAGCACAATTCACCTCTCACCTCATTGAGAATTTTTTGAGGAAGCACAAGATTAAACATAGAACTTATATTTCTTATCACCCTCGGGAAAATGGCCAAGTATAAGTAACTAACAGAGCTTTAGAGAGCATCCTCACCAAGGTTGTGAGCAGCAGCAGAAAATATTGGGCAGACAGATTGGTAGAAGCTACTTGGGCCTACAACACTACTTGGAAGACAACAACAGGATTCACTCCTTATGAACTAGTCTATGGTAAAAAAACTCTAATTTTAGTTGAGTTTGAATTCAATACTATAAGAATGGAAGCTGAATTAAATCTAGATCTATCAAATGCCAAAAAATAGAGGTTGTTGCAACTAAATGGATTGGATGAGTTCAGAATGCAAGCATTTCTTCACACAGAGGTAGTTCAGCTGCAAAGGAAGGTATGGCATGAAAAGAAAATTAAGGAGAAGGCCTTCCAAGAAGGATATTAGGTGATGTTGTATGATTCAAGTTTTAAATATTTCAAAGGAAAACTAATGACAAGATGGTTGGGACCTTACATAGTGGAAAAATGTTTTGATAATGGCGTAGTTCAAATCAGAAGATGAGGAAGGAATCCCCTTGCTTGTCAATGGTCATAGACTTGAAATTTACTAGAAGCCTTTATCAAGGGCAGAGTTCATAAATTCAATAAGCAGAGAAGTGTAATATGTGATGAGAAACTCCATAGTTTCCCACACCACCTAAAAAAGAAAAGAGAAAAAAAAATATCCATGGGTGAAAACCTCTCTGAGGCACCCAACGCAAGCTTGTGGGTTGAAAACCTCGATGGAGGCAACTCACTTGCTCTCAAAAAAAAAAAGAGAGAGAATAAATATCCATGGGTCAAAACCTCTCTGAGGTGCCCAAGGAAAGTTTATGGGTTGAAAACCTCCATGGAGGTAGCCCACTTTCTTTCATTAAAAAAAAACAAAACAAAACAAAAAAAAGAAATACACATCTCTGTGTTTTCTTTGTTTGATGTTTTGCAGGTTATTAATGGTTTCTGGAAACACGGGGAACCATTCATCTTCTTTTCCCTTCTTCTATTTTACCATCCAACCCATCATTCACTCCATTCATTTTCATAACTTCCTCCATCACCTCCATACACCACTTTCCTCCATTCTTGAGCACAATGTAGCAAGGAAAGCAAAACACGAAATGCTACAGACATCAGGGAATTCCTACAGCGTAAAAATTTGTTCACGGACAACAAGAAAAAAAAAAAGAGAGGAGCTGATAAAGCAGACCCCAGGAAAGACAGGAGTTCCACCCATGGCATCTGGAGCACCCCCACACAACATCTACAAGGGGAAGAAACAGCAAGAAATATCAGCAGCTCACTCAGATAGTTTCTCATTCAGCAAGTTGCGCACTCAAAAAATAGGAAAATAAGGAAGAACGCAGCATATAAGAGGCTTGTCTCCAAATTCCAGCTCCTGCAAAAGCCTTGAAAACAACAGGTAAGCTCAGGTATAGCTTCTCACCCCTTTCTATGCATCCATAATATCCAGAAATAATTAAATTTTCAGAATTAGAGTTTAAGAGGTGGAAAGGTGGCCAGCTAGCTTGGCCATCATCGTGAAGTATGACTAGGGAGAACTAAAAAGTCACGCCACCTGGGCATGAAAAAGAAAAAAATTAAATAAATTGGAGTAGAGGAGAACGAAGGGAGGAGACATGTAGTATTAGCCAGCTAACAAGAAGAGGGTCCAACTGCCTACAACAGAAACTGGAGCTTATCCAAGTTACATAAGTGCTAAACAATTAGTTGTGCAATCTAATAAAAAGAGATCATGTCTCATCCAAACCAGTGAATTGAGAATTTTTTAGGGAAAGAGACCAAAGGGAGCCCGCAGCACATGAATACTGAGAGTGGGTTGTGTATTTGAACAGCGTGCAGCAGTATAAGCAGACCAACATCACCAGCAGTCGAGCTAGCTTATGAAGTATGCCACATATCAGACGCAATAGCAAGGGACCAAGGGAAGCTTTTCTCCTAGCCTTGGTGAAGAAAGAGAAGAAGGAGAAGGAGAGCCAGAAGAATAACCAGAAGAGGAACAAGAAGAAGAAGAGGAAGAGACAGAGGGCCAAGGAGAAATGGAAGAAATGGAAATAGAGACAGAGGTCATAAAGGTAGCAGAAAGTGAGCAAGAAGCAGACACATAGCACAGCACCACAACCCCTAAAGACAAAGAGGTAGTTGCCACCTTAGCTCCTTTGAGCACAAAGAGAAAAAGGCAGACCTCTATGTATTTCATAGCTGACAAGAGTCATAGGATAAGTCAGAGAGAGATAGAAACTCCTCCCACGAGCCCAACTATCATTGAAGAATCATCAAGGGAGGAGGAAAGAATCGAAGAAATAGTTCTGAAGGATCAGTTGCAGAAGGCACAGCCAAAGAATGTTGCACTGAAGGAGAAATTGCAACAAAAAGGGCAGCAAGTAGCCACCATGGAAGACCTATGCATAGAATCCCTTCAGCACGGATTCCCTTCTGACTCATATGTTGTGTACCTCAAGGAGCAATGGCTCCTATTTCAAATCAAAACTCTAGCCTCCCATGGATCACTACCTTTCCAATATTTTAGGTGATTCATGGATTTATACAAGAAAGCTAACATGGTTGATCAGGAAAAAATGGCAGATTTTGATGTGCATAACCTTGTGTTGAAAAATCTGGATACTTGGGACCCCAATTCCACAATAGGAGATATGTGGCTAATGGCTCTAGCATCTTGGATGACGAATGAGGACACCAGAGCAAAAGAGATATGGAGGATCATGGGAAGAAGAAATAGAGAACCCTTATATATCATACCAGAATTGTTCAGCCAAAGAGGAGTCATCCTTAACCATCGAGAGATTGAAAGGGACCCTCCACTAGTTGAAAGCTACCTTCAGACTCAAACGCAGGTAATAGGCCACTTTGATGATGTTTCTAGGCAGATAGAAGATGAGTGTATTATGGCCAGCAAGAGGAGATGGAAAAGCCTCCTCACAGCCTCAATAATGGGGAGTACCATACTCTAGAAATACTGAGGGGTGCATTGGAAAGGGCACCATTATACAAGAGGTCCATGCAGGCCAAAAATATCCAATGGTTGGGACTAAAGCTCAGCCCACCTTTGTTGCTAGGGATGAATAATGAAAAGGATATAGATGCACAAGATACAAAATGGGGCAATGCATAAAATAATAATGGTTTTTACCCCCTTGGGGAAGCTCCCACACTTCTTCCTCAGGAAATCAGGGGGGGTTGTAAAAGCCTTGAAGGAAATGCAGGAGGAGGATTAGTTCCTCAGAGGATGAGCAACCTTTCAGGAGGGGGGTGATGATGAGCTCCATCATTAGAAATATTTGGAGGGGTTAATGGTCATCTTTTATCCTTCTTAGATCTATTTTTCTTGCATTTTTATTATTATTTGTTTTTGTGATGCTAGTATAGGTGGTGATTAAGGCTAACATACTCTGAGTGCTTAATATGAGGTTAAGTGCAGGAAATCATGAATTATTAGCATTTTTATAAGGATTTTTTCATAAAAAATTGGAGGAGAAGAAATTATAGGAGGATTTTCCACCCTCCTTAACTCTCAAAGATAGCCAAAGGATCCCAAAGATTCTCTCCAGCAATTCAAATTCCAAAGGTAGCCAAAGGATCCCAAATATTCTCTCCAGCAATTCGAATTCCAGAGGCAACCAAGCAAATAAAAGAGGAGTCCACTTAATCTTTGTTTACTTGGAGTCAAGTGGACTCAATCACTATTTTCTAGGGAGCTGTTGGTAGCTACCCTATAGAATAAATAGAGCAAAGCTAGAGCTAGGAAGGGTCGGAACTTTGTTGGAAGCTATTGATATTTTTATTATTTTACTCAATGATCAAACTTTCAGAAATGTATGATGCTATTCTTTTATGAAATGTGTTTAGGTTTCAAAATGTCACTCACTACCATACATTTTTCACCTATGCTTCCATTTTATCGCCCATTATTCACCACCATGTCACTTCATTTTCCCTATTATTCACCATTAATGGGTCTAATTTATATTTTCCAAATATTATTTATTTTTAAGCATTTTTGAGAGAAATTCTTGATTAAATATTAGAAAATAATATATTTTACATTATATATGGAAAGTGGGTTGTTTTTGTGACATGTGTAGGTGCTAAGGAAGCTTCCAAGACACCTTTATGTGGCCTTGAAGGATCAAATTCGAATTTGAGAAGATAAACCTCATGGAGAAGATTATGATCTCATGGAGAAGATCAAGGACAAAAGGGGTTATGTGTCTAGATGGTTGAGAGATGTATGGAACTAAAGAGAGATTAGTGGATGATCATTATGAGTTTGTTACTCATCCCATTGTATAAATAGGAGTACAATCTCCTCCATTTGTAATGTTGAAGTTTTTGTAATATTAGAATCTTGAAGTTTTGTAATCTTGAAGTTTTTGTAGTCTTAGAATTTTGGAGTATGTAATCTTAGAAGCTTAGAGTTGTAACCTTAGAGTTGGGTTGTAATGGAGAATTTGAAATAAAAGATCATACTTCGATTTTGCTTCTACTTCTGAGTCTCCATTGAAGTGGTGTGCTTGTGGAGTTATGGAGGGCCCCCATGGCCTCACTTGCATGCTTATTTTTTTATTTTAGGTATGATTTATTTTATGTTTTTGTTTGATTTCAGCTTTTTAATTTCTTATTAAATGTTCTAATATTGTAAGGATCTTATTTGAAAGTGTTTTTGTAAAAGAACCATAAGATCTCATACAATGATTAGATCTAGGTTTACTTTATTTCAACTTTTAAGTTCTTATTAGATGTTCTAATGTTGGAAGAGATCTTGTAGAATATGTTCTTGTAAGAGAACCATAGATCTCAAACAATTGTTAGATCTAGGTTTGATTAGTTATTGAAAGATATCTTAATGAATATGTTCTTGTAAGGGGACTTTAAGATCTTGGACAAATTAGGAATCTTTCTAGATCTATATATTTTAGATAAGCACTTCTAAGTTTACCTTCCCGGGTTGACAATTAAATTGAACTCTAATTGACATCATCAATTGGAGCCAAACAAAATGAGCAGACTGATTTCATTTTACTGATTTAAGTTTTAGAGATCTAAGCTCATGGGTTAGGGCCCAGTCCATGTGCCTCACCCTCTTTGTTGTATTTTTTCTCTGCTTTTTTTCATTTCATTAGTTCCGCTTCTGATAATTTCATTTATGTTTCAAGTTTATGTTTAGTTTTGCTTTCAGTGTGTTGTTGTAGGTTTCATTTGCTTGTGAGTAATATAATAGAGGAGAAATTCCATAAAATATGTGGATCAAGGCCCCATTCTCATCTCATTCAATAGAGCTTGAGGTGGGTGAACCTTCCCACAGACCCAAAAACTGACTTTTGTTCACTATTTCTGAGATTAAAAGTGGAGTTGCATTACCATTTTATAGTCTTCCTTTGCACGGTATTTTTATGCATTTGTCTATTTATTTGCACATAAGTTAGCAGGTTGATTGCAGGAATTATTGTTAAGACCCCAGAGAAGCTCCGTGGTGCCTCCCCGCTTCATTTTCCATCTCTGTCTTCAAAATCTGCGCATTTTTGTTATGCCCTCTGTCTCCATTTTTTCTTCTTACTCTCACTACTGCACCCACCTTCTTATTCATAAAAACACTTAAACCATTCAGCCCACCTTATTCCTTTGTTTTTATTAGTATGGTTTCCTTACCCGTTTTAATGTAAAACTCTTGAAAACCATTGGAACTCGACCTCCGCCCTTGCTCCTTGAATTTCCCGCTACCGTACTTCACCTTTTCGCAAATCGCACTTCGCATATTTTTCCTTTTTCCTTTTAAGACTTACCGCTCCTGTCCACCGATTGCGATATTGGTATTGCGCTCCGCCACTGGTCCCACCGCCACATCATCTGACTCATCACAACCTTTGGCCTTTTCTCAAATCACACTTCGCAAACTTTTTCCTTTTTTTTAAGACTTACTGCTCCAAACGTCGATTTGCGATAACTCTTCGTACTCTACCACATCGCAAATCGTAAATCGCAGTTTTTATTTAGTTTCATTAATTATTACCGCTCCCCACGCCGATTGCGATATTCTCCATACTCCGCCACATCACAAATCATAGTTTTTATTTGGTTCCCGTTAACACCTACCACTCCCAACACTGATTGCAATATCGTTGTTGTACTCTGCCACTGACCCTACCGCCACGTCATCCCATTGCATTTCGCATTTTGCATTTCGCTCCCGCTCCCAAACAACACTTCTGCTACTCCTCCAACTTTGCGATATTTCTATTGCGATATCGCATACCGCACTTCCATCCTCCCATCACAATTCTGCCATCGCACTTTTAAAAGCCTCCTTATCCAAAGCATTATTGCGATATAATGAGTTTTAATAAAGTCTAACCCCTCTTTTCACTTCTCTAATCCTTGTCCCATTTGTTCAAGCCCTCCATTAGCATCTTTAGCCCTTTTTCCTCCAAACTACAAGTACCACTTTTTCAAGTTTAGTTAGATCATGAATATCTGCATGGTTAGAAGCATGATAGCATGGTAGATAGTTCACAGGATAAGTAGAATGCATTTAGCCGTTTGGCCAAGTTAAGTGTGGTTTAGAATTAGTTTCCTTTCTGCCATTTATTTTTCAGCAAGTTAAACTAGTTTCCTTTCTGTCGTTTCCTTTCTATAATTTAAATTAGTTTCCTTTCTGCCATTTCCTTTCAACAAGTTAAATTGGTTTCCTTTCTGCCATTTATTTTCAGCAAGTTAAATTAGTTTCCTTTCTGCCATTTCTTTTTAGCAAGTTAAATTAGCTTCATTTCCAGTCATTTATTTTCGGAAATTTAGTTTAGTTTCCTTTTTGTCATTTCCTTTCTGCAATTTATTTTAGTCTCATTGAAGTGTGACAGACTTCATTGAGAACCCCTAAAAGTATCACCCTTTCGTAGAGCGGAAGAGGACGACATGAGTAGAATGCATCTATTGTGTATATAGCATTGTCACCTACAAGTTTGTACGAACCCCAGGTTGATAAAGTAAAGTAGGGTAGCCCCTGGGAGTTTCAGCACTCTTGGTGCAGTACCAGGGCTCACCAGGTAGGCCAATAGTATCCTGCCTGCAAAAATTTGTAAGCAGTTCTCTTTGCAGCAAAGTGGCCTTCGCATGGGTTGTCATGACATTTAGAGAGGATATCAAAAACTTCTTCCTCCCTCACACCTCTCCTTAGGATTTTATCAGGGCCTAGATTGAAAAGGTTTCCCCCAATCCATGTGAAAGGGGAGATTTTTCTGATGATTCTTCTCCTCTCCCTGCATGAAAAATTAGGAGGGAGTCTCCTAGCAACAAAGTAGTTGGCTATATTAGCAGACGATGGTGAGAGTGCTGATATAGAAAAGATATGCTCATCTGCCAGCTGGTCAGCTACCATTCCTTCTTCACGTGCAGGGAGAGCTAACCTGGACAAAAAATCTTCAACAACACTCCCCTTTCCAGGTTTATCAACAATAGTCAAATCGAATTGCTGAAAAAGTAACAACCATCTAATTATCCTAGCATTAACATTTGTTTTGTTCATTAAATACTTGATGGTTGCATGGTCAGTGTGAAAAAATGTCTGATATCCAGTTACATAATGCATGAATTGGTTCCAATCATGGACAATAGCTAACATATCCTTCTCAATAACAGTATAATCTAGCTCGGCCTTGGACAAGTTCTTGCTGATGAAATAAATGGCATAAGGGATTTTGTCCTCTAGTTGTCCTAATGTTGCCCCTACAGCTTTTTCAGATGCATCAGTGTGGATGTGGAAATGCATAGTCCAATTTGGACCTCGGAGGATGGGAGTAGTAGTCAACATTCCCTTAATGAGCTGGAAAGCCTATTGACAAGAACCGTACCAAATAAACTCAGAATCCTTGGCCAATAACCCAAATAATGGTGAAGCCAACTTGCTAAAATATTTGATGAACCTTCTACAATAACCATCTAAGCCTAAGAAACTCCTGACATCTTTTTGCTTTTAAGGAGTAGGTACCCTTTTGATGATAGTGATTTTTTTCGGGTCTACCTATATTCATGCTTGGGATATGGAGTGTCCTAATACAACCCCTACTTTATTCAGGAATTCACACTTTTTTGGGCTCAAGGAGAGATGCATCTCAATGCACCTTCTTAGTACTTTACCCAAATTGGAGTGAGCTTCCTAGAATTCATCCCCATGTGGTGTGAAATAATCCATGTAGATTTCGACAGATCCATTGACTAACTCAGTAAAGATGCTTAGGACAGCTCTTTGGAAGGTGTTGGGGCATTGCACAACCCAAAGGGTAGGACTCTATAATCGAAGGTACCCCAAGGGAAGGTGAAAGTAGTCTTATCCTGGTCTTCAGGGCTGATTTGAATCTGATTGTACCCACTGAACCCATCTAAGAAGGAAAATAACTTCTTGCCCGCAAGGCCATCCAGGACTTGGTCTATAAAGGGCAAAGGGAAATGTTCTTTCTTTGTGGCTTTGTTAAGTTCTCAATAATCAACACAATTTCACCACTTCCCATTCTTCTTTGGGACTAGGACAAGAGGAGATACCCACTCACTATCGGATATAGGATATATGAACCCTGAATCCAATAGTTTATGCAGCTCTTCTTTGACTATGTCCTTCAAAGTCGGGTTCATCCTTCTTTGGGGTTGTCTGATAGGCTTGCATCCTTCTTTGATGTAAATATGATGTTTTCACACTGAAGGATGCACCCTTTTCATGTCCTTGTAATCCCAAGAAAATGCATCTAGATTCTCTTTCAAAAGCTGGCATAGCTGCTTCTCTTCTTCATTCGAGAGGTTTGGGTTGATTTTCAAAGATCTGGATGGGCCAAACTCAATAGACTTGGTGGATTCAGAGGTTGACTCAACTGAATTCACTTCCATCCAAGGTTTCCTTTCGGACTCTTTGACTAAGGTTTCGAGAGGAATGTTAGTGGAGGACTGGTTTTGAATGGCATGGTCGATGATTTCATCTTCATCAAGCTGCACCTCTCTAATAATAGCATCTATGGTACACATAGGGGCAGTGTTATATAACTCATCTTCTTCATCCTCCAACCATATAGGGATATTAGGATCAATGGAAGGTTGGGCTAGAGGTTATAACACTAGTTTTTTAGACAAAGGCCCATTTTTTATAGTCATGTTTCTGGCCCGACAACTAATATAAACATCTGCAGTGGCTAACCAAGGTCTCCCTAAGATGAGAGGATAACCATTAAACTTGGCTTTTTGTTTGCAGGACCAGGAAATCCGTAGGATAATCCCAAGAGTCAATGGTAACCATAACATCCTCAACAATTCCTTCCGGAGTTGCTATGGACCGATCTGTAAGTTGCATAATGGTTGTGGTTTTCCTCAAAGTCCCTTGGAGATTAAGTTTCAACATATTTTCCTTGGTCATCACATTGATGGTAGCCCCTATATCAATCAGAGTGTTGGGGACTATGACACCATCTATATGAACATCAAAAACTGGACTACCGGGGTCCAAGTACTTTGGAAATATCACCCTCTCTATAATTAGGTCAGACAGTAGTCCTACCACTTTGATGGTCGGGGTATCTCTCTTCCTTCTCCCAAGTTTCTTGAAGCACTTTTCTTTAATGAGCCTATTGTAGATAGGGACATCCTTAATGGCATGGAAAAGTGGTATCTTTACACACACATTTTCCAATTCTCCAAGGAGTTCAATCTCCTCTAGGGTGTGATGACTAGGGTGGATCAAGCGCTCAGTAAAAGGAGGTTATTGGATCCAAGTGTTACCATCTTCCTTTTCCTCGTCAACCTCTACAGGTGGAGATGGAGGATGGTTTTCTAGGAGTACTCTTCCCGACCTGAGATTAACCTCCTGTATCTCCACAGCATAAGCTGGATAGGATGTTTCTCCACTGGGAACCTGATGTGCCTGTCTATTCGGGTTCGGATTGGGTTGTGCAGGTATTTGAGGTAGCCTAGGTGGAGCAGCATGAGTAAGCTGAGGTTGAGGTTGCGGTGGAGGCATTAGAGTAGGTGGTTGATATTTTTGAGGCCTCCACCCTTGGGATGGATTGTTCCACTGGGGTTGTTTTGGAACATACTACTAGAATGGTTGTTGACTAGCTGAGGATGATATGAATGGTTGTAAGGCAAAGTAGGATGTGTAGACCAGGATGGGGGAGTGGGGGTTTACCAAGGTTACATGGGTGCGCTCTGATTGTTTTGATAATAAGAGTAAGGTTCAACTTGCATACCTTGTTGATATGGCCGAGGGCCTTGAGGCCTTCTCTGGTTGATGAAACAGAGTTGCTCTGGCATTGCTTCCCCACCTTGATATACATCCTTAAATCCAGATAAAAAGGTACACTTGTCTATAGCATGATTCTCTTCACGGACTAAGCAAACCTCTATGACATTCATTGGACATTCATTTCTTGGGTGCTTTAGGGTTCATTTAGGACAAAATATGGCTAGGGTTCTCTCTGCTTCCTCTTGCTTCCTTTTGACCTGCATTGTGTCCATTTGCAAAGCAAGGGTGTGCAACATGTCACTCTTGAAGTCCTCCAACAATTTCCCAATCTCATGTTTGATGGAGGTGGAAGAGGAAGGGGTATTGGATGTACTTTGGCTAGCTCTTCCCTTCATCCTAAATGCCCTAGAATGGTTCCGGAAGACATTTTTTATTGTTTCATAGGGTTGTTGGTAGATATCTCCTCCTGATAGCATATTCAGGGTTTCTATCATCTCTTCTATGATCCCTCGAATAAGTACAAGTTTAAGTGATTCAGGATCAAGAGTACAGTTGGCTCTCTTATAGTTCAATTGAAACCTTTTTTCATAGTCCTCTAAGGATTCATCCAGACCTAGAGTCATCCTAAAGATCTCATCCTTAGTTTCCTTGGACCTATAGTAGTATTTATATTTGATATTGAAGGTCTCTTCATCTATGCCCAGGTAGTGATGTTATCCCTAGGCAAACCCATGAACCAACGTAAGGCTGCATCCTTAAGGGTGGATGGGAATAGCTTGAACTTCTGATCATCAGAAGTGTAGTCATAATTCCTACAAACAACAGCAAATTCAAACATGAATGTGTCAGGATCTGCAGAGGTAATTCCATGGAAGTGTGGAAGAGATGAGGGGCTAATGTTTTTCATCTCAGTTTCCCCATCTGCCTCTCTTATGGGAAAGGCTCTCTGGATCCTAGCCATGGTTAATATCAGTGAAGCAGGTCCCTTAATTGGACCAAGGTCTTCTTCTTCTTCCCCAATAGGTTCCTCATAGTATTCGGAAGGCTCTCCTATAGGAATTTCAGTCTCACTGCCACCAAAGAAGAGTGAAGGGTGGTTAGGAGGTTATGTGGGGGTTTTAGGTAAGAATTGTCTTTGAGTATTCCTACTCCTATGAGGCATGAAAATCAGATATTTTTGTTTTTTTTCAATATTTTTGAAATGACATGAAAATAAAGGAAAGCAAAAAAAAATGCTAAAACAAAATAAAAACATCTACTAGACACCTCCCCGGCAACGGCGCCAAAAAGTGTTGAGCCCTGGTATTGCACGAAGAGTGTTGAAACTCCCAGAGGCTGGCCTAATTTACTTTATCAACCTGGGGTTCGTACAAACTTGGAGGTGACAGTGCTATATGTTAGAGTCGGTCTTTTCATCCCTCCGTCAGAGATCATTTCTCTTATTGCATTTCATTTTTAGGTGTCTCATTCAGTTCATTCAGTTGCATTCCGTTAGGGGCATGCCATCATCTGACGGAAGGGCCTTGTCACTCATACCCCTCATGCCTTATCCAGCTGGCTCAAGTCTGTTCATCAAATCAATTTTACAGTCATTCATAGTCCTGTATGGTCCCTTGGTCAGCAAAGAGTCATTTTAGGGTTTTTAGGTCTTTTTAGGTCTAGGGTTTAGTTGATTTAGTCCTAAAAATGACTAATAATGCCAGCAAGAACATGAGGATGTTTCTAATAAGTTTTCATTCCAAAATTTTCATCATCAATAATGCTTGAGAATGATTCTTCTTCAAAAATCTGCTTTGAAGAAAAATCGTCAAATTTATTTTTTGTAACAAATAAGTAATTTTTAAGGTTTTTCAAGTTCTACAGTTCTTCAGGCGCAGCCCTGGTCATCCTTTTCCGAAATCCAATGCCATCATCCCTGCAAAAAATAGCCAAGAGTTTCATCAATTCAGTCAAAAATCAAAGGAAACAACAAAAACAGAGTTTGTATTAAAAGTGAAAAGTGCCGAAGTTGAAACATTAAAAAATGGGTTTTCTCTAAACACAAAAATCAAAGTTCATGCCATATAAGATATTTTTGGTGTTTGAGCAATCCATTTGCACACCAAGAGACATCATTGAGCCGAGTCAAAATGTTGGAGGGTGAAACTGTGAGTTTGAAGACGGACTGTCTGTGAAGATAGTTGCGCGACGCATTGGGAGGAAGGCGCGGCGCACATAGACAGCGCGGCGCATACAGAGGTTTTTCACTGTGTAAATTCTAACTGTCGCGGCGCACATAGACAGCGTGGTGCATACAGAGGTTTTTCACTGTGTAAATTCTAACTGTCGCGGTGCACATAGACAGCGCGGGCACAGAGCCTCCAAGCAGAATTTCACCCCTGCTTCACAAAATTCAAATCGATTATGTCATCTATGATCCAAGTAAGTGTGTGATGCCTTTACCATTGCTATTAAATGGTGTTTTCTGTGATTTGGAGGGAAAAATATAAGAGTTTGATTGGTGAAAATATAAACCCTATATTCATATCAAAAATCTGCTCCTTAGGGTTTCAAATGGTGTTTTAAAAAAAAATCATTTTCATGCTGAATACTCACTGTCATACTATCATTTCTCACCTGTGATTCCTTTCCCCTCACTGTCACATCATTATACAGTCCCTTTCCTATTCCCTTATATTCCAAAAACACTCATATCACTTATTTTCATCTTCCCATTTTCCCCATTCCTAAACCCTACTATTCCCCATAACCATCACTCTCCCATATTATTTGCAAAATTCCTAAATTCCCAATTCCCAACAATCAAGTGACTATTAGCACACATTAATTTCACTTGATAAACTCCACTTTTCCCATTGTTCCATTTTCCTCACAGTCCCTCATTTCCCTTTGGCACATTTGGCATTGAAAACAAAACACCAATTTTACATTTTCAAACAAACCAAACACATACTTGACATACACCGTGCAGCACCATGGAGACGGACACAGATTCATCATATGAGCAAGACAGTGATTCTACCACAGATCTGCATGTACCGAGAAGGCCTCGAAAAGGTGGCAAACATTTCAGAGAAGAGCCCACATCATTGACTGAGCTGCAAGCCTGCCCACTTGCCATATCATGCTTTCAGAAATAGTCATGCTTTCAGTATTGTGAGATGATTGCTCAAACTCAGCATCATCAGGAGTTGGTTCGCTTGTTTGTTTTACATTTGCATGACGGTCATGTAACTCTGGCTGGTGTAAATTTCACCTTGACACCAGAAACCATTTCTCAGGCAACAGGAATATCGAATGTAGGTGAATAGTGGAACAAGAGACAGCAGCTAGACAAAGTGTATTATGAGCCATACATCAGGTCTGGTTATGTGAGGCAGCTTAGCAGGGTGTTCCCTTTTAGATTCTTGAAGGAGACCTATGCGCCATTGATGAAACTCATCATCAGATACTTCAATTGTGAGGGCCGGTTCTCGCGCCTTTATGCTTACCATATTCGATTATTGATGCATTTCACGAGAGTGAGGATGATGAGCATTCCATATTTCATGTGTCGAAACATAGAGCGGATGACTACTCTTGTGCAGAAGAATACTCCCGAGCAGCAGCATAACAGCATTTATCATTATGCGCTCATCAAGATCATTGTTGTACATCAGCTTGGATTGCAGGGCATTACATGGGAAGATTTCATTTCCCATGACTTTTTTACAGCCCATCACCCTCCTCCGAAGATTTTTCATGGTGCGGGTGAGCCTTCAGATCAATTTGGGGGTCCTGAGACAGAGCCTATCATCGGTGTGCCAGTATTTGTTACTTATCAGAGAGGCACGAGATCATTATTTGCAGCAGCCCGACGAGTACTATCTCCACCCGGGGTGGAAGGGGTCTCGTTACCTTCATCAGCAACGTGAGTACTATCTCCACTTGGGGTGGAAGGGGTCTCACCTTCGACATCATCACAGGTACAGGACAGAGGAAAGAGGCCTATACAGGATGAGGGCCCTTCAGGAGGCCAAGACACTGATTTTTACACTCATTGATGTTGATTTGAGCTCTCCTAGCTCAAAACTGAGGGAGATCATTCAGGAGCAGAAAACTGAGATCAACACATTGAATGACAAGTTGCAGAGAGCTCAGTGGATCATTAACTATCTGGAGCAATGGAATAACCAGCTGGAGGATCAGAAAACGATCATGGAGTTGCAAAACATCCGTGAGAACCGACAAGCTGCCCGGAGAATCCCATCCGAGATGACACCTATCGAGCGGGAGATTGAGGCAGATAGAGAGACATGGCTGGAGAGAGTCAAAATGCATCTTGAGAAACTGTTGGAGAAGGCAAAAAAAGATAAGAACGTGCTTCGACACATGAAGAACCACTATTGGGCACGCACACATGTCTGCAAAGCGAAAATCAAGATCCTGAAAGCGAGGCTGAGAAGGGCACTGAGGAGGCGCAAAAGGCATGATCGACTCCAAATATTGGCCGAAGCTTCTTTGGCTGAGCATGGTACTTGATGAGGGACCTTCAGTCCAAATTTCAAGGAGTTTGGAGAAAATTTTGTCAATTTTGATTTTTTTGGTCACAAAACAGGTTTTTCTGCCCGACGCGTAGCGCTACCTTGCGCGCGCTTACGATTGGCAGATCTGCTGGAGAAAAACTTGACATTTTTGGATTTTTTATGAAAATGTATGCATGCTCAGGAATGTCCTAAGGATTTCATCAAGTTCTGGGTGGCCTAAAGGGTCAAAAACACCTTGAAAATGGCCTTTCTGCCACCTTTTACACACACAGGAACCAGTCTTGGGAGATTGAACTTTTGGAGGGGAAAATGGACACCAAATCCATAAATTCCACTTGGGTTGGAAAGTAGATAGGCAGGGCTTTCCAACGCGCTATCATGAGCTCAATTTGGACTTTGGGAAGTGCCTCAAAATCAGCTCCAAAGTTGTACTACGCATAGAGATTTTGGGCGCAGCGCATAGAGAATTTTGGCCTATTTTTCACTCCACAGCTCAAAATTTCGCCTAGTTTTGACCAGTTTCACTTTTTCTTGTAAATATTGATGTACCTTGATGTAATTTCATGTTCATGATGTAATTTTGGCACATTTTTACTTGTTCTAGAAGATTCATTCACCAAAAGGTGAAATGTGAGTGAATGGATCAGTTTCCTAGCATATAGAGGCAAGTTGTTTCATGGCCTATTTTCTAGTTCCTAGTTTAGATATGGTTGAAACAGCTCCTAGAATAATGAGCTCGACCCCTAGAGGCATGGGAATGGGTTAGGCTTTTCTATCTTATGTATTTTCTCAGTCATTTTCAGTGTTGGATACTTGGGAATTGTTTGGCACTTCATTGTACATACACTTCTGCATTTTTGGCAAAGGAAAGACCAGGGTTTGCAGCACTTTTTGGGATCCTTGTGGCTCTGTGTTTAGATGGTGTTCTTCTCTATGTATTTGCAAGTTTCACTGAATGTTTATGTGTATCATTTCCCTTCTCTGTTCTTCTTAAATTAAACAAATCAGTTTTAAAGGTGGAATCCAATAGCTTGCTTTGCTCTACCTTTAGTTTTGTTTGATTTTACATGTTTTCATCTGTTTGGAGAAGATCCTTGAGATCTCTTGCCCTCTTCAGCCCCTCAGCGGTCTAAACCGTCCATCCATTAAATTTCGAAGCATCAAAACCATTTCTTTCCTTGCCCCAATTAGAATTCTGCAAAAACTGGGCCTAATCCCCAGACCCAAAATTGCCTTTCCCTTGTTTCCAACAAAAACCCCCAAAATCATTTCAAACTCCTTGATTTATATACCTAGCCTAACATTAGCATTCATTTCAGTCATCTCAAGACCTATTGATACATTTTTCCTAAGATTGACCCGGAGAGAGCCCTCTCTTGTTCTGGTAGGGCTAGCTACCAGACTGAGCGTGGTTTGATATTACCCTGAATTCTGCCTTCTTTCAACTTGAGGTAGATTTAGGCAATAACATTATATATACAGTAGATGCATTCTATTCATGTCATCCTCTTCTGCTTTACTAAAGGGTGTTATCTCTTAAACTTTGATAAAAACTAAAAAGTAAATTGCTGATAGGAAATGATAGAAAGGAAACTAAATTAAATTCTAGAAAGGAAATGACGAAAATGAAACTAATTTAATGTGCATAAAGGAAATGACAGAAAGGAAACTAATTTAATCTGCAAAAGGAAATGACTGAAAAGAAACTAAACTAAGTTGCACCTAGCTAGGCCAATAGGCTAAACACACCCTACTTATCCTCTAATCTATTTACCATGCTATCATGCTTATAACCATGCAACTATTCATGATAAACTAAACTTGACAAAGTGTGACTTGCAGTTTGGAGGAAAACGGGCTAAAGGTGCAAAAATGCTTTGGAGCGGAATTATTTAACAAGTGCCATGGCGGAGTTGCGATGGAGGGCTGGCAGTGCGAAATGCGATATGCGATATCGCAATCGCAATATCGCAAAGCCAGAGGGGTATTGAAAGTGATGTTCGGGAGTGGGAGAGAAATGTGAAATGCGATGGGGTAGAATTTATGAAGTGTGAAATGTGACGGGGTAAGAACTGTGATTTGCGAGTCACAATGTGGCAAAGTATGGAGAATATCGCAATCAACATCGGGAGTGGTAAGTCTTAAAAGAAAATGGAAAAGGTTGCGAAATGTGATTTGCGATGAGTGACATGGCATTAGGATTGGAGACAAAGTGCGATGACAATATTGCAATCAATGTCTAGAGTGGTAAGTATTAAAAGAAAAGGGAAAAGGTTGTGAAATGTGATTTGCGATTTGCGATGTGGCGGAGCACGGAGAATTATTGCAATCGGTGGTTGGAGCAGTAAGTGTTAATGGGAACTGAATAAAATATGTGATTTTTGATGTGCGGTGCAGTGGAGTTATCGCAATCGGTGTTGGAGTGGTAAGTCTTAAAAGAAAAAGCGAAAAGGTCGCGAAGTGCGATTTGCGATTTGCGAAGTACGGTAGTGGGAGTTTCAATGAGGAAAGGTGTAGGTCAAATTTCAATGGTTTTCAAGCATTTTGTGTTAAAAAGGGTAAGGCAATTGTGACCAAAAAAAACAAAGGAATAAGGCGGGTTGAATGGTTTAAGTGTTTTTATGAAAAAAATGGTGGGTGCAGTAGTGAGAATAGGCGAGAAAAAGCGGAAATGGAGGGTGTAACAGCAATGCACAGATTGTTAAGACAGAGATGGAGAATGAAGCGGGGAGGCAACATGGAGCTGCTCTGGGGTTTTAACAATAATTCCTGCAATCAACCTGCTAACTTATGTGCAAAGAAACGGAAAAAATGCGTAAAAAAATACAGTGCAAAGGAAGACCGGAAAATGGTAATGCAACTCTACTTTTAATCTCACAAACATTGAACAGAAATTAGTTTTTGGGTCTGTGGGAAGGTTCGCCCTCCTCGAGCTCTATTGACAGAGATGAGAAGGGGGTCTTGATCCACAAATTTTTGGTTTTTCTCATCTATTCTATTACTCATAAGCAAATGAAACCTACAACAACACACTTAAAGAAAAACTAAACAGCAACTTGAAACATAAACGAAATTATGAGAAGCAGAACTAATGGAATGACAGAAAGCAAAGACAAATACAGTAGAGAGGCTGAGGCACATGGGTTGGGCCCTAACCCACAAGCCTAGCTCTCTAAAACTTAAATCATTAAAATGAAATCAGTCTCCTCATTTCATAAAATAATAGCCTCATACATTTCTGAAAGTTTAATCACTAAGTTTTTTATAACAAAAATCTCAATAGCTTGCAACAAAGTTTTGACCCTTCCTAGCTCTAGCTTTGCTCCATTTATTCTATAAGGTAGTTACCAATAGCTCCCTAGAAAATAGTGATTGAGTCCACTTGACTCCAAGTAAACAAATATTGAGTGCACTCCTCTTTGAGTTGTTTGGTTGTCTCTGGAATTCGAATTGCTAGAGAGAATACTTGGGTTCCTTTGGTTGCCTTTTGAATTCAAATTTTTGGAGAGAATATTTGGAATCCTTTGGCTACCTTTGGAATTCGAATTGTTGGATAGAATCTTTGGGATCCTTTGGCTGCCTTTTGAGAGTTAAGGAGGGTGGAAAATCCTCCTATAATTTCTACTTGTTGTCTCCTCCAAAACTTTATGATAAAATCATTATAAAAACGCTAATAATTCATGATTTCCTGCACTCAACCTCATATTAGGCACTCAGAGTATTTCAGCCTTAATCACCACCTATACTAGCATCATAAAACCAAATAATAATAAAAATGCAAGAAAAAAATATATAAGAAGGCAAAAAGGTGACCATTAACCCCTCCAAATATGTCTAATGATGGAGCTCATCAGATTGCGATAAAGTGTGGTTCTATTTATGAGGGTGAGGTGGTTTAGCCTCAGGAAGCCCTGTTGGTTTTGGTTATGATTCCCACATTCATGCTTGGAATATGGCACGGGGGTGACTGGTTGAAAGAAATATTTGTTTCAGCCAATCTATGTTCAGGTGGTACATGGAAGTCCCAAACCTATTTGGCTTATGCATTCATTAATAAGAATGTATTTTCCTTGGTATTTCATGTGTAAATGTACTGGTTCATGTGTGGAATTTATGGTTGTTGTATCCTTGTTATTTATGTTGGTTATATGTTGGTTATGAGCATGTTTTATGACATTTATAATGTATGTCTCTCATCATGTTTTGATTTGTAATTGAAATTAAAATTAATACATGGCATAACAGATGATAATGAAGCTACTGTGATAAAGCATAAATGCTTCTTAATGAATCTCAGATAAGTATGAGACCCCTATGCTCAGATCTGATTTTATGACCTGTAGATTACATATTTGTGACATTTTTTATTAAATGTATGTCATCACTATTAGGGGTCAGATCAAGTACTTGTATAAATGTTTGAATTAGTACCTTTGCTTCCATGTTATTTATCATTCCTGGAGTTTTCAATAATTTTTGGGTAGTGGCCTGAGCTATGGCCTTGAAAAAGTGGCACAAACTTTGGGGTCGCTAGCATAGGACTAGTTGAAAATTTTCATAGTCAATGGCTTACCTTGTTGTGGGAGTGAATGGAGGCCTATAGTCACATGCATGGCTTGTTAAGGGAGCGACTAGGGTGTTATATTAGTGAAAAGTTAAGTTTCCTCAAGGGTTGGTCACTTGGAAGGGCTAGTTGGATCCTGGAGGTTATGTAGCATGTGTGGAAGGTTATTTTGGTTTAGTTTCGTCAATTCCACTTCCTTAAATTTACATAGGAAGTTGAATCACATCATAGTATCCTCTCGTCACATCTTTACCCTAGTGGACTGTGTAGCTTGGGTAAATGTGGGAGGAGGATGTTACAGGGTGGTATCAGAGCCAATTTCACCCCTTGGATTGGATGGGCAGTGTGTGGTCATGAATACATGTTAGTTACATATGTGTTCCTTATGTTTGTGGTCTATGTGCTTTTTGTGTATGCATGGTGGTGGCCATTCTTATAGTTATGTTTCCATGTGAAATTTGATAGTGTTGTTGTTGGATGTGGTCGTCATGAATGCATGTTGGTTCTATATGCATTTGTTATGCATGTCAGTGGTTATACGTTGTTATGCATGCATTTTCATGGTTAAATTTGTTGTCCATGAAGTTTATTATATGCATTTTAAGCCATCATGATGGTGTTTCTCTATTATGATCCTAATGTGTTGGTTGAGATAGAGCAGGGGAAACAAATCATGAAGGTGAGGTTGCATCATTGGACATCGGGGTAAGAGAAGGTCATCATATAGGTTTGTATGTTGGGTATGCATGTATGTTGGTTAATGGATTGTTATATGCATTAGCATTATTTACATGTCTATTAGACTATGGTTTTTTCAGTTACTAGTATGATAGATGTTAGTTGTTCAGTATGGTCATATGCACATGTGTTGGACAATCATGAGTGGTAGTGACTTGTTGCTATATACATTGTGCTTATACACATTATGATTATGTTCATAGAACTTAATATCTTGATGTCATATGTATCGTGCTAATTTGGATTGGCTTATGCAAATGGATAGGGTTATGACAATCAAGTATGAGTCGACCTGTTTGTGATATTGTGTTATACTAATATAGATTGAATATGTATATGTGACTATTGTGCATGAACGACAATTGTTTATGAGTTTATCATGTTAGCTAGTTACTATTATGTACATCATGACCTTATTTATGTTTGATTTGATATGTTGTGAAGTTATATCATGCTAATCTAGATTGATTGTGCATACAAGATAGCCTCCCCTGAGATACATTAAGGTATGAGTTTGCTTATGTCGCTTATTTTGTGTTTGAATGTTTGATTGTGTTATCTATTTGGTGTTTGAGTGTTTGGTGTTTGTTATGTTGTTTATTTGTTGTTTTAATTTTTGATTAATTGCATGGTATGATTTTGTATCTATAATATTGCATGAAGGAGTGATCTTGCCTTAAGATGATTGTACTAACACATTATGTGCTGAGATAGTTGATATGCACTTGAGTGGAAGTGAGTGCTAGTTGTATTACTATGACTTATGACTGTGAGTTGATTATGACATGGTTTTTAGTCTTGGTAAAGGGTGATCTCAATTATTGCATATGATGTCTTGATATTTGGAACATGTGGCTTACATGTGTGAGAAGTTGCAATGAAACATGCTTGGTATTAGCGTGACAAAGTAACAGTTGATGTGTTTATATAACTAATAGTTGGGTGATGTGACAATACATAGTAAGACATGATTGCAATAAGGTGAAAAGGTAAAAGTTGGAATTGGGTGAGAGTTCCTTTGGATATGTTTGGAAACTGCAACTCGAAACGAATGAGTGTCTTGCATGAATGCAGGAAGTCTTCTCAGCCTTGGATTTTGTCTGATATTATTTGGATATATGTTATATTCCTAAAAATGTATTTGACAAGTATAACAACTAATGTATAGTTATGACCAGATTCATCAAGGAATTGGAGCTCCTTGAGAGGTGTACCTGTTCAATTACAAGGAAGTGTGCTTGGCACAACAGGGTAAGGTAACTGGTGTATTTTTATATTTATTTATACACTGAAAGTTATGTGTTTATTGCGATATGATTCAGGGATTGCATGGAAAAAGAGACTGCCATGAAATCTTGGAGAAGGCTCAAGTTGAACTTTTCCTTGGAGGCATTGGGAACCCATGTGGACTGAGTCTTGGTGTTTGTTGCTATTATTGTGCCTTTTTGTGTTTTGTGAATTGTTTGTGCTTGATTTGTAGTTTTTTTTACGTCTGTTGCACGATCATGCCACTTTGTTTGTGGTGTAGTATTGTATTGTTTTTCATGGTTTTCTTTTTGTTGTTTCTTGTTCTTTCCTTTTATGTTTTGAGGGTCTTAGGAATTGGTTGGGAAAGAAGGAAATTCAATAGAGTTCAGGAAGATTTGAATGGTACCCAATAGGTGATGTAAGACCTAGATGAAGCTCGATGCATGTATAAGGGCAGTTGAAGGAAATAGTATGACATTCGATTGAGTTGGTTGGGTCCATTGGGATAAATGGATGATGGAAGCACAATCATGAGAAAGGTAGTAGGAAAGATAAGGTAAATAGGCTTAAGGTAACAGATACCTGGCTAAGTTGGGAAATGTTGTTCTCAATGTTGTGCATGTTGAGCACAAATAAAGGGAGTTTTCTTAACCTTAACCTTATGGTATCTGGAAATTGTGTTGTGACTATGATTATGTTAATGTTTATTTATGCATATATGTATGTATGTTGTTGACTGACAGCGTTGTTAGGATTGTTTTGTGATATTTTTTACATGTATATGTGTGTGTGTGTGTCTGTGTGTGTATGTGTGTGTGTGTACCATTATATGACAAGGTCGTCAGGGATCATGATTGTTTTATGTTGATGTTTATATGTATATATGTATGTCGTTGTTTGAAAAGGTCATCACAGATCATTCTTGTGGAGGAATGATTTCTTATGTAGGTGAATGGCATGAATAGGTTCTTGGTTTATGAGGAATAAAGTGGGAAGAGTAACCCTAATAGGTCTACCAAGTCAGTATCATGTAGATATGAATTGATATTACATGTGTGTATTATGCCTATGTTTGTGTTAGGACAGGTAATGATGAGGGATAAATCAGTGGAACAAGTATGATCTGTGACATGTTGGGATAAGCATGGATGGTGGAAAGATATGGGAAGCATGGCTTCTTGGTAGAGTCAATGTGTGGTCTATGGATGTGTAGTACTATTGTTGTATATATGTTGTGCATGTTGCACTTGCGATGTTGTGCGCATGAGGTGTTTTGTATATAGTGTTTTGTGTATATGTTTTTTATGAAATTTTATGTATAGATGATGTTGTGTATATGTTGTTTATGCAGTGTTGTGTACATATGGTGTTGTGGGCATGTTGGATATACAGTGTTGTGTACATATGGTGTTGTGCGCATGTTGGATATGTGGTGTTGTGTACATATGGTTCTTTTTGCATGTTGCATGTGTGGTGTTGTGTACATATGGTGTGATGTGCATGTTGTACATATGGTGCTATGTACATGTGGTGTTGTGTACATATGGTTCTTTGTGCATGTTGCATGTGTGATGTTGTGTACATATGGCGTGATGTGCATGTTGTACATATGGTGCTATGTACATGTGGTGTTGTGTGTATGATTGTACATGTGGTGTTGTGTGCATGTGGTGTTGTGTACAAGTTGTGCATGGGTTGTTGTGTGCAAATGGTACTATGTACATGTCGTGCATATGGTGATTTGTACATGTGGTGTTGTGTACATGGTTTTACATGTCGTGCATGTGGTGTTGTGTACACGTTGTGTAGATGGTGCTAAGTACATGTGGTGATGTGTACACGTTGTGTAGGTGGTGTTGTGTACATGTGGTGTTGTGTACACATTGTGCAGGTGGTGTTGTGTATTATGAGCATGTCATACATACTATTTTGTGCAGATGTGGTATTGTGTGCATGTTATACATGTTTTTTTGTGTACGTATGGTAATGTGTATGTGCATTGCATAGTCGTGGTATCGTGACATGTGTATTCCTTGTGTTGTAATTTGTGTATGTATATGTATTGTGTTGTGCATCAAATGTAGGCATATGTATTGTGTTGTGTTGTACACCGAGTGCAGGTGTATGTGTTGTGTTGTATGTCAGGTTTTGGGGTATGTGTTGTATGTCAGGTGTAGGTGCATGTAATTTATGGTGTTGCATGTAGTGTGTGGATGTGTGTGTTGTGATGCACATTGTGTATGTGTACGTGGTTGAAGAGAAGGCACTAGGTGTTTGTCAGGTGTTGCAACCAATCCCGTGTGTGTACGGAAAAGACAAAGGATAAAGGTAGAAGCTAAGGATCGATTAAACGATAAGTATCAATATTTTATTCTAGTTTTAATTATGCATGTGATATGGGATTCTGGTTTATGATGGTTACATGTGATCTATTATTTTTATCTAGTATGGTTGCGTTTGGAGCTAACCAGATGTGATATGTTTATACATGATGATGTGATCAAACGACTAGTTTGACTTGTTGTGACAAGAAGTGAACAAAATTTCAAGTGTACCTTATTGACAAGCCACCAATGAGGTATGATGTGAATTTATTTCAATTTATTTCAATCTAATGGAAGTTATGTGCTTGGTATAGGAAAGCATGGAAAATTTATGGTTTGGGTGGTTGAAAATGATTGAAATAATTAACAACAACAACAAAGGAATTAGAACAGGAAGTACTATGTTGGTAAAGGACTTCAGTAGCACGACCATTGCAAGACACTATTACCCAATAGCGTCTATTGATTTCCATGAGCATGATATGATTTGTATGATGGTTTTGAGGCAGGGATATGCCTTGGTTTTTGGACCTTCCTATGTGAGGAAACCTTGCGAAGGTATGGATTTCCCGAGATAGGGGATGTCGAAGAACTTGGAAGGTGAGTGATTGCACGGAAGGGGGTCACCGGATTTCCCCAGTGACTGTGGAGAAAAGAAGGTAAGGTTGGGGAATAATTTTTTTTTTGGTCATTAGCATTGCCAGATGGAATCAAATGCAGATTAAGAGTGTGCCCTAGAACCATGAGCCAGTAACTGTTCACTGAGAGCACAAGTAGCGCAAGATTGTAGCACTAGACATTGGATGTAGGTTGGACTTTGGTAGTCGATTCTGGACTTGGAAGGAGGTGAATCCTGGTATTATTTTGAGAGTGGACATGTGAGCCTTTAGATTCCCTTATTGATTGATATAGGAATCGTATCCTTTTATCTGTTAGTTAGATAAAATGTGTATATTATTGTCAATATTGTATCAATTTGGATTTATAAAGCTCCATAAACATTATGATTATTTGTTGTTTGAATCAAATATACATGAGTATATGTGGTTGTTATTATAAATATCGTAATGAGTTGTGTTGTAAATCTCCAGTAAACGGTATGTTTGTCATGTTTTTAGTAGGTTGTTCATTATAAATAGTGCAATGAGTTGTGTTATAAAGCTCCATAAACAATATTTTTTGGTTTTTCAATGGCTTTGCTGGTTGTAGGTATCATTAAACACCGAGTATGGTGTTCCCCCAAGGGGGAGAGTTTTGTAACAACCCCGGTAAAAAATTCATGTAAATAAAGTTAATAAAGGAAAAATTAAGACTAAAGTCATGGGAAATGTATTCCAAGTTGAACGTTGGATGAAACATCCTAGTGGGTGTTCATTTTGGTTTATTATGGCTAAGGAAATTGACAAAGGATTTGAAAAAGGCTTTGGAAAGGAAAAGTGACATTTATTGGCATTTGTTTATGAAAATAATGAAAATTAGGAGAAAAGGAAGGTGACAGGTCATAGGTTGCATGTGAGGAGGAAAATGAAGGAAAATAATGGAAAATTGAAGAAATTAGAGGCCTCATTGATAAAAAGGCTTATGAGGATTAGTTGGTACCTTTTGTCAGTATTACCTTTTGTCATTTTAGTTTTGGAGATCACACACTATTCTCTCTCTCTCACACTCTTAGACATTTGGATTTTTCCTGAAGCACTTTAGCACTAGATCAAGAAAAGAAAAGAATGCAAGAGGAAGCAAATGTCAAGCAAGGAAAAGCATGATCAAGCGGCTACAATAGGATTATTTTTAGGTATCGAGTTACATGTATGATTTCCTTGCTATTTTTGACACGCATGGTTATGAATGTGTGTTATTGGTTCTCTCGTTGTCATGGGCATGGTTTTTTCCAGGTGTGACAGTGTTCTTCAGCCTTGCCTTGCCATTTACGGATAGCCATGGTGTGGTGGGGTTCTCATGTTTTTGTTGAGCTGGAATTCTAGATGGATTTGAAATTGAGTGAGGGTGATCTCTGGAAGAAAGAAAACATGGCCCAGTGATCCCTAAACTGAACTGTGGATTGTGGTAAAGCCCTGGCCTAGTAACTCCTGAACCAGACTTTGGGTTGTGGTAATTAGGATATTGTGTGCCTCGGTGGGCCTAGGAATCCTCGACCGATGAATGGCGGGATATACATTAAATCATAAAGGTGGGTGCCCTCGATCAGGCCTAAGAATCATTGGCCAATAAATGGCAAGATATATAGTAAATCCTAAAGGGTGGAGTCTTGATTAGGCCTAGGGATCCTCAACCGTTGTATGGAGGGATGTACGGTAAAGCTGAGAGACTAGGATATAGTTAAATTCCTCACGGTATAGGTGGAGTGATACGGTTAGGATTGCGGTAAAGCCTGGTTCTATTGATGAGGGTGAGGTGGTTTAGCCTTAGGGAGCCCTGGTTGATTTTGGTCATGAGTCCCACTTTCATGCTTATAATATAGCACAAGGGTGATTGGTTGAAAGAAATATTTGGTCCAGCCAATCTATGGTTGGGTGGTACATGGAAGTCCCAAACCTAGTTGTTTTATGAATTCATTAATAAGAATTTGTTTCCCTGGTATTTCATGTGTAAATGTATTGGTTCATATGTGGCATTTATGGTTGTTGTATCCTTGTTATTTTTTTTGGTTATATGTTGGTTATGAGCATGTTTTATGATAGTGATAATGTATGTCTCTCATCATAGTGAAAAAGTGGCACAAAATCTAGGGTTTCTAGCATAGAACTAGATGAAAAAGTCCACAGTCATTGGCCTGCCTGGTTGTGGGAGGGACTGGAGGCCTAGAGTCACATGCATGGCTTTTCAAGGGAGCGAATGGGGTGTTATATCAGTGAAAAGTTAAGTTACCTCAGGGGTTGGTCACCTGGAAGGGCTGGTTGGCTCCTGGCGGTTTTGTGGCATGTGTGGAAGGTCAATTTGGTTTAGTTTCGTCAGTTCCACTTCCTTAGTTGTACATAGTTCCACTTCCTTAGTTGTACATAGGGATTTGAATCACATCATAGTAGCCTCTAGTCACATTTTTACCCTAGTGGACCGAGTATCTTGGGTAAATGTGGGAGGATAGTGCTACGATTTCTTCCAAGAGGAAGATCTCTGCAAGAATAAGTCTCTTTGAAATATGATTTCTTTGAGGATGTGAAAATAGACGCATATACTTCCTTAGATGAATGGGAATGAACATGATCGATTTCTCTAAATTTCTTCAATGCAGCTTTTCCCTTGTCTTCTTCGTATTCATCTTCAATCCCTACTTTCTTCACCCTTCCACTTAGCATCGATTCTAGAGACCTTATCTACAGACTGCCCCATCACATCGTCCTTCTGACCAATTTTTTCAAGAGTAATCCCATCTGCAAACACATCCATGTGCTTGGTATTTTTATATTTACTTTATTTTACCTTAGCCCTATTGTGCTCCATTTTCAGCCTAAGGGCTACAACTTCCTCCTCATTTCCCCTAATGACAATCTTCTTAGACTCAT
Organism: Pinus albicaulis; assembly: GCA_034641835.2. Lineage (NCBI taxonomy): Eukaryota > Viridiplantae > Streptophyta > Pinopsida > Pinales > Pinaceae > Pinus > Pinus albicaulis. The sequence goes on along the minus strand of CM076574.1, from coordinate 76,091,148 downwards.
AAAAGGTAACATGGAAAACAATATAGGATGTGGATTGCAACTCCTTAAAGGAATTTTCACTGAGCACATGCCCGCATCGATTGAGCATGAAAAATATATATTTTCCATTGAATTCAAGGCTAGTGATGGGGCACTAAATTTTGGTTTCAAAACCATCATGGTAAACCCTGACACCTGGAATTGGGTCAAGATGAATGGTGATCATGTCCTTTAAACCCCTGATATGGCTAAAATGGCTAGGCAAAGTCTTGTCCAATAAATACCTAACCAAAGAATGTTTGTTGAAAACATTCCCCAAGTGATCAATTGTGCATGGGGGTTTCAAGGTTTCTTGGGACAGAGCACAGGTGCTCCATTAGAAAATTTGGGTTTCATTGGGATCAAATTTGTCTAGTTTTTTCAGCATACATTTTTTAATAACAATCCTTGGGCTCGGCACTAGTAGCTCTACCATCTCCACCGAGGCCACAAACCCTAGGTATCAATTGTATAGTAGAAGATTCATAAAATTAAAAGATAGTACATTATATAATCTCAATCAAAAAGAATGTTCCCACATGTACAATGATATGACAGCGCCTATACATGTGTGTTGAATAAAATTTCATTAGGTCAAGGACTCAAGTGATGGATTTGTATACCGTTAGGTCAAGGACTCAACTAATGGATTAGTATATAATATGGCCTAGGTTCACCACATCTTGACCTTCACCAATATTTATTTGGTCAACATTACTTAATCCTTAAATGATATTATATGTGCATCGATGGAGAACTCGAAAATTTGATGTGGCTTTTGTGTTTTACATTTGACTATATGTCAAGGCACTAAACAACGTTGCTTCTGTAAATGACAACACATGCCCATGCAAAGAGTATTAGGCAGGAGATGTATGGCCCATGCTTGGAGTGTTAGTATGAAATTTCTTAGTATGTGTACCAAAAATGCTTCGCTTAAGTCATTGGTGACAAGTAACCCTAAAAACAAGATGTGGCTACTTATTATGCTTTAGATCTGCAAGAAAAGTGATAAAACCCTCGAAGAAAATATTTGATGCAAACCCAAAACATATAGCAGAAATAAAGAGAAGTGCAATAATCTACTATAAAGACTTTAAATGAATTATAATTTTATTGAAACACCTGGTGAAGGATATTTACAACATGGGCCTGTAAATCCCACTCTGTGGGATGGGTCCTTTTAATGTCCTTGTGCTTCAACGATCTTGTTCTTCTCTTTCAAATATGTAGAAAACCCAACAGCAAGATATAACTCAAGTGGGAGCTCAAATGTTGTGAGATGATAATGGTGACAATGATAATGATCATGGTGAAGAATGAATGGAAAAACCTCTTATTTAAAACAAAGTATTGAATTAAATTAGGACAGGAATTGTCTTTAAGTGCGACTTTTTGGAGTTTCGCGTGGATTTTTGGCAGGAATTTGGCAGAAAAAATTGTGGTGAAATATTGATTTGTGTTGTTTAAATTGGTTTTTTGACTGCATATATGAATTTAGCACCCTCAAAAACCCCTTGGGCACTTTGATTGTGCATATTTCACCCCTCAAACTTGTGATTTCAATGAATCCCTGCCAAATTCTAGACAAATTAGATCAGAAAATAAACCGGAAAACTTTTCTAAAATTTGCACTTAAAGACAACTCAATTAGGAAATGGAAAATAATAAAATACTATTGACCAAATCAAAATCTAACCGTTAGGAATACTTTCTTATATTTTTTGGAGAGGGAAAATATATTCAAAATGGTCAAATATATTTATTTAGAAAATGGTTGAAGTAATTAACGAATAAAATGATTTATTAATCACTTTGTGAGGATTAAGAAAAGTGTGAATTTGAAATAACTATTAAATAATAGTTTAATAAATAAATAGTGATTTATTTAATTATTCCAAGGTGATTTAGTCAAATCTGTTAAGAAATAATTATAAAATAATTATTTCTAGATAAAATTAAATAAATAATGATTTGTTCAATTACTCTCATAGGTTTTTTTTAATTTTAAACAGAAATAATTTAATAAAAATGGTTTCCTAAATTATTTCCTATGGTGAAAAAGATTTTACTATGGCAAAAATTAATCCTACATGGTGTATTTCGATCCACCTAGTTAGAAATGGCTAGGTGATCATTTTTTAGTTGATAACATGGAGTGTTGGTTAGGTGAGGTATGGGGCTTCGCCTATGTTTTAATGTTGAACTTGAGATGAAAAATCGACAAATTTAAGTGCACTTTTGTAGAATGCATTCCTCGCGCTAGATATTTCTGTTATTGGTATTAGTTCAAATTCCATTAAGTTAGCCTCCAACCTGACTGGTTTTGCATACCCAATAGCGGTTATGAAAGGATTCGAGTGAAGTAATTCCTCAGATGATAATCAAGATGGTTGTTATGGTTTGTGAGGACTTATACATCTATTTTTATTTTCATCTAATTCTTGTGTGAGGTTAACATTAATTCCCTTTATTTATGAATCCAGACCCTACATCCACGATTCCGAGTAAGCAATCTAGTGGGAAATTAATGATTTTCTTCTGTGGAATAGTGAACATATGGAGATATTCCAATAGGTAAGGTATGGATGGATATGGAGATTCAAATGGTAATGAGATAGACACAGTTTCTGACCTTGTTTAGAATATAATGGCATGTGTTCATTTGTGCAGGCTAGGGCCATAATGTTAATAGCCAACAATAGAAATTATACCAGTTATTGACATAATAATGTCGACGACAACTGTGCATCACAGACAAAGGAGAAAATTTCAGGTCTTGTTCAGAACTTATCTTGTAGGGATCAGGGATCAATCCCCAGCCTCTAATTTTACCATTTCAATAGAGGAACGCATATGAAATTTAACCCACCCTTCTCAGCATTAAAATAGACGTAATTTTTTTTCTTGTTGCATAATACGATGATCAAGATTTAGAGAGCCATGCTACTTGGTTAAAGTGATTTTTATTTTTTATGTGCCTTCCGTAGGACATCACATCAGCTCTGGACAACTCCTGGAGCTTAAGATAATCGTTTCTAGGGATTCGGCTTGTAAATGAATGGAAGTGCTCTCCCTGGAGATGTTGGAACATAGCCATGGACCTTTCGATTGTGCAGAAAGGAGATATATAAGATATATGTCATGTTGCAAGACATAAAGGAGAAAGACGACACGTGGATAAAGGAGAGAGACGAGATGTGTACAAGACAAAGAGGAAACACGTGGAGAAATGAGATAGACGACATCTATACAGGACACAAGGAGGAAATCTCTATAGTAGAGGACGACGAATCTCTATAGTATCTGTAAGAAGAACCTCATAATAAAACAGTTGTCGACATAATGAAAAAAACCATAAAACTAACTAAATTATAAAATTATTTAAATTATTATTATTATTAATTATAAAAAGAAACATATATATGTTACGGATATACATTAAAAAAAGAAAATAAAAAAGGTTAAGATGGATTTAGGTTGGTATTATATAAATTTCACATCTCTCTCTCTCTCTCTCTCTCTCTCTCTCTCTCTCTCTCTCTCTCTCTCTATATATATATATATATATATATATATATATATATATATATATATATATAAGTGTTCTAATTTTTTATTTTATAAAACTTTGATTTAATCTCTATGGAATATCCACGAAATACTTTTAGTAGTAGTGAGGGTAGAGGGTTTAGATATATCTCAAAAGTATAACTTTTTTATTTTAAGTTTATTGAACAAATGTTATAATATTAAGTTAAAATAAAATATTTATAAAATATTGTGATTGTAAAATGAGTTATAATGGTTTTTGGGCATGTGGTATTGATAAGCCATTTTATTGGCACATGGTAGTGTAACAAAGCCTATTTACAAGTTACTAATATCCATGATAAAGTGCGGATGAATATCCATGGTTAAGAATCTTGTTATATTGTAACTTTAGTATAAGTATTAAGTTTTTATGTGTTTATTAATTAAATTTAAATAGGGTTACAAAATCATTATTAGTCCACTCTAGCAATCGATTTCCATTGACCATTATTAGTTTAGCATAACCAATAAAATTTATAATGTTTAACTTTGAAAAATAAATATTTTTGTTCAATATTTTTAAAAATTATTTTTCAAACTCCCTGATCGGGGGTGCGACGTGGGAACTGAGCCAAATAGGGATTTTAGTCATTATTAGTATCAAGAAGGACAGCGTAGGTGGGCGGTCCATCCAAAGCCTTCCCATGAGTGAAGTTGTTGTCCTTGGTAACAACTAGGTTTTTTTAGGTTGTTCTTAGTTAAGTTAGGTTATGTCATTAGGATAGAATAAGGTCATGAAATTCATTAAATTTCAAATATTGTACATAAGGGGTCTAAATGGTCATTGTTCATGCAACAAAGGTCTTATCAAGGTAAATTTCAAAAAACTCTAATTGCATGCGTAATAAAGGTCATTATGTGACACTTGGAAACTTTTTTCTAGATTCTGCAGCGTAGTTAGTGTAAAACAGTATGATTTCACTACGGAAGTGTCGGACAGTTCTGTAGCGAATTTTCCATCCCTAGAACTTGAAAACGCTACAAACTTTGTTTTTTCTGCTAATGGTGGGATAAGCAGTATCTCGTCATAATTTCAGTGGCTAGTGCACACTTGGTCATCATCGTACTATTCATTTATGTGTCATCATATGTCATGTGTATGTGTGGTAATCATTATGCCTTACATCATTTCGTTTTTCCCGCTTATTTCCTCTTTGATAATTTAGCCTGATTCCTAACTCGAAAAGCACCTCACCTTCATCCTTGTAAGTTGTTTGAACATTTTTTGCCAGCACTCTAGAGTCTTGATTTTTGTCCAGTAGTTGTCTTAGGCTAGGTGTTACATGTGTCAAGGAAGGTGATATCTATCTCAAACAATTATGCAGGTGTCAAAGTAGAAGTTGATGAGCGTTGTGTTTGAAAGCATGGCTTCACATAAAAATCCAAATAAGGGTGGAAATGTGGTCATATATGAGCCCATGGATATGATGCTAATTGCAGAAGACCCCAGCTTCTCACAAGCTTTTGCAAATGCAGGTTGCATGCGGCTCTGCCAAAAATGAAAGGGTACCATTCACAAGTGTCTAAATATTTTGTTGTAAACTTCATTGTTACAGGTTCAAAGGTGGGCATCCTCAATTTTATTGTTTCTCCTGAGAGAATTGCATAGGCAACCAAGATTCCAAGGTCTGGAGAGGAGTGTTTTAAAGCAACAAAGTTAAGCTTCAAAACTATGATGAGTTTCTAAAGGAGGAGCACATAGGCATAGACATGAGCTCAGGCATCTCCAAGACTTGCCTCAAGGACAATTTTTCAAAACTACTGATGGTGCTTCAGAAATACTTTACTTGTGAAATTATATTTCACATGACCTATCAATACCACTTCATATTGTTGCTTCATTTCACAGGTAAACAACCTTTGTATTTACCATTTTTTCTATTTAGGAGTTTAGGAAAAATGGCTGATAAGGTTAAAGCTAAACTTTAAAGCAGTGACACCTCTATTTTTCACCATGGTTTGATAAAATTGTTAGTTATGGAGGAGTTAAAGAAGTTAAATAGAGATTAGTCCAATTTTCTATTCTTGAGTGGGTAGGAGGTGGATGTCCTCATTCCTATAAAGATACCTATATCAAAGGCAAACACTCCAAAGAAAGATAAATATTTTAGGGCTGAAACAAAGGTTGAACATGAGGTGGAAGAGAAGACAGAGGTACAACCCATGGTGGAGCCTATGGAGGTAGAAATTGATCAATTGTAGGAGACATTGGTGCCTAAACAAACCCCTACTAGCAGTAAAGTTAAAACTGATATAAAAACCCACAGAAGGATCACTAAAAATCAGAAAGAGGGGAAAGGAAAGTTAGAAGATATTTTGCGGGCAATTGACATTGAGGAATCTCCTGTTGTGAAGCCTGTAGAGGATAAAGGAGGAAAAACAAAGAAAAAAAATCTTAAGGCTAAGAAGCTAGACTTTTCCAAAGAAGACTCGGGTTTTGTTTTTAAACCTAGGAAGCCACTCACTAGGTCACAGTTATCAAAGGGAGAAAAACATGAGAAGCTGCATAAGGAACCCAAAAAGGAGAAATAGCCAGCAAGGGAAGAAATAATAGAGTTATCTCCAACAGAGGCAGAGGTGAGCAAGGCAAGGAAGGGAAAGGAAAATTTTCAGGAAAAATCTAAACTAGAGCTTCTAAGAGAATAGCTTAAGGAAGCCAGAGAAGATATTTTGGAAACTAAGCAAGAGTTAGCAAACTTTAAACAAGAGAGGCAAGAGCTCACAGAATTCAAAAAATAAGTGAGCAAACAAATAGTTTTTTTATGATGAGGTTGCAGAGGGTCAACGAAGATGTTGAAGAGGGCACTGCCTTTGCACAAAATGATGAAACATATCTTCAAGAGGAACAGGTGGTTGCAATCAGAAAGAAGGAAGTTACAAATCCAAGTCAAAGAATTGGAAATACAAATGGAGATGGTGCAAGAAGAGTTGAAGAAAAAATGTTTAAAATGATTGTGATGGAAAATGACCCTGCTACTCCTTAAAAGATGGTAATACACACATTTTTTGGCCACTTTTTGTCTTAGGATATCATATCAAGTCATTTACAAGGCTGCAACCATGTTTTTGAATTTGAGGAGAACAATTGCAAAATCTAGTTCAATTAAGCAAGTTCGTAGCGAGCTCCAAGCTTGAAGACGAGTTTTCTCTACAAACTCGCTATAGAATTTTTTGAGGTAAAACTTTCAAAAAAATATCATGTTAGGGGTAAATGAAGGCATGTGTTTACCTTATTAGACCCAATGAAGACCCTCTCACAAGCAGAAAAGTCAAACAATTTGCAGAAGGTGGTGTTATGAGAATGCTACGAAAACTACGCTATGAATTTGCCTAAAATAATTTGTTTTTAAAAGTTCTTGTTGATGTTATTAATAGATATAGAGTCATTTTAGACTAAAAACTCTTTCAAACAGAATTATCTCTATTTTTTCTCAATGTAATGGAATCCTTTTTGGATTAGATCTCTATATCAGGTTCAAGGGTCTAGCCCAGGTGGAAGATCTATGTAAAAGGGATTTCACTCTATAAATAGAGGATTTTTAGAGTTAGAGAGGGTTGATGGATGTAATGCCCAGAGCTACTATGTAATTTGTTTTCACTCAGTTAATAGATAGTTGCACCAGTGTTTTGTTCAGACCTGAGATTCTGATTGATATTTTATGTTTTTTTTTCCTTTATCTTTTGAATGTTAATTTAGCCTGCTCATACATAATTACTTGGAATTCATAATATCCTATGCTCCAATTTCCTTTATGTATTATGTTTGTTGTTAGAGTTATTTTGTAAGAGCTCATGTGCCTCAGTTTCCATGAATGATACTTATTTGTAATTGAATTTCTATGATTGAATCCATGCCCAATGGTAGCCCTCACTCACCTTGCACCTGCAAAAATCATCTGAAAGACATATAAGAGTTACTCATCTTCATTATAAGTCTATTTATTGAATATATTACTTTTTCTTGAGAGAGCCCTCCTGGTTGGAAGGGATAACTTCCAAGCCCATGTGGTTTAAAATATTTACATCAAATTGACTGTTGAACAGCTCAATTAGTCCCAGTTTGGTGATAACATAAGTAATGAAGGAACTTCAGCTCCGTAGTTGTAAGTCAGTTTGGGTTTTGTGCGGGAGTTATATATCCCTCTAGGTGGTGAGATGTGTATACTACATGCATCCATACATTGGGCTCTATTCCATAAGGTGGTTTAAATTCCTCGACGAGTGTTGGTGTGAAGGAGGAATAGGGCGGGAGACAGTCAAGGCGCGAAGGCACAGTGCGCACTTTGGTATGTATCTCAGGCCTTTTTGGTTAATGTCGTGAAGGTTTCACCTCAAAACATGTTTGAAGAGTGGAGAGGTTTGAGGACATTGTTCCTCATGAAAAATGGATTGTTGGTTAATCTAGAATTCATGGTATTCGCCATATCGATTTATGTTTTCTTTGGAAAGTTACTTACAAAAATGGGAATGCATAGTAATTCAAGGTTTGTAATTGATAATATGTCTGTAAACATGGTCAGTGAACTGGTTCACCTCTAGTCTCAATTGCTTCATAAATTTGGGGGTAGTATACTAGTTATGGGTGCTAGAAGGGACCAAGTGGGTAAACCCTAGGTATCGGCACTTGATGGCTTCGTCACCTATTCCACAGCGCAACTCGGTACAAAGGAAAACTATGGTTTTCGGAAAGGCAGTTGAACACCATAACAGTTCTATGTGTTTGGAAACGATTAGTTAACAATGTATTGGTTTGTCTACTCATTTCAAGTCTGCCTAAACTGTCAACCCCTCGGGCTCCTGCACTGTGGGTTTTACCTCCTATGCGGGGAAGAGAGGCAACGCAGTTGCTGGGTGGTCTGTCAAAAGGAAAAATGGTAAAGGCAGAGTCTAGAAAAGGCAATCGAGGGCATTGAGGTCATGCCCACAATCTGCCAAAAGACAAAGGAAAAGCACAACAGGCATCGACTAGTCGACCCCCATGTCAACGAGGAAAGAAATCTGATGCTGAGAATATGAAAAACATCCCGCAAACGTACAGTGTTGGGACCCCAGCACAGGTACAAAATGTGATTTTTCATGGGATAAAGAGCTTAAGGCAAGAGCACTAGCCGAGCCACCGATGAAGGAATGGGAACCCTTGGTTGCAGGCCCTGGACACACCCGTGGCAGGCTCACATTGTTTAAATATTATATCCACATATATTGTCTTATGAAATTCATTGTGGCGAAAGCCATAGCTGCACCACAGGAAGTCGAGGTTCCTCCAAAGAACGAATCGAGCCTCAAAGAAATGCTGAGAGAAATTTTATCCATGCAACTACAGCTGCAACACCAGAAATTTTTCCTCGACAAAATCGAACGCCAGCTTCAGGGTCTGCATCAGTTTGAAATGCCCGGGTCAAGTGCTAAAGACCCGGTGCCAGTAGAATCATCTAATGATTAGTTACCGGGGCGACTAGTTAATTTGTGTTGTTGTTTCTCACGATGATCAGGTTGGATAACATTTACTTTCATAGTCTTAAGTTTATACTGATAACAAACTTTATGGCCTATCAGGCTTGGATAAAAAGATTAAAATTGCTAATGTTTTGGATGGCTTATGATGCTTACCAGTGGTCAACAGACCTGGTTTCCTTCGGGCAGGTTGAGGCTATCGAATATATTTTATGTAACCTGCTTTGATAAATGAATGAATAAAGAGGTACTACCAAGCTTACAAAAAAAAAAACTATTTTTCAAACGTGGGATTGGACCATAACTTGAAGGTCTTATTGTAGCCTTTGCATGATATAATGCCATGTGGATAAGTATAATATTTTATGTCATAATTTATGGATATCGTTCCAATATTCATGCATGAACTTTAGATATTTGTGTACTGATTTTTTAATACAAAAATAAAATCCTTGAAAATAGCTCATACTCACATAAACACCATATTTACCACAGTTACTTCCCACTATAATTTAAGCAAGTCCTTGCATAAAAAATGGATAGTAAAAAGTGTTACCATAGTCCCTGCCTCTTAAGTGGATGTTACGTTTTTAGAAAAGTTTCAAATTGATATATGAAGTGGAAAAGTTAATTTCCTACTAAGGAATAAGGACTTGCATAAATTTTGGGTGGGTAGTAACCACTACTAAATGTGCACATTTACACTTTTACTCCTACATGTTAAAGCGTTGAAGAAAACATAAATAATCATAGGCAGTACTCTGATAGGTATATTTATTTCCATCTTGTTCATGTTTATATTTTATGAAAATACTTGCTTAAGTTATGGTGGGAAACAATTGATGGCAAATAGGTTATTTACATGAGTATGAGTTATTTTCAAGGATTTTAATTTTACGTGGTTTTCCTATGAAGCTTAACAATGAAAAATCATTGCACAAATATTTAAAAATCATGGCAACAAAAATATGATATCAATTAGGGATGACCATGAGGGCCTGGAGATGAGAAGGTAATGACCATGAGGGCCTAGAGATGAGAAGGTAAATACAAATATGAGAAACTATAATCTGGTTAATTGTTATGTCCTTGTAATACTAGTATATCCCCTTATTTCTATTGTTAGTATAGCCCCCTTATTGTTATTGTCGTGCCCATGTAGTCCCCATATTGTTATTATTGTGCCCCATAGAAGCCCACTATTGTTATTTTTGTGCCCTTACATTGTTATTGTTATGTCGGCTAGGATTATATTCTGACCCGTTGGACTCATATATATATAAAGGAGGTTTTTTCATTTGTATCATCCAAGAATTTTTCATTTATGTAATGTAAATGAGGTTGCCCCCTCAAAGAGGTTGATTTCTAAGTCTTTGATATTTATTTTCTTCTATTTTGTGAGCTGGTTACATAACATTTGGTATCATAGCTTTGTATTCTAGGGTTTCGCTACTGCAAACAGAACATCGTGGAATTTTCGCTAAACCTTTTTTTCTACGAAGGTTTAGAAGCTAAAAAAAAAGCTATTTGAGTCGAAATCCTGAGGAACGTCGTGTAAAAATTTCAGAACTTGGTTCGCAATATTTTCGGAGATATGATCTCTAGAATTTAGGGTTTTGGAAGGCTACAGCATTTTACCTCAAAGAGGTGACCGAGGGAAAATCATCATAACTTTTAGATCATTGGAATTATGTAAAAAGTGGTCGAAATTGCACGGACTATAGTTGCTTTTGTATCGATTTCAGAGTTGAAGGTTGAAACAGTGACACATGGCACGTCGTACAAGTTAACTCTATTTAACCAGCCCATAATTAGGTCATTGTGGGAGATCGGGCATAACTTTGTCTTGAAGAATCCAAATTTGACATGTGCATTTAAAAGAAGACTGAAAGGGATACTAAAGGATTGAAGTTCAGTTCTTGGAGATCTTAAATTACAAAGTTAAAATTGTTTCAAGATCGAGCTCCTAAAAGCAAGAAAAAAGTGTGTATTTAAGTATATATATATATATATATATATATATATATATTTCATAGCTTTTATTTGAAAAATCAATTTGAAGTGATTCCAAGGGCATATTGAAGCATTGATATCTGTATTAGGTTTCTAAAATTCATCCAACAAATAATTATACACGTATTAAGCCATCAAAAAACTCTACTATGATGCATGAAGAGGAAGATCTGCAGTACGATATATCAAAATTACGGTACCAAGTTCAACAAATTTCGATCTCACAAAGAGAAACCAAAGATGACATAGATGACTTAAAATCAGACATGGAGGTTAAGTTGGATGGTTTGAGGTATGGAATGAAAGCATGGATGATCAAGCATTGGAATATCACATCGAGCATCAACAACAATTTCTCCAACTCTTAAAAGATAACCTAACTTTGGTGCATAATTGAATAAAACAACAGGCAGATCAACATCGTAGCAAAATAAGTTTTGATGTAGGCGACTAGATACTTTTACAAATACAACCATGCAAACAAATGTCCCTCAAGCAAGCTAAGAAGGATAATAAATTGTCACCAAAGTATTATGGTCCTTACAAGGTGTTGCAAAATATTGGTACTATGGCATATAAATTGGAGCTTCCTGCATCTTCCCGAGTGCACCCAGTTTTCCATTTTTCGTGCTTAAAAAAGGTTATAGGTGACAAGATCCCAGTTCAAACAATATTTCCAGAACCTAACGAAGAATTAAAAATCATATTGGAACCTGAAGCAGTCACAGAAACAAGAACTCGACAGCTACGAAATCGATCAATTTCATAGTATCTCAACTTGAAGTGGAAGAACTTACTTGTTGATGATTCAACATGGGAGGATGAGAATTTTACACATAAGCATCCATAAATAATCAAGCGTTGAGGAAAACACTTGTTTGAAGGAGAGGGGCATGTTAGGTCCCTATAATACTAGTGTATCCCCTTATTTTTATTATTAGTATAGCCTCGTTATTGTCATTATTGTGCCCATGCAGTCCCCATATTGTTATTATTGTGCCCCATAGAAGCCCACTATTGTTATTGTTGTGCCCTTACATTGTTATTATTATGTCGACTAGGATTATATCGTGACCCATTGGACTCCTATATATAGAAATGAGGTTCTATCATTTGTATCATCCAAGAATTGTTCATTTATGTAATGTAAAGGAGGTTTCCCCCTCGAAGAGGCTAATTTCTAAGGCGTTGATATATATTTTCTTCTATTTTGTGAGTTGGTTTCATGATATTAACCCAGACTTATGAGGATCAAGCAAGGATCATTCTGATTAATAGCGCCAGCCATCTCCATGTCGCAATTCGACAAAAGGTGTGAACCATTGTCTACCCTACTGTTTCAAAAGATTGGATAAGAAGGTCGTGAGACAGAAGTTAATGTATGTGTGGGCACTAAAATAAGAAAAATATATTTAGGGTAAAATTATGCCCTTGGTCTATTGTATCTTTTTCAAAATGTCCATAAAAAATTGAATAGTAGTCGAACTTTTTACTAATTTCTGGTTTATTTTGATTCGGGAATATTTTGTAGATCATGTTTTTTTTAAGTGGATGGTTATTGTCCTTAAATCCAATTGCCTCATTTATTTCAGGAATATATATCTCCCAAGGATACTTATATTGAATTCATGGCTATGCATCTTGAGCTTTCATGCAAAATAAATTGCTTTCATGTTCTAGTATTATTTGCCTTGGTAGTTCTCTATTTTAAAAGAAAGTATGTTTCAACTAGGGCTTTCAATTTAGTGTTGTATTATTCTGTAAAAAGCATATTGCATTGGTTTTGAACTAACGTTGAGATAGGTGACGTGTAATAACGATGTATATGGAAAAAACTCAATAGCCATACTCATATGTATTCAACTTTGCACTGCTTAAATAGAAAGATTCAAATTTTAATTTACACCACATAATCATAATGATTCAAACCCATTGTAATCATATCGTAACAATATTTAGCTCAAGTATCCATCATATGAATTAATTTGGAATGGAATATATTGAGATGCAGACAATTCTTATAAATAGCCATGGCATCAAACCATTTGGAACCTACTATTGAATAGTTGTGTTCAATGTTTGCTAAAAAAGTTAAGAAAATTATTTTAGAATCTATTATATGAAAATTTGTGAGTACCAATTCACTCGGTACAACAATGCTCTTTGCATAGACATTACAACCAAAGAAAATTAAAAGTATTTGTCTTGTAATAAAATTTATCTTCATATTGTCCATAGGAGCATGTTATGATATATGCATACAAGGCAACATCAAACCATGAATTCTTCTATCTTCTACCAAGCTAGCTAAAACATCTATTTCAGCAACCTAAGTGACTATCAAAATTATTTTGTAGATCATGATAAAATTACAAAATATGTAGTTGTTTCAATATTCCAGATCTCTTGAAGTCACAAACACCATAAGACTGCAATTCACAAAGTACCAAGTACCCAAATTCTTATAGAAAGAAAAATTGTGATTAAATTTTGCTTATTGATGAAAATATTAAACAGATTACAGAACCAAAATAACCCTAAACCATATATGAATGAATAGAACCTGAAAACTTGTTGTGATACAGAGAAAAATTGACAAATTAAAACAACACAAGAATTTATATAAAACACTATATACATATATTTCACGATAAATAAAAGAACCCAAGATGTTTGAAAGACACTTTCAGAAGAAAAATCAAAAGCCCATAATGACATACTTGTATCAATACTTACTATTAATGAAGAATCTGATGTTTTGCAATGATAATGGAATTAACTACAATTTAATAGTATGGAATAGAAGGAAAAAATCAAAAGCAAAATCTACATCCAAATGGTCGTTAGGACAACCGTTTAGATTCTAAAATTGTAAGGTGAGGGTTGTTGGACTTAACTGCCTCAACGAGCCATGTAGTATATGTGTTGAATTTATTTGTTTGGGGTGAGATTCTTTTGTTTGCCATGTTGTTTTAAATGTATGAACAAAATATTGTTATTTTTATAACCTTAAAAACATTGTGTAAAATAAACAAAATTGTTATGTTCAAACATGAAAAGCATTAATCCTTTAATTCCTTACTAAGGGGTAAGAACTTGCATAAATTTTTGGTCGGTAGTAACCACTAATAAGTTTGCACATTTACACTTTAACTCCTACATGTTAAAGCATTGAAAAAAACATAAATAATGGTAGGAAGAAACTCCCAATAGGTATATTTATTTTCACCTTTTTCATATTCACTTTTTATGCAAATATTTTGCTTAAATTATGGTGGGAAATAATTGATGGTAAATAGGTTATTTACTTGAGTATGGGCTATTTTCAAGACTTTTAATTTTATGTGGTTTTCCTATGAAGCTTAAAAATAAAAATAAAAATCATTGCACAAATATTTAAAAATCATGGTATAAATATTGCTACTCCATCCATAAATTATGGCAAAAAAAATGGGGCAGTTATCCACATGGCACAAAGGTTGCAATAAGACCTTCAAAGTTATGGTCCAATCAAATGTTTGAAAAATAAATATTTGTGTTTCGAAGTAAGCATTGTAGTTTGCATTGATGAATTCTAAACTAATAGTGGTCAACAAAAAATCGATAACTTATGGTCCAATCAAATGTTTGAAAAACAAATATATTTTTTTCAAAGTTAAACATTATAGCTTGCATTGGTGAATGCTAGACTAATAGTGGTCAACAACAAATTGATTGCAAGAGTCCTCCCTAGGGACTAATAAGATGTAAATAAATATAGGATTCATTTCCCACCATTATTTATGTTTTCCCTGACATCATGTAGGAGTAAAATTGTAAATGTGTAGACTTGCTAGTGGTTACTACCCACCAAAACTTATGAAGCCCTTGTGCATCAGCAACCAATTAATTTATCCACTTCACATTTCAATTTATTAGCTTCTAAACAAGACTATGGGATTGCAACACATGTTTTAATTTATATGGTAAAATGAATCTTAATTTATAGCTATTACTTATACGTTATATATTTTAATGTGATATGTATATTATGATTTTCTTTTATTAAAAAAAATGTTCGTACTTTTATTAATAAAAACAAATTACAATATAACAAATTGCATTTTATTATGTTGATTACAATTAACTTTTTATTATTAATTGAGCCAAGATTGAAATGTTTACATTCATTGATTCATTCATTGAAATGTCCTATATTGGGTTCCATATTACTTTTAATTTTTTTTTTAATTGAGTCGTCATATAAATGTTAAATGTTTCCAAACATCACAACATCACCACTACAACATCACCTCCCACATTTATTTATTTTTCCTATATATATTTTTCCCGAAATTTAAAAAAAATTAACACATTTACTTACATTGAGCCTACACTTTTGACACAATCAATTTAATTAAAATAGCAAAATGAACATAACTACTTTGGAAATAAATATCAACCTTTGATTTTTGTATATTACTAAGAATATTCTAAAATATTTCATGGAGGTTAAATCCCTACCATCTACCTAATAATTATTGATAATTAAATTAAATTTTAAAAGCCTATTTCAAAATAGGCATGCATATCAACATAATTAAGCACTGAGAAGAATCAAATTTATTGTTGCAAAAAAAAATTAGAATGCAAAACTTGAACAAATGTTTGCACCTCAAGATATTTCATCTCTCTTAGCACTTGATAGGTTTGTATTTAACATGGATCCATTCTCTCTCTCTCTCTCTCTCTCTCTATATATATATATATAGAGAGAGAGAGAGACCATATGTCAAATCCATGCTCAGCATGGAAGAGATTACATCTCCTTCATATTGAGCAACACATTCATAAAATGTTTTAAGAAAAATAAATTTTATGTTTTTATTTTCTTTCTATAATATATACATAGTTTATATTTAAATAATTTATTCAGCATGGCAATTGAAATATTTTATTTATGACCCACATTATCCACATTAAACATTGAATGACTTACAAATCTCCCTCACACCTTGAACTAGAAAGCACCTATCACTGAATAAGAAATATATCTATCTATATATCTATATATATTGCTTAAGGTGCATGTTGGAATACTTTTTTTATTGGAATCCACATTGAACTTTTTTTATTAATACTTTTTAAATGGAACATATCAATTCCAAATTTAAAAATTAAATAAATTACAAATCTCTCTCACAATGAAAAGTGAAAATAAAAAATAAAAAATAAAAAAATTGTAATTTCAATTACTTTATCTTTCTCTATATAAAGTTGATAAAAAAATATTTTATTTAATGTAGACATTGAAATATTCTATTTATGGCTTGCAATAAATTATTTTTTTTGTTATTAATATATATGTACACCACATGTCAATTGAATGAATTGTCTATCTTGTTCACATTGGAATGTAATATTAATATTATTTTTAAATGTCACATGTCAACTTCCTCAAAACTAGTGAAGGATTAACACATTTCCTTCATATTAGAAAGTAGAAAACAATTATAAGAAATTAAAAAAAAAAAAAAAAAGTTTCAATTACTTTAGAAAAATGTCTTTCAGATTAATTTACTTTGTCTCTTTGTAAAAAGTTGATAAAAATTTAAAATAATTTATATCAGCAATTTTCCAAACCAAATCACATAATTATTTTTAATGTGATTTGGTCGAGAAAAATATTGATATAAATCATGAATCACAAAAGCCTACACTATGATATTAAAATCATTTATTTATAATTTTAAAAGTTATTTTTAATGTAAATATTATTTATTATTTTTAAATGTAATATTAAGAACAACAACTTCTCCATACTTGTATTACTTTTTATTATTTAATTTTTAATTTTAGCTCACATTATGATTTTTTTTTTTATTTAACAGTTCATCACAACATCAAAGTGTCCACCCAAAAAGTCATTTCATTTTAATTAATTAATATTTTATTATTATTATTATTATATAATTTTTTTTCTTTTTTTCTTTTTTTGTTTAACCTTTATTTTTATCCAAAGAAGTATAGGGAGGCGAAGGAATTGCAAAGTGGCCAGAATCCGGACAAAAAAAATTCAATAAATCTTGCAATAATAATGTTTGAATCATGTTTTTCCTGGTGGAAATGGATTCAACACCATCAAAAATCTCAGAGGCACCCAAAATCTTGAAGTTTGACAGAACATAGATTTTCAAAAATCTTGATCAAATTTCCATGATTTTTAGGGCAAAAAAGCAAGTTGGTTAGACTAGAGCCTTTTATCCTTTACCCCTAACTTTAATGATATTATTTCTAATTTTTGGAATCCATTTCACTCTCTCCTCATTTTTCACTATCTTTTTTGTTCAAAATAATTTTTATTTATTTTTATTTTTTTAATATTTTTTTTAATTTCCTTATCAAAACATAATGTCAAAATACATCATCAATAAACCCTGTAACAAAGATAGCTCAATTATAACAAACATAGCTCAATGTAGGCGGCTTCATTCTGCCTTGAAAGAAACTAGGAACTATTAACCCCTACAATATAAGAAAAATATCAACAATAAAAAAGATTCTCAAAACATATTTGTCTACTAGAAGGTAACATAACAAAAGGATTTCTGCCTTGAAAGAAACTAAGAACTATTAACCCCTACAATATAAGAAAAATATCAACAATAAAAAAATTCTCAAAACATATTTGTCTACTAGAAGGTAACATAACAAAAGGATTTTGAACAACACAACAGCCGATTAAGAGTCTAAAGAAGTGACCAATGCAGGGTCTTTAGCACAGCTTAGTCTAAAAAGGTCGCGTTTTGGCCCAGAATCCGGCAATGATTTTCAGAAAATCCGGTAAAGATTTGTCCAGAATCTTGTTTACAGTTTTTAAACTTTAGTATTTCGGGTGCCCTAAGGGTTTTTCATAGTGTTGAATCCATTTCCAGCATCAAAAATGGATTCCAAACACTCAAACCACCTGTTTTTTTGAGTTTTAACTCGCTGGATTCCAACAGTTTTCTGTCGTCCGGGCCAAAACGCGGCCCCGGTAGACAACTCTCTTTAGCACTAGATCCTGGTGAAGTTGTGAGTTCCAACTCACACTTACAAATGATTTTCAATATGAGCAATCATGTCTTCTGACTTTTCCATGCAATTCCATTGATTTCGTTGGCCACCGTTAATGTCCTGCAAAGCAACAATAATATTGTATTTTTCTTCTTGTTTATCTTTTAAGATCCATCTCGAGAAGGTATTCATTTGTCAGTGTAAGGCGATGGTATTGAGGTATTGCTTCTTTCTTTCCAGTTCTAAAATGGAGGTTAATCAATTTGTGGTTTCAATTTTTTTACCTATCGTTGTAGAATTTTTAATTGTTATTCAGAAAATGTTGGATTTGAAGCCTGATTGTATCTCTTTTTGCTACTAACAATAGGTGACATGGTGGGCATGAGAAGGACCGATGAGAATAAATATAAGTGCATTGTCTAATTTTAGATCATTGTAATAATTAATGTTTATATTTAAATATATAGATTTTTTTATGTGGATATATATATTTTTAAAAGTATTAAATTATATTTAAATAGTATATTGAAATAAATCAATGATAATTAAAAGTATGACATGGTATACTTTATTTGTTTTTTCTTTAGTTTTTTTAAACCATAGTGATATATCTACCTAGCAATGTGAATTAATTTAAACATAAATATAAAACCATATACTTAACCATTATTTATAGTTAAGATAGTTTGATCTCCACAATGGAGCTTTTTCGTATTTGGCTTACTTTTTTTTTTGTAGGAGAGCAATGAGAATAACTATGTACTTGACATAGATGGTTACATTTGGAGTTAGTTTACCATATATCTTGTATTAATAAGATATACTATATATTTTAGCTACTACCTTGAAGGAAAGCAATAAGACGTTTTTTTTTAAGCTCATGTACAAAGTTTAGATGGGAGAATAATTTTATTTTTTAAGATAAATACATTATCTATATTTTGATAATTAAGTAATTAATGTTTCTATATAAATATATGGATTATTTTTATGTAGATATATATTTTTTTAAAATCTTAAAATTTGAGGAAATAAATAGTATGTTAAAATTGTTAGTAACATAGATGGTTAGATTTAGCATTAGTTTACTCTATATATAAAGTTAACAACATATATTATATATTTTGATTACTATATTGAATGAAAGCAATTAGATGTTTTTTTTAATCTCATGTACAAAGTTTAGATGGGAAAATAATATAATTTTTAAAGATTAGTGAATTATTTTTATTTAGATAATTAATATTTTTATCTAAATATATAAATTACTTTTATGTAAATATATATTTTTAAAAAGTATTAAAATTATATTTAATTTATATGAGGAAATAAAAAGTATGCGAAAATAAATCAACTAAAACTAGTATAATATAGTATACATTTGTTTTTTGTTTTGGTTTTTTAAAACCTTAGTGGTTGAATTTTCCTAGCAATGTGAATTAATTTAAATAAAAATAAAAATTTATATGCTTGCTTAACTATTTTTTAAACTTGAGGTATTTTAGAGGTATTTTAAAACTGGCTTAGATCCATCTTAACTCTGGATCTATTAAGCATCAAGAGGGATCAAATCTCTCGAGGTGTAAAGCTTTCGTAGATTTTTGCACTCAAAAAAGAGGTTTGCACCTCAAGAAATTTGATCCCTCTCGACGCTTAATAGATTCAAAGTTAAGATGGATCTATAGGATGGTTTAATTTAATTTTATGTTATTTGAAATGGAGCGAGGTTGTAATTTTTTTATGTGTTAATGCAATGTTATGTTCATTCATTAGTTTGTAACAATTTCTTTCTGTATTTGATCTTGAAAATTTCTCCCCCATATTGGGTTGTAGGGCATCTCAGTACTCTTTGTGCAATGATGGGTGGAGTGTCCACCCAAAAAAATTGGACATTTCAAATTTTTTTACAAATTTAATCTCCAGAAAAGCTCAGGATATTACCAACTCTTTGTCATTTTCTTGGACCCTCTATCCTAAAGGTGATGTATTTGTTAACAATTTTAGCATCCAAAATTTATAGTTCATAATTGAAAATCTATGTCCACCTATAATTTTCCCACTTAAGAATATTTTTTTCTAACAACCCTTTACTAAGGTCCACCTCAACACAAATACAAGTATATGTATTTAAACCCACTTTAGCTCTCGCAGTCTTCTTTTTAATATATTTTTCTATTATATATGTGTCCTCCAATACTGATAAACTCCAAATTCGTATTGATAACTTTGGAAAATGAACCTAGTACAAACATTATAGTCACAAACATAACATAACGATCAAATTTTGGAAACCATGGCACTAAAAGCAATCCCACTCTCCTCCAAAACTACAGTCCTTCCTCCATAACTTTTTGATATATATATATAACAATGAAAAAATAGTTTTTCACAGTCATGAGAATATTGTATTGAATCAAAATTCATGCCTAGATCACAGCTTGTACAACGGGTGAATACAATGTAAATCCTTTGAGGCTAGTTGTACTTGTAGCCTCACGATTGTCTTTATTCTAAGTATCTATTAGTCATTTTACTATCGTAAAATACACATGGTCTTTGGAGGTGTAAATTCTCCAAAATACCTGTAGACACCAAAAAAAAAAAAAAAAAAAGTGCATTACATAGAAAACCCATTGTTAAGGAATAGTTACAAGGGAAGGAATACCGTTTCTCATTAGGACTCCTACGTCCAGGTTTACACCTTTATTAGAAAGATACACATGAAAGAAATTAAAAGTAGAGAAAGCTAGTTCCATATTCCTGATTTGATTAATAACGCTTTGAAACTTGCAATCCTTAGGCAATGATCCATGAACAAGGTGATGGATAACCAACTATGAATCTCCCAACACCATAAAATATGAACTGTTTGCTTCTTTGGCTAGAAGGAGCCCTTGCATTAATCCATATGCCTCTGCCACATTATTTTTGTAACTGTCTAACCTCCAACTGTACTCAATTTCAATTTTCCATTGGGGCTGAGAAAAACCTGTCCTGCTCCTACCACCCCACAGATTATGCTTTGAAGCACCATAAAAATTCAACACAAAAGGATGTCTAGGATTTCCTCTGTTTCTTGAGTTCATCTTGATCTAGCGTCAACTTCCACCATTCTCCAGGTCTTGATGGAGTTTTCTTTCTCCTTGGCAAACTAGGAAGGAGGTTAAGAAGTCATTCGTTTTCTTGGGAATCCAAATTTCCCATATCAATAGGGAGGGCATAATTCTTCCAATATTCAACACATAACAGTCAAGCTCTTAAGGCTAAAAAGTGAGGAGGATACAACTTCTCATTGAAAATGTTGTCATTTCGAGCTATCCAAACCTTCCAACAAATATATTTTTGGAGCTCCAACTAAATTTGTTTGAAAGAGATCGTTCCTTTGAAATTTTCAAGGTAGAAACCCTCCAAAGAAGAGAAGAGGGAGGCGGGTTGGTTAGGCCATCAAATTATAGAGAATAGAGGAGCAAGGGTGAACTCCCAAACTTCACAAACAAAGGAACAATTCAGAAACACACGAGAAACTATTTCTTCCTATCCTGAGCATAAAGAACAACATGAGGGACCAACCATTCCTCTTATTCAAAGATTATCTGTTGTCAAGATTATACCATGTATTAGCAACCAACAAAAGGAGTCGAGTTTAAGTGGAAAATTGAGAGTCCAAAATAGTGACAAAAAATGAGACTTTGGAGGAAGTCCTGCATGAAACAATCAAATAGAGTGGCATACTTCAAACTGTAAATTCTAAGTTCCTCCATACCTAGTGATTCATAGAGGCCCAATTCCTAGGGTTCTAGACAATCAACATCAACATCATTAGGCTAAATAAAGCTTAGAGGTGGTGTGGAACATAACCCAAGTCCCAAAAAATCCATGAACAAGAGCTATCTAATTTTGAAATATCTAATAGTGTGAATTATCTTTCAGAGATCAGGTAATCTCTTAAGGGGATTAGTTCCTCGTGACTTTCCAAATCCTTCTTATTAAGGATTCGATCCAACCATAGATTTATGGACTTCCCATTCCCTGAATTGATCCAGATTTATGTAGGAACACAACAGAATACACATATAATCATAAATACAAAGATGCAGCGGAAATAACACTTCTTTTCATTATTATCAAAGAACTGAAATTTGTTTACAGTCAGAATGGAAATAAACTAGCTAGGGCATTGGTAGCTTATCTCTGAGAAGAGATGTGGTGGCTACAGGCCTCTGAACTGTGTTACGATGAGGCTTGAGGGCCTATTTATTATTGAGAAACAATGGAAAACCCTAAACATCCAAAAAACTAACCATGGGAGATGAAGAGCCAAGACTATGGGCCCCATTTGGGTAAATTGGTACATCAACTTCTCGGGGATGTAACTTTGGCATATGATCTTCGTTTGACAAGCACCATACATCGTTAGAAATATCTATCTGAGGAATAAAAATTTTGATGTGAGAAACATCAAAGGAACTTCCATGCTGCTCCCAGTTTCCCAAAAAATGTCATTTAGGGCCTCAAAACAACTCCAGAAGTTCAGGACCCAAGAAACTGCTAAAAATAGTAAATTCTGCTACAATTAAGGAAACTAAAAAAACTGAAAGAAACAATGGTGGGGCCCCAAGTGGAATAGGCGGGTGGCCACCAATATCCACCTATATCATTCCTCTTTCCATTGGAATCATTGATCCCCATTGTGTTGATTTCCTCCATGAGATGAGGAAACTTCTGCAAAACTTGGTCCCTCATGAACCACTTGCCTTCGTGCAGGAGTTGGCCAGCTTTGAAAACCTGATATAGTTGGATCTTTTGTTAGCGAGTGTTATTGATTTTCATGTCCATGATATAGTCTATGGTGGCCTATTCCATGCAGTCTGGGTTTAACTCTGTTGGTGTGAGTTGTTCTGCAATGTCGGAGGTGTCCAGTAGAGGTGGGAAGTAGGGCTGAAGGCGGTCCACATTGAATACTGGGTGCAGACAAAGGAATGGTGGAATACTAGGCTTGAAGGCATTGGTCCCAACAACCTTGCTAATGGTGTACGGCCCATATCAAAGCGGGTGAATCTTGTGGTGGGGTCAAGTGAGACACTCCTTCTGCAAATGTAGCCACACTTTGTCACCCACTTGGAAGCTATGTCGCACCAGATGTTGATCATGTCATTGCTTGTACTTAGAATTGGATTTTTCCGATATGTCATGAACCTGTTAGTGGATGTGCTGAATGCGCTCAAGTAAGTTGTTCGCTTTGTTAGCTATAGACTGGACATGAGTCGAATCGGCCTGAGTAGTCGCAAATAGCATGGCTATGTCAATGGGACATAGTGGTTGGAATCAAAATCCCACCTGAAAGGGGCTAATTGAGTTGTGGAGAGCCCGATTATAACTTTCTTGTACATAGGAAAGGCTCTCATCCCATGTGTGTGGATGCTTTGAATTGTACATGTGCAGAATGTGTACAATCATCCTGTTGACGACCTCTATCTAACCATCAGTTTGGGGATGGAAAGTTGTGGACTTGGTGAGCTTGGTGTCTAGCATTGTCCATAGGCTGGACCAAAATGTGTTGAGGAACCTGTTGTCCCGATCTGAGATGATAGACTGTGGGATCCCAAAGTGCACCCACACTCGTTCAAAGAAGAGTTTAGTGGTGGCTTTTGTTGTGATATTCTTCCTGCAGGCCGCCATAATGGCCATCTTCGAGAATCCGTCGACGACCATGAAAACATAGTCGTTTCCATGCTTAGAAGAATTAAGGCTCGACTTGTAATCCATGGAGATGGATTCCCAAGGTCGACTAGGGGTAGGTAGCGGAGTATAGAGGCCTTGCTTCTTGATGGTTGGTTTGGAAATGGTTCAAGTAATGTAGGATCTAATGTACTTCTCGATATCCTGTTGAAGGTTCCACCAATAGAAATACTTTTGCAGTACTGCAACTATTTTCTTGACCCCAAAATGCCCAGCGAGTAGAATTTAGTGTGCTTCCCAAATCATCTTGGCACTCTCGCTTGAAGGAACACAAAGGTGTCCCGGGTGACATAGCAGTGCATCCTGGACTTGAAAATTTTGAACTTGTGTACCCTCCAAGAGTTTCTTGTATGTGTGGTCAAATTCTCGATCACTCTTATAGAGAAGCGGCCAATCAGAGGTCTCATGCCCACAAGAGTTGAGAACAGTGGTTAGCGTCATGATCGGTGGTCGGCTGAGGTAGTCTGCGACATTATTGGGGTTTCCCTTCTTGTACTTGATGTTAAAATGAAACTGTTGCAGATATGTGGACCACTTCTGATGGTGATCGTTATGCAACTTCCCTTGTGTTTGTATGAACAGCAGGGGTCGGTGGTTTGTGTGGATGGTCGTTTCCTTCCCCAAAATGTAATGCTTCCATTGTCGGCAAGCCTGCATAATGGAATACATTTCTTTGTCATAATTGGGATACTTGCGAACTGTGTCAAACAGTGTCTCACTGTTGCATGCCACTGGATGCCCCTATTGAGTAAGAACAGCCCCAATAGTCAGAGGCATTTGTCTCGATCTCAAATGGTTGTTGCAAGTCTGGTAATGTGAGAACTGGGGAAGAGAAAAGGCGATGTTTCAATTCTACGAACGCCTTATGTTGAGATTCTGACCAGAAGAAATTTTCTTTCGCTCCTCCCTTGGTGTCTTGACTCAAGGGCCTAGTGATATGAGAGAATCCCAACACGAACCTGCGGTAGAAATTATCAAGCCCCAGAAAGTTGCGAAGCTTTGTTAGAGTGGTTGGGGCTGGCCAATCCCGAATGACTTGGATCTTGGTTGGATCCAAATGCACCCCTCATTCATTAATAATGTATCCCAAATACTAAACCTGGGTGATGCCAAACTTGCACTTCTCAAAATTGGCACACAAATTGTGTTGTCGCAATGTTTGGAGGACCTGTCAGATGTGGTGGAGGTGCTCTTCCCAAGTCTAGTTGAAGATCAAGATGTCATCCAAATACACTACTACAAATGAGTTGGTGAATGGCCACAAGATGTCATCCATCAACCTCATGAAGGTTGCACGAGCATTCGTCAACCCGAAAGGCATGACCAGCCATTCAAAAATGCCCTCCTTAGTTTTGAAAGCAGTCTTCCACACATCGGAGGGTTTGATTGGTACCTGGTGATACCTGGACTTCAAGTCAATCATGTTGAAATATTTCACCCCTTTGAGTTGTTCTAGAAGGTCATCAATCTGTGGGATCATGTACCTATTTTAGACAGTGATCTTGTTCAATGCCCAATAGTCAATACTCAATAGAGAGTATACAAGCCCCATCCTTCTTCTCACCAACACGATTGAGCTCCCACAGGGCGATGAACTCAGCTAGATGTGACCTTTCTGCAACAGCTCCTAAATCTGCCTCTTAATTTCATCATTCTTCATAACATAGCGATGATAGATTCGTCCATTGGGCAACGATGCACCTAGGGTCATATCGATGGGGTGCTTGACCTAACAATGCAGAGGCACCCTTGTGGGTGAGGGGAAGATGTCCCCGTACTCCTCCACAACCTTGTCCATTTTTTGTTGTCGTGGGGAGGAGCCCTGTCTGGAGGCCGTGGCCACAATCTTCTTCTTGCCTGGGGGCGGATCAGTAAGAAAACAAATTTCCCGGTTTTGGAAATGAGCTTACTACATTGTTTTGCAGTAACCAAAGAGATATTGGTAGGCGGTGATACCTCTGGTATCCTGTACAACTTATTGCCCAAAGTAACAATAACAGCGCAGGGTCGAGACTCATACACAACATGTCACTTCCAATAATATGGTTGGCCTAATAATACATCACAAACATCAAGAGGAGCAATGTCACATAATACCTCATCTGTGAAGGGCTTAATGTTGTAGGGAAGGCGACACTGCTAGCTGACGTGGAGATCTCGTCCTTGGTGAAACCACGTGATGGTGTACGATTGTGGGTGTGTTGTGGTCAGCAAGCCCAATTGCTTCATGACCTCTGCTGAAATGAGGTTCTTTTGGCTCCCATTGTCGATAATGAACTATAGCGGGGAACCCTTTACCCACATATGGGAGTGGAAGAGACGCTCCTCCTCCTCTGGATCTTCCAGTTCCTCCTTCTGGATAATCGCAGTGGTAACGGTGGTGTTGGGCTACGCATCAATAATCTAATTCCATTTTTCATTCCCTTTGTCAGGTTCTAATTCAAATTCAGAGCATGCATCTGATTCAGAAGCCCTCATCTCGGCCACCAGTGACCGCTTGGCCCGACACTCACTTGTGTTGTGAGTGGAACTCTTATGGAAATCACACCACTTTCATGTGTCATTATTCGGCTTCGCGATGTTTTTCTTTTCTTGTGGCTTTGGCAGGTTGTCTTGGGCCGCCATGCCTTGGCTTTATCCTTTGTTCTACGACTTCAGGGCACCTTTCCCTTGCTTTTGATTCACATATTGAAAATCTCACTTCTTCTATTTGAATTTCTGCTCAATCTTGGCAGCATACCGGTATGTCGTACCAAGTCAGGAGATGTCAAAGAACTCCATTTCCTCTTGAATGTATCTGTGCAGACAACTGCAGCACTTCAGCACCAAATGTTTCTCTGAATTTTTGATACCCAAATTTGTGCATAGGGTATGGAACATATTCGTCACCTCATGCACATCTTGATCTCGTTGCAGCCACAGCGTAGTACATTGTATGTACTTGTCCTCATAGCTCCCCACAGGATAATATTGTTTCTTAATGGTCTCTCGAAAAGAATTCCAAGTTGGTGCGGCCAAGAAAATAGAGGGTTCCCCCTCGTCCTTTTTTATCAGATGTGGGTATAGTGATAAAGTGCCCCGCCTTCTTGTTTGGCAATCTTATTGATCCATGGGGTTAAACAACTGCTAGGAAAACATTCCCTAATATACAATCGATAGGGATGTCACCTACTGCAAATTTTAATTTAATGTAGTGAGAATCAAAGCATACAGCTGCTTTAGGAACTTCATATTGTAAGGTCTTTGTACCCAAACCTACGATTTTTCTGGTAGCAGTAACCCATAATTTGGAGGGGATAACTTTCTTTGAGAAGATATTAACATCTGCTCCAGAATCAATCAAAGATGTTAAAGGAAACACTTCACCTTTAATACATACTTTGATTTGTACATGATGTTGCTGATACTTAATGGCGAGTATCCTCATTTCTCTGAATCCTAGAGTAGGATCAGGTTTTCCTTCTGCAATCTCAACATCAGAATCAGATGAATGTTTGGGAGCAGTATGTAAAGTATAGTTTGTGTTACGGCCAGATACAGGTTGTGCCATTACCTGTTTTTCTTTTTCAAGTCTTGTGACTTGGTTTTTTAGAGAAGAAATTTCAGATTTCATTAAATGTATCTCTTTACTCACCTCCCCTAAAGTGAGTGGGCGAACTTTATTCTGTTGTTGTTGGCGTAGATAGCTTTTGGTATTCTTTTCATAAGAAGCATCAACAAAAATGGGCTTCTTAGAGGCACGGATGCTGGAATAAGAGGAACTATTCTGCATAAACGTCTCAAGCAGACGAGTCTTTAAGTCTCCCTCTTCCATGGCTCGGATTTGTGCAAAAATTTTGATTTCATCTTCATCAGATTGAGCCATGAGGACTTTCAACTTTTGGGAAAAATATTCTGCAATAGAATTGTCAGAGGAAAAACCAGATTCACTAGAAGAACAATTACATTGACAATTTTCTGAATCTGAGCATTGGCAATGTGCATTGACTTCTTCTGCAGAAGAGATAGAAGAAGATTCATAATCAGAATCAGAAGAATAATCTTCTTCTGCTTGTTGAACAAAAGGCTGAGGACAGTTTTCGATATGGTGAAAAGTAGAGCCACATCTGTTACACTTCTATTATGTTTTCACAATGTCTTTACTTTTGGCTTTCTGCTGGGATTTTTGTCCGCGATTCTTTTTGGACTCTTGTGCATCAGGACAAAGATTTGAAGTGTGTCCTGTTTTACCACATAACCAGCAGACAACTTGTTTCATCCTTTCAACTTTCAGTGATCTTGGATGAATGTCTGAAGGTTCATAATAATGTGTCTTAGGGGTATACTTATAATATTCCCTTTTTTATTTTGAGGGCCTCTTGGGGGGCCGAGAAGCTTTGGAAAAGCTTTTCTGTTTATTGTATCTATGGATGAACCTTTCTTTCTTCTATGTCTTGTTAACCCTTTTCTTTGACTTTCTATGGGTGACCAATGGATCATCTATGGTAATGCCATATTTATTGCAAAAAAGATTTAGTACCAGGCAATCGATTCAATTTTTCAATAGATTTATTCATTTTGGAGCTAGTACATAAAGTTATCAAAACTTTAGTAATTATGGCATAGATTTCACCCCATAAGTAGACTTCTAAGGGTAACTGGAAGGCTTCTTGCAGTTTGAGAATATCAACAAGCTTTGAGGGCAATGCTGCAAGGTAAATCTGTTTCCACAGAAGTTTCTTTGGATCCTTAACCAAGAAGATTCTCTGCATCAAATCACAATGAAAATCTTCATACTGGTTAATGTTTCTGCACTTTAAGTTCATCAAAATTAATTCATGTTTGTCTGATACTGTGGGCTCAGATCCACAAAAATGTTCTTGGATTAGTGCGGTCAAGGCACCAATCATGTTATTTATAGGTGTTCCATCAAAATGGAACTCAACATCACCATTCTCATCTTTGACCACTTCTTTTTCCATTTTTTCAAACATAGCTGGAGCTGACTCCAACTCCCACCATCTGGCTAGAGTCCCTGTGAAGCATTGGATCAGAGTCTTACAGGACTCAACTTCGGATTTGCCTCCAACACACATGAGCTTATATTCTGTAATCATCTGATCTAACATTTGTCTAATCTGTGATGCAGACAAATTATCAAGATTCCATTCTTTATGACTACTGTCAAAAAATGTTTCTCTAGGGGGAATCTTTCCCAAACCATTTAGATCAGGAGCATTGTATCTAGTGTATTGTGACTCAAGAGGTTCATACACAGGAAGTACCTGGGTTTCAGGTTCTGACTCATGGAAAAGAGAAGCGATTGTGACCTTGTACCTTGGTGATTCTGCGTCAACTTCTTTTGGGAAAAGACTGGGAAATCTGTCAACTGGCTTTTGGATTTGGACACTTTTTCCCTTATGAAGAAAAGAAGCTGGAATTGGCTTATCTATCTTTTTAAGATTTATCTTATCAACTTTTTCAGACAGATTATGAATAAGACTTATGGTGGACATAGATTCTAATATTATACAACTTTCCACCTGATCTACTTTCTTTAATGATTCTAAAGAAAAATCTTTAGCAATAGAAGAATTATACTGTACAGAATTCAATACTCTATTTACATCATTTACAGCAACTTGAACTTTATCAATCTGATCTTTAACTGTGGTTGCTTTTGCAACATTCTTCTCTAAACCAATTATTGCAGTATTAGGCCAGTTTATTTGTTCACTGGTTTTTTGAATTCTACCTTCCACCCCAAGAGTTGAATCATCCTTTTGTATTAAAGGATAGGCTTTTGCAAAATGTTGTCCTTCTCCTAGGACAATACCTTTGAATGGGGGAAAAGTGGTAGATGTTTCTATTTTGCTACCATCTATAGCTGACCAGGAGTGTGAAGATAATGATGCAGAATCAGTCATCAGAACTGTTTCTGATTCTTTAGCCTTTTTCTAAGAGTAAAAAGAAATCCAAACATTTTTCTTTTCCATATATTCTTTCCATTCATCAACTAATCTGAATTTTTCTTCACGAGATGTTTTTTCTTTAGTTTTTTTTAAACCATAGTCAATGTGAATTAATGTAAACATAAATATAAAACCATATACTTAACCATTATTTATAGTTAAGATAGTTTGATCTCCACAATGGAGCTTTTACCCATCCACTTACTAGTGCGAAAGGATACGCATTTGTAGCTCCGAGCCATGCATTCGAGGGTTAAACCCCTTGGGAAGGAATTCTTAGGCATTGTCCAAGTATCGTGGAGTCATGAGAAGAAACACAAATCCAATGAACTAAACCCACTACAATCACGCGATCGTTAGGTTTCCATATGTTCAGCTTTTTCGTATTTGGCTTACCTTTTTGTAGGAGAGCAATGAGAATAACTATGTACTTGACATAGATGGTTACATTTGGAGTTAGTTTACCATATATCTTGTATTAATAAGATATACTATATATTTTAGTTACTCCCTTGAAGGAAAGCAATTAAACGTTTCTTTTTAAGCTCATGTACAAAGTTTAGATGGGAGAATAATTTTATTTTTTAAGATAAATACATTATCTATATTTTGATAATTAAGTAATTAATGTTTTTATATAAATATATAGATTATTTTTATGTAGATATATATTTTTAAAAATCTTAAAATTTGAGGAAATAAATAGTATGTTAAAATTGTTAGTAACATAGATGGTTAGATTTAGCATTAGTTTACTATATATATATAAAGTTAACAACATATATTATATATTATATATTTTGATTCAATTAGATGTTTTTTTTTATCTCATGTACAAAGTTTAGATGGGAAAATAATATAATTTTTAAAGATTAGTACATTATTTATATTTAGATAATTAAGTAATTAATGTTTCTATTTAAATATATAAATTATTTTTTATGTAAATATATATTTTTAAAAAGTCTTAAAATTATATTTAATTTATATGAGGAAATAAAAAGTATGCGGAAATAAATCAATGAAAACTAGTATAACATGGTATATATTTGTTTTTTGTTTTGGTTTTTTAAAACCCTAGTGGTTGAATTTTCCTAGCAATGTGAATTAATTTAAATAAAAATAAAAATTGATATGCTTGCTTAACTATTTTTTAAACTTGAGGTTTTTTAGAGGTATTTTAACACTGGCTTAGATCCATCTTAACTCTGGATCTATTAAGCATCAAGAGGGATCAAATCTCTCGAGGTGCAAAGCTTTCGTAGATTTTTGCACTCAAAAAAGAGGTTTGCACCTCAAGAGATTTGATCCCTCTCGACGCTTAATAGATCCAAAGTTAAGATGGATCTATAGGATGGTTTAATTTAATTTTCTGTTATTTGAAATGGAGCGAGGTTGTAAATTTTTAATGTGTTAATGCAATGTTATGTTCATTCATTAGTTTGTAACAATTACTTTCCGTATTTGATCTTGACAATTTATCCCCCATATTGGGTTGTAGGGCATCTCAGTACTCTTTGTGCAATGATGGGTGGAGTGTCCACCCAAAAAAAATGGACATTTCAAATTTTTTTACAAATTTTGTCTCCATAAAAGCTCAAGATATTACCAACTCTTTGTCATTGTCTTGGACCCTCTATCCTAAAGGTGATGTATTTGTTAACAATTTTAGCATCCAAAATTTATAGTTCATAATTCAAAATGTATGTCCACCTATAATTTTACCACTTAAGAATATTTTTTTCTGACAACCCTTTACCAAGGTCCACCTCAACACAAATACAAATATATGTGGTGAAACCCACCTTAGCTATCGCAGTCTTCTTTTTAATATATTTTTCTATTACATATGTGTCCTCCAATACTGATAACTCTAAATTCGTATTGATAACTTTGGCAAATGAACCTGGTACAAACATTATAGTCACAAACATAACATAACGATCAAATTTTGGAAACCATGGCACTAAAAGCAATCCCACTCTCCTCCAAAACTATAGTCCTTCCTCCATAACTTTTTGATATATATATATATATAACAATGAAAAATTAGTTTTTCACCGTCATGAGAATATTGTATTGAATCAAAATTCGTGCCTAGATCACAGCTTGTACAACGGGTGAATACAATGTAAATCCTTTGAGGCTAGTTGTACTTGTAGCCTCACGAGTGTCTTTATTCTGAGTATCTATTAGTCATATTACTATCGTAAAATACACATGGTCTTTGGAGGTGTAAATTCTCCAAAATACCTGTAGACACAGAAAAAAATTTGCATTACATAGAAAACCTATTGTTAAGGAATAGTTGCAAGGGAAGGAATACCATTTCTCATTAGGACTCCTACGTCCAAGTTTACACCTTTATTAGAAAGATACACATGAAAGAAATTAAAAGTAGAGAAAGCTAGTTCCATATTCCTGATTTGATTAATAACGCTTTGCAACTTGCAATCCTTAGGAAATGATCCATGAACAAGGTGATGGATAACCAACTATGAATCTCCCAACACCATAAAATATGAATTGTTTGCTTCTTTGGCTAGAAGGAGCCCTTGCATTAATCCATATGCCTCTGCCACATTATTTTTGTAACTGTCTAACCTCCAACTGTACTCAATTTCAATTTTCCATTGGGGCTGAGAAAAACCCATCCTGCTCCTGCCACCCACAGATTATGCTTTGAAGCACCATAAAAATTCAACAAAAAAGGATGTCTGCGATTTCCCCTGTTTCTTGAGTTCATCTTGATTTAGCCTCAACTTCCACCATTCTCCAGGTCTTGATGGAGTTTTCTTTCTCCTTGGAAAACTAGGAAGGAGGTTAACAAGTCATTCATTTTCTTGGGAATCCAAATTTCCCATATCAATAGGGAGGGCATAATTCTTCCAATATTCAACACATAACAATCAAGCTCTTAAGGCTAAAAAGTGAGGATGATACAACTTCTCATTGAAAATGTTGTCATTTAGAGCTATCCAAACCTTCCAACAAATATATTTTTGGAGCTCCAACCAAATTTGTTTGAAAGAGATCTTTCCTTTGAAATTTTCAAGGTAGAAACCCTCCAAAGAAGAGAAGAGGGAGGCAGGTTGGTTACGCCATCAAATTATAGAGAAGAGAGGAGCAAGGGTGAACTCCCAAACTTCACAAACAAAGGAACAATTCAAAAATACACAAGAAACTATTTCTTCCTATCCTGAGCATAAAGAAAAACATGAGGGGCCAACCATTCCTCTTATTCAAAGATTATCTGTTGTCAAGATTATACCATGTGTTAGAAACCAACAAAAGGAGTCGAGTTTAAGTGGAAAATTGAGAGTCCAAAATAGTGACCAAAAATGAGACTTTGGAGGAAGTCCTGCATGAAACAATCAAATAGAGTGGCCTACTTCAAACTGTAAATTCTAAGTTCCTCCATACCTAGTGATTCATAGAGGCCCAATTCCTAGGGGTGTAGACAATCAACATCAACATCATTAGGCTAAATCACGCTGAGAGGTGGTGTGGAACATAACCCAAGTCCCAAAAAATCCATGAACAAGAGCTATCTAATTTTGAAATATCTAATAGTGTGAATTATCTTTCAGAGATCAGGTAATCTCTTAAGGGGATTAGTTCCTCGTGACTTTCCAAATCCTTCTTATTAAGGATTCGATCCAACCATAGATTTATGGACTTCCCATTCCCTGAATTGATCCAGATTTATGTAGGAACACAACAAAATACACATATAATCATAAATACAAAGATGCAGCGGAAATAACACTTCTTTTCATTAATATCAAAGAACTGAAATTTGTTTACAGTCAGAATGGAAATAAACTAGCTAGGGCATTGGTAGCTTATCTCTGAGAAGAGATGTGGTGGCTACAGGCCCCTAAACTGTGTTACGATGAGGCTTGAGGGCCTATTTATTATTGAGAAACAATGGAAAACCCTAAACATCCAAAAAACTAACCCTGGGAGATGAAGAGCCAAAACTATGGGCCCCATTTGGGTAAATTGGTACATCAACTTCAGGGGGACGTAACTTTGGCATATGATCTTCGTTTGACAAGCACCATACATCATTAGAAATATCTATCTGAGGAAAAAAAAATTGATGTGAGAAACATCAAAGGAACTCCCATGCTGCTCCCAGCTTCACAAAAAATTTCATTTAGGGCCTCAAAACAACTCCGGAAGTTCAGGACCCAAGAAACTGCTAAAAATAGTAAATTCTGCTACAATTAAGGAAACTAAAAAACTGAAAGAAACAATGGTGGGGCCCCAAGTGGAATAGGTGGGTGGCCACCAATATCCACCTATGTCATTCCTCTTGCCATAGGAATCATTGATCCCCATTGTGTTGAGTTCCTCCATGAGATGAGGAAACTTCTGCAAAACTTGGTCCCTCATGAACCACTTTCCTTGGTGCAGGAGTTGGCCAGCTTTGAAAACCCGATACAATTGGATCTTCTGTTGGCGAGTGTTATTGATTTTCATGTCCATGATATATTCTGTGGTGGCCTATTCCATGCAGTCTGGGTTTAACTCTGTTGGTGTGAGTTGTTCTGCAATGTCGGAAGTGTCCAGTAGAGGTGGGAAGTAGGGCCGAAGGCGGTCCACATTGAATACTGGGTGCAGACCAAGGAATGGTGGAATACTAGGCTTGAAGGCATTGGTCCCAACAGCCTTGCTAATGGTGTACGGCCCATATTGAAGCGGGTGAATCTTGTGGTGGGGTCAAGTGAGATGCTCCTTCCTTCTGCAAATGTAGCCACACTTTTTCGCCCACTTGGAAGTTGTGTGGCAACGGATGTTGATCATGTCATTGCTTGTACTTAGAATTGGATTTTTCCGATATGTCATGAACCTGTTAGCGGATGTGCTGAATGCGCTCAAGTAAGTTGTTCGCTTTGTTAGTTATACACTGGACATGAGTTGAATCGGCCTGAGTAGTCGCAAATGGCATGGCTATGTCAATGGGACATAGTGGTTGGAATCCAAAGCCCACCTGAAAGGGGCTAATTGAGTTGTGGAGAGCCCGATTATAACTTTCTTATACATAGGAAAGGCTCTCATCCCATGTGTGTGGATGCTTTGAATTGTACATGTGTAGAATGTGTACAATCATCCTATTGACAACCTCTATCTAGCCATCAGTTTGGGGATGGAAAGATGTGGACTTGGTGAGCTTGGTGTCCAACATTTTCCATAGGCTGGACCAAAATGTGTTGAGGAACCTGTTTTCCCGATCTGAGATGACAGACTATGGGATCCCAAAGTGCACTCACACTCATTCAAAGAAGAGTTTAGTAGTGGCTTTTGTTGTGATATTCTTCCTGCAAGCCGCCATAATGGCCATCTTCGAGAATCCATCGACGACCACGAAAACATAGTCGTTTCCATGCTTAGTAGAATTAAGGCTCGACATGTAATCCATGGAGATGGATTCCCAAGGTCGACTAGGGGTAGGTAGCGGAGTATAGAGGCCTTGCTTCTTGATGGTCGATTTGGAAATGGTTCAAGCAATGTAGGATCTAATGTACTTCTCGATATCCTGTTGAAGGTTCCGCCAATAGAAATACTTTTGCAGTACTGCAACTGTTTTCTCGACCCTAAAAAGCCCAACGAGTAGACTTTAGTGTGCTTCCCAAATCATCTTGGCACTCTCTCTTGAAGGAACACAAAGGTGTCCCAGGTGACATAGCAGTGCATCCTGGACTTGAAAACTTTTAACTTGTGTACCCTCCAAGATTTTCTTGTATGTGTGGTCGAATTCTCGATCGCTCTTATAGAGAAGCAGCCAATCAGAAGTCTCATGCCCACAAGAGTTGAGAACGTTGGTTAGCGTCATGATCGGTGGTCAGTTGAGGTAGTCTGCAACATTATTGGGGTTTCCCTTCTTGTACTTGATGTTAAAATGAAACTGTTGCATATATGTGGACCACTTCTGATGGTGATCGTTATGCAACTTCCCTTGTGTCTGTATGAACAGCAGGGGTCGGTGGTTTGTGTGGATGGTCGTTTCCTTCCCCAAAATGTAATGCTTCCATTGTCGGCAAGCCTACACAATGGAATACATTTCTTTGTCATAATTGGGATACTTGCGGACCATGTCAAACAGTGTCTCAATGTGGCATGCCACTGGATGCCCCTATTGAGTAAGAACTACCCCAATAGCATAGTCAGAGGCATTTTTCTCGATCTCAAATGGTTGTTGCAAGTCTGGTAATGTAAGCACTGGGGAAGAGCAGAGGCGATGTTTCAATTCTACGAATGCCTTATGTTGAGATTCTGACCAAAAGAAATTTTCTTTCGCTCCTCCCTTGGTGACTTGACTCAAGGGCCTAGTGATATGAGAGAATCCCAACACGAACTTGCGGTAGAAATTAGCAAGACCCAGAAAGTTGTGAAGCTCTGTTAGAGTGGTTGGGGCTGGCCAATCCCAAATGACTTGGATCTTGGTTGGATCCAAATGCACCTGTCATTCATTAATAATGTATCCCAAATACTAAACTTGGGTGAATTCAAACGTGCACTTCTCAAAATTGGCACACAAATTGTGTTGTCGCAGTGTTTGGAGGACCTGTCAGATGTGGTGGAGGTGCTCTTCCCAAGTCTAGCTGAAGACCAGGATGTCATCCAAGTACACTACTACAAATGAGTTGGTGAATGGCCAAAAGATGTCATCCATCAACCTCATGAAGGTTGCGCGAGCATTCATCAACCTGAAAGGCATGACCAGCCATTCAAAAATGCCCTCCTTAGTTTTAAAGGCAGTCTTCCACACATCGGAGGGTTTGACTGGTACCTAGTGATACCCGGACTTTAAGTCAATCATGTTGAAATATTTCACCCC
Organism: Pinus albicaulis; assembly: GCA_034641835.2. NCBI lineage: Eukaryota > Viridiplantae > Streptophyta > Pinopsida > Pinales > Pinaceae > Pinus > Pinus albicaulis. The sequence goes on along the minus strand of CM076574.1, from coordinate 76,054,497 downwards.
TTTGAGTTGGTCTAGAAGGTCATCAATCTGTGGGATCAGGTACCTATTTTATACAATGATCTTGTTCAATGCCCGATAGTCAATACTCAATAGAGATTATACAAGCCCCATCCTTCTTCTAACCAACACGATCGAGCTCCCACAAGGCGATGAAATCGGCCAGATGTGACCTTTCTGCAGTAGCTCCTAAATCTGCCTCTTAATTTCATCGTTCTTCATAACAGAGCGACGATAGATTCGTCCATTGGGCAGCGATGCACCTAGGGTCATATCGATGAGGTGCTTGACCTAACAATGCAGAGGCACCCCTGTGGGTGAGGTGAAGATGTCCCCATACTCCTCCACAACCTTGTCCATTTGTTGTTGTCATGCGGAGGAGCCCTGTCTGGAGGTCGTGGCCACAATATTCTTCTTGCCTGGGGGCGGATCTGTAAGAAAACAAATTTCCTGGTTTTGGAAATGAGCTTACTACATTGTTTTGCAGTAACCAAAGAGATATTTGTAGGCGGTGATACCTCTGGTATCCTGTATAACGTATTTCCCAATGTAACAATGACAGCGCAGGGTTGAGACTCATACACAACATGTCACTTCCACAAATATGGTTGGCCTAATAATACATCACAAAAATCAAAAGGAGCAATGTCACATAATACCTCATCTATGAAGGGCTTAATGTTGTAGGGAAGGCGACACTACTAGCTGACGTGGAGATCTCATCCTTGGTGAAGCCACATGATGGTGTACGATTGTGGGTGTGTTGTGGTCAGCAAGACCAACTGCTTCATGACCTCTGATGAAATGAGGTTCTTTTGGCTCCCTTTGTCGATAATGAACTATAGTGGGGAACCCTTTACCCACATATGGGAGTGGAAGATACGCTCCTCCTCCTCTGGATCTTCCAGTTCCTCCTTCTGGATCTTCGCAGTGGTAACGGTGGTGTTGGGCTACGCATCAATAATCTGATTCCATTTTTCATTCCCTTTGTCAGGTTCTGATTCAAATTCAGAGCATGCATCTAATTTAGAAGCCCTCATCTTGGCCACCAGTGACCACTTGGCCCGACACTCACTTGTGTTGTGAGTGGAACTCTTATGGAAATCACACCACTTTCATGTGTCATTATTCGGCTTCGTGATGTTTTTCTTTTCTTGTGGCTTTGGCAGGTTGTCTTGGGCTGCCATGCCTTGGCTTTATTCTTTGTTCTACAGCTTGGGGGCACCTTTCCCTTGCTTTTGATTCACATATTGAAAATCTCACTTCTTCTATTTGAATTTCTGTTCAATCTTAGCAGCATACCGGTATGTCGTACCAAGTGAGGAGATGTCAAGGAACTCCATTTCCTCTTGAATGTATCTATGCAGACAACTACGGCACTTCAGCACCAAATGTTTCTCTGAATCTTTGATACCCAAATTTGTGTGTAGGGTATGGAACATATTTGTCACCTCATGCACATCTTGATCCCTTTGCTGCCACAACATAGTCCATTGTATGTACTTGTCCTCATAGCTCCCCACAAGATAATATTGTTTCTTAATGGTCTCTCGAAAATAATTCCAAGTTGGTGCAGCCAAGAAAAGAGAGGGTTCCCCCTCGTCCTTTTTCTCACAATAGGTTTCCCACCAGTCCTTGACATGGGGGGTAGCTTTGAGGAGTGCAAAAATAATCTTCTCTTGGTCATAAAAGTAATGGACCTTAAATATCCTTCTAATATATTCAACCATATATCTATGGCGTATGCATATATTTGGCCCTAAAATATGGGAATGTCAAATTTTACTTGTACCTTAAAAGGATTTGTGCCTCCAGAGTGGCTGCTAGATGCAAATGTGCCACCGATGGGTAGTCGTTGAAGGATCTGGGCAAAGTTATCCATCATCGCGTTCCTTTTTTTTTTCAACGCCTCCTCGAGCAATATTTTGATAGGATCTCCTTCTCCCTCATCTTTATTTTCATCCCCCATGGGTGGTCATCTGGGTTTGCGAGGCCGATCTTGCAAAGGTTCAACCAGATCGAGCCCTAACTCCTCATACCCTGATCTCGTTGGGGACATTCAAAGAAGGATCGAGAAAGAGTAGACCGCTATGATACCACTGATCAAGATTTATGAAGGAACGCAACATAATACACATATAACCATAAATACAAAGATGCAGTGGAAATAACGCTTCATTTCATTAATATCAAAGAACTGAAATTCGTTTACAGACATAATAGAAAGAAACTAGCTAGGGCGCTGGTAGCTTATCTCTGAGAAGAGATGTGGTGGCTACAGGGCTATGAACTATGTTACAAGGAGGCTCGAAGGCCTATTTATTATTGATAAATAATGTAAAACAATAAACATCCAACAACCTAACCCTAGGAGATGAAGCATCAAAACTATGGGCCCCGTTTGGGTAAATTAGTACATCAACTTCTCGGGGACATAACTTTGGAATACGATCTCTGTTTGACGCGCACCATACCCCGTTAGATAGATATATCCACGGACTACAAATTTTGATGTGAGCAACATTGAAGGAACTTCCATGTTGATCCCAGTTTTCCCAAAAAATGTCGTTTAGGGCCTCAAAATGGCTCCGGAAGTTCAGGACCCGAAAAACTGATAAAATTAGTAAATTGTGCTACAATTAAGGAAACTGTAAAAACTGAAAGAAACAATGGTGGGGCCCCAAGTGGAATAGATGGGTGGCCACCAATATACACCCGGATCATGAATATTAGAAAATATGCTCTTTAATTAGATCCATATATGAATATAAGAGCTTCCAAATGGACAGGCCTCCTTTTGGAGCCAAGGAAGCTTTGAGGCTGAAATCTCATCTTTGTTGAAAGTATTTTAATCACATGATTCCTTTCCACTAGGCATAAGGATTTGAAATGTATCTCCACACTAGCTGGGCACCTAATGCAATATTCATAATGTAGGGATCCCATATCCCCAAGAAACCATGAGACTTGGGGGATTCTACCACAACCCATTTGATGAGATGAAACTTTTTATGGCTTTGCTTACCACCCTCCCATAAAAAATCCTCATTATTTTAGCTAGTTTGCAAAAATTCCCAGCTGGCGCTAGGAGAGTTGTAAACTAGTAAAGAGGAAAACTTGATAATACTACTTTAATAAGAACTTGACACCTAACTAAGTTCAACCAAATCACTCCCCATTGTTGTAGCTTGGAATTGAATTTCATAACAATTCCTAACTAGGCTTGGGAAGAATGGGATTTTAAATAGATCAAAATCCCTAAATATATGAAATATTTCCAAAAGGCTACAAGATGAAACCCGAGAAGGATACCCAATTGTTTCTAAATAAGGGGTTAGTATTCTAAAAATAGATATGTGAATTTCTATGATTAACAAGACCTCTAGAAGCCAATAGATATTGATCTAGAACCTGCTTGAAGCATTCTACAGTAATTAATGAGGCTCCTCCCAATAAGAGGGTATTATCCACAAATTGGGAATGATTTATTCTCTTGATACATGAGAAATATCTTATACCCATAAGGTTTTCATTCCTTCATTCATATTCAAGACGTTTCCTTGATAAATTTTCCGTCAAGATGTGGAGGAAAGGTGATAAGGGGCACCCTTGGAGAAGCCCTCTTAAGGCTTTAAAAAATCCCAAGGAGAGACAATTCACCAAGGGGGAGATCCAAAGGGGAAGATATACAAATCTCCACCCGTTTTATAAAGTTCCTATCGAAGCGAATTGAGATAACACTTTTAATAAAATTCACAATCGACATAGTCAAATGCATTTTCCATATCAAGTTTGATGATCATACCTTTATCCTTCTTTAGAATACTCGAATGTACTTCTTCGTGGACCAAGACAATATTATCTATTATGTGCCTCTAGCCCATGGATTCCCCCTTATTCTCAAATATGAGCTTGAGAATGAGAGGCTATATGCGTTGTGCTAAAATTTTAGAAATTATCTTATATGAAACATTGCATAAAGAGATCGGTATATACCTGGTGAGGGAGGATGGATTGAATTCTTTGGTAATCAAGGAAATGAAGGATGATTTAATCCCTCCCCCCATTCAATTGTGCTTGAATATGTAATCCACTAGACGAATGAGATAAAACTTAATAACATCCCAATAACCCTGATAGAAGTTTGTTGAAAACCCATCTAGACCCCGAGATTTGTCTAGGCTCAAATAAAATATTGTTTTTTAGAACTTCTCTTCTATAATTCTTCGTAATAGGTCTAAATTCTCATCTTTAGACACCAATTTTGGGATATTATCTAACATGTATTGGACAACCTCCAAATTGGGTACAAGTTAGGCAGAGTATAGCGATTGAAAACTCAACAACCGTTGTTTCGATCCCCTTGAAGTCCTTAATCTGCACTCCATCCATGCTAACATATTTAATATTATTCCTCCAAACCTGTTCCTTAGCCTTGTTATGGAAGAACTTGGTGTTGTGATCTCCAAATAGCAACCATAAGTTGTGATACTTGAGGTGCCATTCTTCCTCTTCTAATATGAGCACATGATGGAAGGTCTCGAATTATGCTTGCAAACGATCATTTGTGATGACTCCATGCTCTATTTTCATTTTGGATTCTTCCATATTTTATTTATGCATGTTTAGTTTTCCCCCCTATATTCATTATTTGTTATTATCCACTGCGTAATTGATAACTTAAGATTTCTATTTTTTTGTGCCAGATGGTAATTGCAAAACCAATTTCCCACCTACTCCATGTTGCCTTTACCAAATCCTAAAAGCCTTCCCTTGAATCCAAAGAGGAGAGAAGAAGAATGTAAATGACCCATAATTTGTTGTCTACGTTACTTCAAGAGAAATTTGGCCATCATAGGAACTTTCCCAAGGAAGAATATGAGAGGAGACTTGAAAGTCTTGAGATGAAAAGGAACAAACAACTAAAAATATTTCTATGCAGATTGCAATATGACCCAAGCTAGATATAAAATTATTGCATATAAATTTGTTGGAAATCGACCTAATATCCATTAAATCCAACGAAGTAATAATATCCTCTAAAATTCCTTGAAAATGATATTGAATAGGGAAGCCTCATTTTTTTCTCCCATGGATGGAGGTTTGTATTAAAATCCCCTGCCGTAATACAATCTTGACTCCACAAAGACTCTTTAAGATCTAAGAGATATTCCCAACAATTGATCGCTTTTGTATATTGAACATGTATATATACATTGACAACATTACACACCTTGTCTGGTGGTAAATGAAGCAAGTGAAACACCAACCAATGAGGCATAGAATGTCAGTAAATCAACTTGAAAATAGAGGTAGACCAAATCAAACATAGCCCCCAAAAATCACTACATAATGCAATCAATCGAAGAGTATAATTCTTCCATAATGTTGACCAAATTTTAGAGTGACTATCATTCCCCCAACTTCGTCTCGTGGAGCAGGAGGATGTTCGTCAGATCCCAAGCCCCTAATTTTATAAGAGAGGAATTTCATTGTCTACCCTACAATTCAAGTTTCCTCCAAAATGGAGGCCAGGGTAATTTTTCTTGACATTTGTCGTGACCAATTTGGATGAATCAATTATTATTTGGACCCCCATTTCCTTATCATTTTCAACTTTTTTATTTCCAAGCTATTGATTTGTCTTCCTCCCTGGTTCTCTTTTCGAACAATTTATTTCCTTTTCTCTATCAACATCTGATTTTTCATTTACAGAGCTTGATGGTAACCCTCTTCCCTAGGCATTCAGGGTCTTGAAGGAGTGGAATTCTTATTCTTATAAACATAAACCCTCCCCTTAAGTCCTCACATGGGCCTCCTATAGGGAGGCATCCCTTATGGCACCACAAGAGAATTTATATTAGAGGGGCTTGGGGCCCTCTCCGTTATTGTTGTAGTAGCTAGAATTTCCCCTTCTTTCATCAATCGATTCAAGATATCAAAGTTATTGTTTGAATTTTTGGATCTCTTATTATTACTAGTAGAGGTTCCCTCTTTAGGAATTGGCCCTTTATTTTTTGAAGACATGGGCCCCTTCCCTTTCTACCCTATGGTCGCTTGAGGAGGACGTTGGTTGTTCATCCTTGCGAAGCCTCTTCTCCTTATATATTGTTGTTACTTTTATCCATCATCAAGTTGCTTTAATTTCTCTTATGCCTTCTTCTTCCTATTGCGTGAAAAATGGCCATATTCATGGAAAAAAATGCATTTAAAAAGAAGTTGATCATATTCAAATTCCTGTATGTGAGACCAATTGTCTAGGTTTAGATTTATTGTTGCTAGTAAACCCTTGTCTAGGTCCACCTCCACACATATCATAACATAGGCTTGCAATCCTTCTTCTGACTCAGCTTAGTCGATGTATTTACCAAGGGCATTTCTTATACTCTTGAAAGTTTCCTCATTCCAGCAATGTAGCGGGAATAAGGGAAGTTTGACCCATATTAGGACTGCTACCAGAACATCACTTTCAAGATTAAAGTATAGATTCTAGTGGTATAGATATAACCCTTGGGCCCCCATGAAGTAAGGGACATTTTTGAAGATGAGATCCTAATCTGATTTGACTTGAAACATGAAGGTGTAAAACCCTTATCCACAAAATGATGTTAAACCTTATTTTTAATCTTATGCATCCATTTCATGTCGATCCATGTCCACAGGGATCTTGGAGAGGGCCATAAGCCGATAAACTGACAATAAGCCCTCGATCTACAAGCTTTAGGGCCATTAATCTATAATGAGAGGCATGAACATCCACCTTTTGAATGTCGCTGATATTCTTCACAAATTTGGAGGATTTGGCCTTTTAGAAACATGACCCTCTAGCAACAAGTGAGTTGAATGTCACTCTACCTCGAGGGGGTGGTTCAGGGGGGGGGGGCCATGGGGGGAGACAAGGGCCCCCCTAAACCCTGATTCATATTCAATGAAGAGAGGAACACATCAAAAGGAACTGGGTTGAGCAGTGCACACCAAGATACATAGGAAAAAAATTATTTTTGTTTATGATCCAGGTGGATATTGGTGGCCACCTGCCTATTCCACCTAGATCTCCAGTCAGTTTTATTAGTTTCCTTGATTTTAGCAGTGTTTTGGGTCCTGAACTTCCGAAGCAGTTTTGACCCCCTAAACTATGTTTTTTTAGGTCCGCGGTGTTGAAAATGGCACCAAGAAATATTCTAATTTAATATTCCCTTGAATTAAGTTAGAATAAAATTATAATTCCACATCACATGACAACTTGTACGAGTTAAATAAGTTAGTTTTATTTATTTGGTTCAGTTAATTCAAGTTGAGGGTCTAACTTGAGGCATGTAGAGTGGTTCATACTTTATAGGATCCCTAGTTGATTTTATTTTGAGTTGTAATTAATTAATTCAGTTTATCTAATTTAAAGTCATTTTAACTAGTTCCAATAGTTGGACGAACTAATGGAAGGTCAAAGTGTGGAACTTGAACTTGAACCACACTAAGTGATCAACCAGTTAATTGATAAATCAACCATAAATAACTCATGCAATTGTGAACTGAGAGTTGCCCAGTTTATATTGGAGTTCAATGGCAGTGTACTATCAGTTGTATAATCATCCAAATGTACAGGTGTTGCATGCAGTCAGAGGAAGGCCTATGATGGATTGCATAGTATTGGATGGGTATTTCCATAATTAATAGGGGCTAATTACCCAAGGAAATAACACAAGAAAATAGAGACATGGGAAAGCCAAAATTTGGTTAAGTATTGGCCTAGGCTTGTCTAGGAAGCAGTGAGACAGATAGAGATAGTGCAGAGGTTGCTCAGGCATGAGAAAAACCTTGTAATCTTCTCATATTTTTCTGACTACTGTAATATACAAATAGGAGGGGTTTTGAGTTGTGGCTTTCCTGAGGAAATCATTGTGTAATGTGTTGATTGAATTCTTTCTCTTGCATGCTTCATGATTTTGCGATCATTAATTGTTTCCATAGTAGGTAGAGTAGATTCAAGTCTATTGTTTTAGTAAATTACAATTAGAAGTTTGAATCTACAAGGAATTTCTACATGGTATCAAAGTTGAAATCACAATAGAAGATAAGAATACAAATTTGTACTTGCAGGAGGAACGAATTTTCCAGATATCTTCTCCAGAGCTAGCAGTAGAATTAGGATGGTGTTCTATGGTCTGAGGCTCAAGTGTTCCCTTGAGGGTAGCTCAAATTACATTTCTTGGAGAGACCGGATGGAGGCAGTCATGGAAGACAACAGAATAAAGGAGTTCATTGATAAGGACATCCTGAAACTAACTCCATCTGATGCACAGGATCTAGCAGAGTGGAAGAAGTGCGTAGCTAAAGCAAGAAGGATCTTACTGGAAGGAGTTCGAGATCATATTGTCTCGAAACTCCAAAGTAAGAAGAATTCATATGTAATGTGGAAATTCTTGACAGAATTGTTTCAGAACAACAGTGACCATAGGAAGTTGGCACTGAAGGACAAGCTTAGGAAAATCAAGATGGAGAAGGGTGACACAATACCACAGTACTTGACCAAGTTCACCTAATGTTGGGATGAGCTTGGGAGTGTTGATGTTACAACTGTTGAAGATGATCTAGTCAACCTAACACTTCTAGGCCTTCCAAAGAGCTCGCACAACTACTAGGATTCTGTAAATGGCAGGGAGATGCTACTAGAGTGGGAGAGATTGTGGTCCGACTTGGTGCAGGAAGAGATTAGGTGGAACAACAGAGGTGGAAACTCATCCAAGCATGTTGATGAGGATAATTGTGCCCTGGATGGAAAGGAAAAGAAGGAGAAATGGAATAATTCCCAATCCAAAGGAGATTATAATCGGGCAGGCAAGAAGAAGGACTTGTCAAAGATTAAATGTTTTCACTATCATGAGCTGGGACACTATGCCACGAAGTGTCTGCACAAGAAGCCCTCAGGAGGAGTGGCAGGTGAAGCTCTTTCTTCACAATTCGAGTTGTATTTCATGATCATTGCATGCATGGTGACATCCATGATGGGTAGTGTGTGGTATCTAGATAGTGGAACCTCATTCCATATGACTGACAACAAAGAATTCTTCAGTGACCTGGAGGAGAAGGACCTCCAAATGCACATAGAGATGGAATATGATAAGTTATAGCACAGTTGACATTGATACTGTTATTTTTCAGAGGGATTTTGATTCTCCTCTCACATTAAAATATGTCATGTATGTTCCTAGTTTGAAGAAGAATTTATTTGTAGTTTCTATGCTAGAATATTGTGGCTACGATGTTATATTCAACAAAGGAAAGGCTTTCCTTCATCACATAGCCACGGGACAAGTGAAGTGGATCAGGGTTCAGGTGAATAAACTCTACAAATTGGATGTATAAGACTATGTTTCCTTGAGCACGAAATTAGAGAAGGTGCAGAGCCGAGACATCGATGAATTATGGCATAGGTGACTTAGCCATTTTCACCACGGAGCTTTGAAGATCATGACGTAGATTTCTAAATAACTTCCCAAGGGTGCACTTGAGCAACGTGATACTTGCAAAGCGTGTACATTGGGTAAGTACACCAAATCCACCTTTCATGATAGGGACAGTCGAGCGCAAGCGATCCTTGAAAGAGTTCACTTAGATCTATGTGGACCGTTCTCGACAACCTCCACGGCCAAGCACATGTATTATGTGATATTTGTTGATGATTTCTCTCGTAAGTGTTCGATATTATTCATGCAAAAGAAAGACCATACATTCTCAATTTTTTGTGAATTTAAAGCACTAGCTGAGAAAGACACACACAGGAAAATGAAGGCTCTCGGGAGCAATAACGGTGGAGAATATGTGTTGAATGAATGCAAAAAAAATTGTGCATCAGAAGGCATACGACGAGAGTTGATAACACCTCATAATCCATATTAGAATGGGGTTGCAGAAAGAAAGAACAAAATTATTGTGGGAGATGAACGAGATTTGTTGCATGATCAGAGACCAACATTGCACTTGTGGGTTGAAACATGCAACAAAACAATTTATGTGCAAAACATAAGTCCTCATCGGATTCTTGGGTTGAGTACATCAAAAGAAGATTTTTTAGGTAAGAAACCAGATGTGGCACAATTCTGGATTTTTGGTCCATTAGTTTACTGTCATGTTACCAAGGATGCAAGGAAAAATCTAGAACTAAAAATAGAGTTGGGCATATTTCTGGGGTACACTAATATAACTCACAACTATCGGGTGTACCTTCCATCTCACAGGATGAAAATTGTTCATAGAGATGTGAAGTTGGATGAAGAGAAGGCCATGAGATGTTCCCTTGAGAGGGAGCTTCATTTGCATGTAGATGAGGAGATTTTAGCTCCAAAGGAAGAACCTCATGATGTTGTGGAGCAACGACAAACAAAGGAGTAGAGAGTGGAAGCACCACTCAGGCAAAGACATCCAAATATGGAAGGAAGCACACGAGAGAGGCTGACAGGTTGATACATGATGCTTATAGAGATAATGTGGGAGCACCCACATCACAACGCAAGTAGAGGAGGTCACCAAAGTAGTACACTAGCTACATGGCTCTTATGAGCGAGAGTGTAGAGACTGAGTCATCCTCATTCGAGGAAGAAGTGCAATAAATAATATGGTTTGATGCCATCGTAGAGGAGTATGACTCCATTATCAAGGACAGTGCCTCGGAAGTTGTCCCAAGGCCAGAGGACAAGTTAGTTGTAGGATCCAGGTGGATCTACAAGGTGAAACAAGCAGCAGATGGGAGTGTCGAGAAACACAAGGCCAAATTTATGGCCAAGGGTTTCTCTCAAGTGGAGGAAATTAATTACGAAGATACCTTTACTCTAGTAGCAAGGTACTCTTCAATCAAATCTATTCTATCACTTTCAACATAGATGGGATGGAAGATACATCATATGGATGTGAAGACAACCTTCCTTAATGGAGTGATTGAGGAAGAGTTGTACATAGAGAAACTGGAAGGATTTGAGACCTTCAACAAAGAGTCGCATGTGTGAAAACTCAAGCGAGATATGTATGGATTGAAACGAGCACCATGTGTGTGGTACACCAAGATCAAAAACTATTTCACTAGGTTGGGCTTCACCAAAAGTGAAGCAAATGAAAACCTTTACCATATTGTGGTTGAAGGTAAATTATTGATTATAGTATTATAGGTCGATGATTTAATTCTAATAGGTGATGAGAAGTTGATAAAATATTTCAAAGAGGATTTGGAAAGAGAATTCGAGATGAAATACATGGGGCTCATGCATTATTTCCTTGGTTTGGAAATTTGGCAAGGAGATGGAGAAATGTTTATCTCCTAGGGCAAGTATCTTAACGAGATACTAAATAAGTTTCACATAGAGAGAAAAAAACCCATGGAGACTCCTCTAGTAGGGAATTGGAGGAAGGAAGATGCTACGTTAGGCAAAGTGGTAGAGTATACCATTTAAGGCAGCTTGTGGGTTCACTTATTTACTTAGTGAACACACGATCAGACATGTGTTATGTAGTTAACCATCTTAGTCAACCAATGGTTAAGCCAACCAAAATATATTGGAAGGCATCCAAACATGTGTTGAGATACCTCAGAGGCACCATTCAGTTTGGCCTTTGGTACAAACATACAAAGGGAGTGAAGCTTCAAGGATTCATAGATGAAAATTAGGCAGGAAATCCATCCAACGGGAAGAGCACATCAGGGGGAATCTTCAGTATTGGGTCAGCAGTAGTTTCCTGGTACAATAGGAAGCAGAGATCAACTCCACTCAAGTTAGCAGAAACAAAGTACATGGTTGCTAGCCTGACAGCTTGTGAGGCAATCTCGCAGAGGAAGATCGTTGTTGGATTATTTGGTCGGCAGATGGATCCTACAATAATTTACTATGGAAATCATAGTTGTATCAAACTCTCTAGGAATCTAGTTTTTTCATGGTTGATCCAAGCATATTGACATCTAGTACACCATCTCAAAGATTGTGTGCAGAGGCAGATCATGATGCTAGAGTCCACTCCTACAGAGGAAGAAGATGCAGATATATTGACTAAGGCATTCTCAAGAGGCAAATTTGAGCTTTATACAGGAAGGATCAGGGTATCTGATAATCCCTTTCTTGTTGAGAGGGAGTGTTGAAAATGGCACCAGGAAAGATTCTAATTTAATTTTCCCTTGAATTAAATTAGAAGAAAATTGTAATTCCACATCACATGACAACTTGTACGAGTTAGCTAAGTTAGTTTGACTTAGTTGGTTAAGTTAATTCGCATTGAGGGTCTATCTTCAGGAATGTAGAGTGGTTCCTACCTTATAGAAGCCCTGGTTGAGTTTATTTCGAGTTGTAATTAATTAATTCAGTTTATCTAAGTTAAAGTCAGTTTAACTAGTTCCAACAATTGGAGGAACTAGTGGAAGGTCAAAGTGTGGAACTTTAACTTTAACCACACTAAGCGATCAACTATTTAACTGATAAATCGATCATAAATAACTCATGCATGTGTGAACTGAGAGTTCCCCAGTTGAGATTGGAGTTCAAGGGTAGTTTATTATCAGTTGTATAATCATCCAAATTGTATAGGTTGTGCATGCAATCAGAGGAAGGCCTATGATGGATTGCACAATATTGGATGGGGATTTACCTAATTAATAGGGGCCAATTACCCAAGGAAGCAATGCAAGGAAATAAGGACTTTTGTAAGCCAAAATTTGGCTAAGTATTTGCCTAGGATTTTATAGAAAGCGGTGAGAAAGATAGAGATGGTACAGAGGTTTCTCGGACATGAGAAAAGCATTGTAATCTTCTCATATTTTTATAACTATTGAAATATACAAATACAAGGGGGTTTTAGCTATGGCTTTCCCTAGGAAATCATTGTGTAATGTGTTGATTGAATTATTTCTCTTATATGCTTTGTGATTTCATGATCGTTAATTTTTTCCTTAATTGCTAGAGTAGCTTTAAGTCTGTTGTTTTAGTAAATTACAATTAGGAGTTTGAATCTGCAAGGAATTTCTACACGTAGCAGGTAGGCTTGTAGCCATAGGTTGGGAACTTCCATAAATCTTGTAGTATTCAGAGAGATATTTCCAACGAGGTATTATACATGCCAAACAAAGATCATATGACCAAGTTACGACCCTGGGAAGTTGGCTGCCCAACCAACCCCAACGGGGCCCACAAAATCTTATTTTTCCATCTCCTGTGGTTAGGGTTTTAGTAGTTTATGGTTTCTCTTTGTTGTTCAATAATAAAAAAGCCCTTTAGACTCATTGTAATACAATTCAGAGGCATGTCGCCGCCACATCTCTTCTCAGAGATAAGCTACCATTGTTCGGGCTAGTTTATTTCCATTATGTACATAAGCATATTTCAATCCTTTGATATTAATGAAATGAAGTTTTATTTTTTGATGCATCTTTGTGTTTATGTTTATATTTTCACTCTGTTGTGTTCCTATATAAATCTGAATAAGTGGTATCAGAGCGGTCTACTCTTTCTTTGTTTTTCTTTGCATGTCCCCAACGAGGTCAGGGTATAAGGAGTTAGGGCTTGAACTGGTTGAACCTTTTCAAGACCAACCTCACAAACCCCAAGGATCTCCCATGGTGGAAGAAAATAAATATGATGCAGTGACATATCCTTTAAAAATATTGTTTGAAGAAGCTCTCGAGCGACAAAAGAATACAATGATGGACAACTTTGCCAAAATCCTTCAACGACTACCCACAGGCGACGCATCTTCATCCAACAGCCACTTTGGAGGCACCACTCCCTTTAAGGTACAATTCAACTTTGACATCCCCATATTTGAAGGCCATATAGATGTGAATGTCGTAGATAAATGGTTAAATTTGTTAGAAGGATAATTTTCGGTCCATGATTTTTCCAATCAGGAAAAGATCACTCTTACACTCCTCAAAGTCACTCCCCACGTCAAGGACTGGTGGGAAACCTACTATGAGAATAGGGACGAGAGGGAACCCTCACTATTTTCAGCTGCAGCCACTTGGAATTCTTTACGAGACGCCATTAAGGATAAATATTACCATGTTTGGAGCTATGAAGATAAATACATAAATTTGACCACGTCACAACAAGTAAGGGACCCAGACGTGTCGGAGTTCACAAATATTTTTCATACCCTTCCCACGAAGTTGGGTGACAAATATTCTTAGCGGCATTTAGTACTAAAGTACCATGGTTGTTTACACAATTACATCTTGGACGAGATGGATTTCCTGGAAATCTCCTTGTTCAGTGTCACTTATCGATACGTTGTCAATATTGAGTATAAATTTAAACAGAAGAAGCAAGACTTTGGATCTGTGAATCTAAAGCAAGGTAAAGGCAGCCCCAAACCACAAAAAAGGGATAAAGTCAAGGTAGGGAAACCCAAGATAATTCGTCGAAGCTGCAAACAGAAAAAAACACCATAAAGACAAAGAAGGACGCGAGAAAATGGTGTGAGTTCCATAAGAGCTCCACTCACAACATGAGTGAGTGTCGAGCTAAGCAGTCACTGGTGGCCAAGCTAAAGGATTTCGTATCAGATGCATGTTCTGACTTGGAGTTAGAACTTGATAAGGGGAATGACAAAAGGAAGAATATTATTGACGCAGAGCCCAACACCACCATTTCCACCACCAAGGTCTAGAAGATTGAACCCAAAGATACAAACGAGGGGGAGCACCTCTTCCACTCACAGATGTGGGTGAAGGGATCTCCACTGTAGTTCATTGTCGACGGTGGGAGCCAAAATAACTTCATTTCAGTAGAGGTCGTGAAGCAGCTGGGCCTAATGACTACACCACACCCGCAACCATACACCATCGAGTGGCTTCACCAAGGATGAGATCCCCACATCAGCCAACAGTGCCACCTTCCCCACAACATCAAACCCTTCACAAATGAGATATTGTGTGATGTTGTTCCTCTTGAAGTTTGTGATGTATTTTTAGGCCAACCACACTTGTGAAAATGTCATTTTGTGTATGAATCTATGCCTTGCACTTTTATTATTACTTTGGGCAATAATTTATACAAGACACAAGAGGTAGCACCACCTACTGTCATCTCTTTAATCTCTGCGAAGCAATGCAGTATGATCATTTCCCAGACCGAGAAATTTTTCTTCCTTATGATTCGCCCTTAGGATAGAACAAGATTGTGGCCACCACCATGGCCTCCAGACATGGCTCCTCTACATGATAACAACAAATGGAAAAGGTCATGGTGGAGTACAGGGACATCTTCACCTCACCCATAGGGGTACCCCTACCATGTAAAGTCAAGCACTCCATCGATCTAACCCCTGGCACGTCACTACCCAATGGACCAATCTACCAACACTTTGTTCTACAAAACAATGAGATTAGGAGGCATATTCAAGAGCTATTGCAGAAATGGCACATCAGGTCAAGTTCATCTCCCTGTGGGAGCCCGATCGTGTTGGTACAGAAGAAGGACGAAACCTGGAGGATTTGTATTGACTATCAAGTGCTGAATAAGATCACTGTCTGTAATAGGTATGTAATCCCATAGATCAATGACCTTATAGACCAACTCAAGGGTGCTAAATATTTTAGCAAGATTGACTTGAAGTTCGGTTATCTTCAGGTATCAACTGAACCCTCCGATGTGTGGAAGACCACCTTCAAATCCAAGAAGGGTCTTTTCAAATGGTTGGTCATGCCTTTCGGGTTGATGAAATCCCCCACAATATTCATTCGGTTGATGGATGACATCTTGCAGCCCTTCACCAACTCGTTCGTGGTAGTGTACCTGGACGACATCTTCATATTCAGTTGGAGTTGGGAAGAGCATGTACACCATATCCGACAGGTCCTCCATACCCTACGACAACACAAATTGTGTGCCAATTTGGAGAAGTGCACTTTTGTAATGACCCAGGTTCAATATCTAGGGTATATCATTGATGAGTGGGGTGTGCATGTGGACTCATCCAAGTTACAATTTATTCAGGATTTGCCAGCCCCAACCACTCTAACCGAGCTCCACATATTTATGGGTATTTCCAATTTCTATCACAGGTTCGTGTTGGGATTCTCTCATATCACTTGGCCTTTGATTCAATTCGCCAAGGGCGAAGAAAAATTAAAGTTATTTTGGTATGAATCCCAACAGAAGGCATTTGTCGAGTTGAAGCATCCACTCTACCCTGCACCAGTGATCACATTACCAGACCTGCAACAACCATTTGAAATTGAGGCAGATGCCTTCGAATATGCTATTGGTGCAGTTCATACCCAGCAGGGGCATCTAGTGGCATATCACAGTGAGAAACTTTCAGATATAGTTTGAAAGTATCCCACTTATGAAAAAGAGATGTATTCCATTGTGCACGCCTTCCAAAAATGGAAGCATTACATTATGGGGAAGGAAACGATCATCCACACATACCATCGACCCATGTAGTTCATACAAACACAAGGAAAGTTTCAAAACGATCACCGTCAGAAATGGTCCACATATCTGCAACAGTTCCATTTGAACATCAAGTACAACAAGGGAAACACTAATAATGTTGCAGAGTGTCTTAGTCGACCATCGGTTATGGCACTGACCACTGTGCTCGACTCTTGTGGACATGAGACTCCAGGGTAAGCGCATCTTTACAAGAGCGATCCGGAATTTGGAAATGCATCACAGTTGCTCATGGAAGGCAAGTAAATTCCAAATTTTCACCTCAAAGGCGTACTATTATGCCACCTGGGACACCTCTGTGTTTCTTCAAGTGAGTGTGCCAAGATGATTTGGGGGGCGCACTACAGTTGGTTCATTGGACATTTCGGAGTAGAGAAGACAATGGTAGTGTTGTAGAATTATTTAATTAGACGAACCTTCGATAATGTTGGGTAGTACATCAGATCCTATAATGCCTATGCCATTGCCAAATCAACAATCAAGAAGCAAGGCCTATATACTCCTTTTCCTACTTCTAGTTGGCCTTGGGAATATATCTCCATGGATTATATGACAGAACTTCCTTCTACTAAGCATGAAAACAACTTCATTTTCGTGTTCGTCGACATATTCATTAAGATGGCCATTCTGGAATCCTGCAAGAAGAGTATCACAACAGAAGCCACTGCTAAGCTCTACATTAAATGAGTGTGAGTACACTTTGGGATCCCACAATCCATTATCTCAGATCGGGACAAGAAGTTCATAAGTATATTTTTCTCAAGCCTCTGGTTGATGTTGGATACCAAGCTCACTAAGTCTAGCCCCTTCCACCCCCAAACTAATTGCCAAACATAGGTCGTCAACATGATGATCGTGCACATTCTACGCATTTACAACTCGAAGCATCCACACATATGGGACGAAAGCCTCCCCTATGTATAGCATAGCTACAACAAATCTATCCATAGTTCAACTAACCATAACCCATTTCAAGTGGGGTTGGTACTAGCCACTATGTCCCATTGGTGTGGCCATACCATTTGCAGCTACTTAGGCAGGTTTGGCTCATATCCACTCTGAATCTAAAAGGGATAACAACTTCATTGAGTGCATTCAACACATCCACCAGCAGGTCCATTACATATTGGACAAAGCTAATTCTAAGTACAAGCAGTGTCATGATCAACATCGGGTCTACACAAGTTCCAGGTGGGCGAAAAAGTTTGGTTATATTTGCAGAAGGAGCACCTTGCAGGGCCCCAACACAAGCTTTGCCTGCTCTGATACGAGTCATACACCATCACCAAGGTTGTAGGGGAAAATTAATTTGAGCTCAAAATTCCACCATTCGTTGGCCTGCACCCATTATTCAATGTGGACCGACTACAACCATACTTTCCCGCATAGTTAGACACACCCGACGTTGCTGAGCAGCTGATACCAACAAAGCTCAACCCAAGCTGCCTAGAGTAGGCCAAAAATGATAGGACTATGGACACAGAGATCAAGAACAATCACCAACAGAGGATAGAACTATATTTAGTTGTCAAAGCAGGCCAAATCCTTCACCAGGACAAGTGGTTCACCAAGGATCAGGTTCAACATAAATTTTCTTACCTCATGGAGGATTTGCACGCAATGGGGACAATTACTTCCTAATGGGGGAGGACTGATACAGGTGGATATTGGTGGTAACCTACCTATTCCACCTAGACCTCCAGTCGGTTTCATCAGTTTCCTTGATTATAGCAACATTTACTATTTTTAGCAGTTTTCGAGTCCTGAACTTCTAGAGCATTTTTTACCCCCTAAACGACATTTTTTGAGGTCTGCAATAAGTTCATAGCCACAAATCTTGTAGTACTTGGAGAGATATTTCCAACGAGGTATTGTACATGCCAAAAAAAGATCATATGACTAAGTTACGACCCTGGGAAGTTGGATGCCCATCTAACCCTAATGGGGCCCACAAACTCATGGTGTTCCATCTTCCGAGGTTAGGGTTTTGGTTGTTTAGATTTTTCCTTTATTGTTCAATAATAAAAAGGCCCTTGAGCCTCATTGTAAGATAGTTCAGAGGCATGTAGCCTCCACATGTCTTCTCATATATAAGCTACCATCGCCTAAGCTAGTTAATTTCCATTATGTATGTAAGCATATTTGAGTTCTTTTATATTAATGAAATGAAGTTTTATTTCCACGACATCTTTGTGTTTATGTTTTATATCTGCACTCTGTTGTGTTTCTGTATAAATCCGGATTAGTTTATTATATTAAAAACCCCAAGAAATTGTTGTAATAAAAAATCATTTAAAACAAAGACCTGTCTCATGTTTAGTAGTGCAATTTGAATGAATCTACCTATACAACTTTGTAGATGAAGGCTAGAAACCATTAAACTTACATATGACCACTCCTTTTTTATAGTTAGATAAAATTATTGATTTCTTGAAAAGATACTTCCTACAATGGAACGTTATGAATAAAATATTCATAAACATCAATTAATAAATAAACATTAAATAACCAATATTAATACTAATAGTTAATTAAATTAATCAATTAATGTCCCATTAATTATGAAGGGACATTGGTCAAAAGATGTGACCTTCTATCTTCGTGGTGATTCAATGCCTATATAGGCACACCGCCACGTAGAATTGTAATCACCAATTTATATGTCATCAATAATACATTTACCTACATACTTTTATACTCAAGTCTACACACAAATACTCTTCTGGTGTACTAATACTATGTACAAGTGGTATCAGAGCAAGTTATGGTCCTCCAATTCATCATCACTCTTTTCCCCACTACTCCATCCTTCCATTGTTATGCTCTCCCTTCCACCAGCGGCTTCCCTGTCCACGTCGCAATCAAACCTTCTACATGCGTCCTCTGCCACCATTCCCTATCGTCTGTTCCTTTCTGCTGCATTACCGTTCTAAAAAAAACATCCAGACTGCCCCTCTCCCATCGCATATTCTGTTGACGGCCATTCGGTTCCACCTTCGAGCGGCCAAGTCATTCCTTGTACATCGAACAGATAGCCACCTGACCGTGTGTTATGCGTACCATGCTCCCTATCTGCTTCGACACACTCTTACATCCGACATTCACCATCTACCCATTCTGCCCGCATACTCCATTGTGTTTATGTCGTACCCCCACTGTCACACCCTGCCATTGTTAAACTCGACAGTCGGATATTCCTTGGTGTCTGTGAGTCAGTCTCCTCAACCAGACTCCCTGCCGCTTTCATGTGTACCAACGACTCTGACCAAAATTTGTATTTTTTCAAATACATAGGATTTTCATAAGTGTGAATCATACCATTTTTAATTAATTGTTATATAAAGCTATAATTATATTATATAGTTCACAACCATATAATTAATTAATTATTAAAATAATAATTAAAAAGAATTAATAATATAATTATCATTAATTAAAAAAAAAGGGTCTACAAGGAAAAAGAGGAAAAAAATGGGAAGTAATAATAATGACGATAACTCAAAGAAATTTCAAGAAGAACTCATCAAAATGTGAAAGCGCCTGGACTTTGTCGAAAGGAAGCAAGATGATTTCAGGAAGAGTCAAGACCAAATGGAAAAGAATATCATAGCAATAAAGAGCATGATGAGCCTGTTTATGGGAGGAGCCAAACCACATTTAAATCCCTTAGCTATGTAAGGTCCAAAGACTCCAAAAGGTGGAATTTTTCCAAGTCATGAATTTTTGTCGATGCATGAAAAGCCATGAGTACCGCATATACAGTTCGAAGGAAGTCAATACCATGCAAAGTTCCCCGAAAGAGACTACCTTAAATTTAAAAGAGGATTACCTAAGTATGATGGTAAGGACCATAAGGGCGCCATTGTGTGGGTAAATAAAATGGAAGCTATCTTCGAAGCAAACCCACCAATAGGTGAACAAGAGAATATCGTGACCACTTCTAACGGCCTGGAAGTTGAAGCATATGATTGTTGCCTATGGTGGACCAACAAATGTGAAGCTCATTCATTCAATTGGGAAAATTTTAAAAGCGCCCTGCTTAAAAGATTCCATGATGAGGAAGTAGACGATGTTTATGAAAAATTCATTCACCTAAAACAAAAGGATCAGTAAGCGAATACACCCATGAGTGGGAAGTATTAGCTACAAGGCAAAGGATATTCTCAGACAAAGAACTACTAAAAATGCATCGATGTGCCATTAAAGAACATATTCGAGAAGAATTAAAATTATATAAACCCAAAACCATTGAAGAATATAGACATGTAGCAATAATTATTGAGAGAAAACATAAGCTCAAAATTTCGTCATTCAAGGAAGGTGAAGACCAACAACAAAAATCGATTAAAAAAACAAAAAACAAAAAACAAACAAAAAAAACAAATTAACAAATGTAGGTACTATGGGGACAAATGGATATTAGGACATAGATTCCTGAACAAAAAATTATATACCTACGAAGTCGAGAAGGAAGAAAAAATTTTAAGTAATGTGTTAGATAAAAATATTAAAAAGAAAAATAATTGTCGCAAATGTGGAGAAAACTGGACGCCAGGACATAAATGTGAAGACACATCCTTGTGCTACTATAAAATAGTAGATGCAATTTGAAGTATAGAAACATGTTGAATGAATCGTTGTCACACACATTGAAGATTCAGTTTCAGAGTAACCGTCATTAGCTGCAATCTCATGTCACTAGAAAAACCATGATGAAAATAGTAACTCTCCCAGAGATCAAGGACAACAAGCAACTCCAAAATACGTTCCACCGCTTCTTCTAAAAAAGAGAAACCAATCTCCAAGAAGGAACATTAAGCCTACTATACCACCAAAAAATATGAGGAGGATATTATGTCCTAAAACCCTAAAGCTCAAAGGACTCTTAAGAGGTAGAAATGTCAATATACATGTAGATTCTGGTAGCACTCAAAATTATATAAATATTGATCTTGCTAAACAAATTGATTTTTGTATATGCCCAATCAAGTACCTCACCATGTCTTTCGAAACTGGGCAAAAGTTCAAGGAAATAGGAGAGTGTCATAAAATTTCAATCCAAATACAAGAACTAGAGCTACAAACACATCTATTTTCCCTACCACTCAAAGGAATGGATGTAGTTCTAGATGTAGAATGGTTAATACAACTAGGGATTTATACTACAAACCTTGAAGAACAATTTATGGAGTTTCATTGGCAAGGACAACATTATAAATTAAATGGTGTTAACTCTCACAACTCTAAGGAAGGTACAATTACTCGTGAAAGTTGCATCAATCAACGAAAGGATGCTACCCTATAAGCAACAATGTTCAACTAGAGGAAACTCTTCTCGTTGTGCTTTGAGGATATTGCATCTCTAAAGTGGGTGGCAATCATATGAATAAAATATTAATAAACATTAATTAATAAATAAACATTAAATAACCAATATTAATACTAATAATTAGTTAATGTCCCATTAATTATGAAGGGACATTGGTCAAAAGATGTGACCTTCTATCTTCGTGTCCATTCAATGCCTGTATAGGCACATCGCCACGAATAATTGTAATCACCAAGTCATATTTTATCAAATAATACATATACCAACTTAATTTTATACTCAAGTCTACACAAAAATACTCTTATGGTGTACTAATACTATGTACTAGATCTCTTCCACCTTGTTCACTATGTATGCACTAGGCACATAAGGATCTGGCTAAGGTGGAGAAGCTATTTTAATTTTTAACACATTTTTAAGCAATGCCCTGGGTGATGAGGTACTATTCTCAACTACATCACCTCCATGCATTCAAGAAACCAAAATGAGAGTAGAATCCTTCGAAATATTATATATAGACAACAAAATTTGATCCCCTAATTACTTACCATCAAATATTAGACTTTGAGATTGCTTAATAATCCCCACTTTGGCAAGTAAGAGATAATTATTGAGGGAAGATATAGAATCATAAGATTTTACTAACAAGGAGATATATTTTCCATCAAAATACATCACAAAACTTAGTTATCCTTTGCAGAACATCATTGAATATTCCTTTACTTTCTAGAGATTAAACATTTGTTATAAATATTTTGGCAAGCTAATCATCAGGGGTTACGAATCTAGTCACCACCTAAGCCTTATGTTGCAATTTAAGTAATTTAAAGTTCAACCACTATGACAAGTTATTGGATCATGAATTCGCTGGAAAAGGGGCACAAAACTCTCATAAATCCTTGTTCTAATGAAATATTTTCAACAACTAATATATCATTAATATCAATTAGCCCCTAATAAATTAACTCCCTCGTCTACAGTGAAGCCATAATGGCCCTCCTTAAACACTCCTACGATAGCTTAGTGCCTATAAAACCTTAGAGGGCTAGTAACCTTCCATGAACACTTCGACACTCAGGCATAACATGACCAAGAATAAACAAACCTAGTGGTGGCAAAGGGAGACCTTCATGAACTCTACATAAGACCCAAAAAATAATGAAGTGGACTCATCAATCGATTCACTAGATTTTAGGTTAAACCCAAATACTTAGATTATTCTACCAAGTATACAACCCAAACCATAAACACAAGTAATTCATATGGAATAAACATATTACCGAGAACATTTAAGTTTAGAGTTAGATAACTAAACCATTTTCACCATTCTATTTTGTATCTAGCTAATCAATATATCTTTCACTCAAAAACCAAATTAGTGTTTTTTTTGTTTTTTTTTTTGTTTTTTTTTTAATATGAATAACTTTAATTTTATTTGATAAAATTAAAGATTTAAGATACACAAATCTACATTTTAAATACAATAAAATATTAAATTGAATGTACAAATATTATTAATAATTTAATAAAAATTTATTAATACTTTTGGCAAAATTTACCACCTCCAAATTTCAATGTTGTGAAAAAAATGAAATTATTATGCCGATAGGCGTTCTATTACGAAGTTCTTCTTCGTGACACTATGAAATTCGTCATCCTCAACAACTGGCGCGAATCTCAAATAGTGTCTTTTACAGTTGGGTGGATAGGATGTTACTTTCCTTGCATCTGACAGTTGGGGTGGATGGAATGTTATTTCCCTCGGTATGCTCTCAAACACCGATATTGTTGATTGATATATTGTGTCTCTGCTCCTGGCAAAGGAATTGGGTCCACTACTGAATATGGCTATGGATTTGAAACTTTTAAACCTTAATCTATTCACTGCGAGTGCATCTCTGCCATAGATATGAATAATATCCATGCAAGAAAGAGTAAGAGGTAATGCTCACTCAAGCGCAGCCTTGATGTCATTGATCAAATCAAATCTCCTTAATCCGAAGTTGTGCTCGGAGATAGTCTCTGCAATGATTCATGAAGAAGACTGAAGAAGAACTGACGCATCACAACCATCGACTTGACAACCATGAAGAGAAATGTGGAGAAAAGTTGCTACAACAATGGGATATCTAGAAATTCCTTATTGTAATTTGAAAAGCTGATACAACAGTGGGATATCTGGAAATTCCTTGCTGCAATGTCTATTTTGCACAGGGTCTTGCATATAAATTAAGCCAGGGCCATCCACGTCTCCGGGTTGCATTGGCCCCTACCTCTTCTATAGCTAGATTTCGAACATTAGTCGACAGAGAACTGGAAATTGACAATGCTTATGTTTAACTAAAGGTACGCCATTATCTAAGGGTCCATTGTTAAGGTTTCAAGTAAGTGGGGTGCGTCGGAAGCATGATCAAATGCCCTTCGTAGGAGCCTTATTGCATGCGAGTTAGTGATGACGAAGATAAAAAGGGATGGATATGAGTTCGATAATACTGCTGAAAGAGAGGATGAAATCACCCCTCTCTCATTTTAAGCTAGAACTAAAAAAACTCGACTACTTCTGCAAGTTGATTTTGCCATCGAATTTCTTTCAATTTTGTGATCAATAAAAGTTTAATTTTTCTTAAGCATCTTCGGAACGAAGAGGTGTTTATTTTAAGATCAATAAAAGTTCAATTTTGCATAAGAATTTTAGGTCTGAAGGGATAACTATGGTGAAGGATGGAGTAATAATATGCCATAACGAGTTCAACAACTATAATAATGCCCAATTGCTAGAGACAATTGGTGAAGGATGGAAAAAGAATGTGCCATAACGATTTGAACAACAAGAATAAGGCCTAATTTCCAGATGATGTGATTGACCATTATGAGGGAAAAAGAGATAGAGAAGAGAATGGTAAGGGAGAGGTTACGTTTTCTAAGTGCAAGAATGGTCTGTTGAAGAAAGATTATGAGCTTTCGGTGCTTTGCAATGCTGAAGTGGGACTTAT
This sequence comes from Pinus albicaulis, assembly GCA_034641835.2. Taxonomy (NCBI): domain Eukaryota; kingdom Viridiplantae; phylum Streptophyta; class Pinopsida; order Pinales; family Pinaceae; genus Pinus; species Pinus albicaulis. Next base: position 76,029,748 of record CM076574.1, on the reverse strand, counting down.
AATTTTCTCCCCAAGAGGGAAGTTATATGAATTCGCCAATCCTAGGTCTGTGCTCGATGAGTATTTGTGCTCAATTGTTACATTGCTCTCCTACATAATTCCTTATAATGTTTGACTTCCCTTTTGGATTTTCTAGACTGTTAGTATGTATTTTCACTAGATTGAATGTTCGATTCCTCTCTTTATTATTTCTTAAACCTCTATTTACATAAATAAATTAAAGCACTTTAGGGATAACTGTAAAGGGATCTAATCTTAAAGGCATCGAATGTTATTTGGGATATAACATGAATACACAGTTAGAAATATGTTTGATCATCGTTTCACATAAATGATTGATTATTCGTTCACGTTCGACTCGAGATAAAATTTTGGGCATAACTATCTAGTATTGAGTGGTTAAATTTCAAAGGCATTAGCTTTTATTCTGGACTTGTAAAGCAGGTTAATGATACTTTCGAACTGAAATAAATATTTGGCAATCAATAATTATGTAGCACTGGGCCAACTTCCAATGACTTTCATGCCTAACAAGGCTTTCCTTTCCCTAAAAGTCGAATCCATTTATACTTGGTTTCAAAGCAATAGAAATTTATAACTCCTTTGCATTCACTTACTTACTTTCTCGATTAGCAATGTGTGTATGGGAAAAATATTCAATGCTCTCAACGTTTGTGAAAACAAGATATTTTCCTTAACTGAGCAGAGGTTGCCGTGTTTAGTTGGCATAGGCTACAATTTTTAGTTGGCATCCTGCACTCTAAGAAACAATTTGGAAAGTGGTTGTTTAATTAGAGGTCGAGATTCAAAAATTTACTCAAAACGTAAAATGAAAAACATGGAAAATACAAAAATGTCATCAAAATTTCTTTTGACAAGTAGAGGGAATTTGAAATTCCAAGCCTGTTGGAAGGGCAGTACCCTGAAGATCATATGTCAAAAGTGATAAAAAATTACAGGCCTACTGGAAGGGCAATTTCCTAAAGAGCACATGTCAAAAGATCAAAAGTGCGCTTCTTTGTACTCAAGGCGCATCGGTGCTGCAACCGACAATGTCAAAGGTTATATCGATGTTTGCCAACAATACAAAGTTTATAGTTGAGCCCACACAACCGACACTCATGGGTGTGGATGCAAAAAGACGTACAAATTTCACTCTCAGGTTCTGCATGTCACGGATCTATCATAGTGTATTTATTTCCTCATTAATACAGGTAAGTTTTGACTTTTGACAGACCAGGACGTCTTGGTATATTGCGAGTAGCGAGAAATAGGATCGTAATATGCATAAAATGCTTTTCCTCTAATCACAATAATAATGTAAGAGTAGAAGTGTGGGGTATTATTCTATGAAATTGTTTTGTTTAATGTCAAAGGTCTATGTATTTATTCATTTTTAATTTAAACTTAAATTTTTTTATTATCAAGTATGTGATTTTAATTATTACATTAATATTTTTAATTGTTTTTAAAAAATATAAAAAAATTTAAATATAAAAATTTTAAAATTAAATTTACAAAATATTTTATGAAATCATATTTTAATTTGTTTAATTTTACATTGTTAGTAACCATAACTTTATTAGAGTTATATTGAAGAAGTTTTATGTGTTGTTTTTTAGCTATTGCTATAAGTTTCTATTGGGTTTATAAGCCATATTTAAAATAATAATAATAATAATAATAATTTAAAAAATAAAAAAATAAAAATAAAAATAAAAATAAATAAATAAATAAATATTGAAATGATTTATTTTTTTGTTTTGCAATTATTCGCTATTTATAGAAGACCTTTTAAATTTAGCAATTTGGCATTTAATTGTTTTTTGCACTTTTACATGGTATCACAATATGGACCCCAAGCTTCCTCTTGTTTGTATTTTAGAGATTTTTTATAAGCCATTATCAAATTACTTCTAATGAGGGTCGGAAGGCACATTTTTTTTTTGTAGACCTCGTTTTTTTTAATGGGGTTTCTTTATAATTCGGCTTTTCCAAATTTTAGTTTGTAATGAGGTTTATTTATAATTTGGCTTTTCCAAATTTTAGTGGTGTCAATTTAACTTATCTCTAATTTAGAATATTGTATGGAACAATTTTTTTTTTATATAAATAAAAAATGTATTTCAATAAATAAATGATGTAATTTGTTTTGTAAGATGAAAAGAAAAATGTATATATGTATTTAATTTTAAAATATAATTATATTTGTTTATATTATTATATTTATATTTTAAGGAGTCTTAAATATAATCTCTAATCATTACTATTATATTTGAGAATGGTATTTACTTACTTATATTTGGTGTATTTGTAATTCTATTTGTATTTTTCAACAATTTAGACTCTTATGTGTTAATATTAAACTTGTTCTACTTCAAATAGGGCGACAAGATAGTTTGAGGACATTCCTATTCATAGCACATGTAGCATGATCTCATAGTCAACTAACTGTAGGAATATGCAATGAAGGTTATAATAGGGCTCTTTAAAATTTCCCATCGACCATTTACGAATGATATTTATAATGTTTGTTTTTCAAAACCAAATAATTTTTCAATATTAAAAAAATATATATTTTGAATATTTGCATTACTATATATATATATATATATATATATATTAGACTTTGAGATGCCTTAAGAATCCCCACTTTGGAAATTAAGAGATAATGCTTGAGGAAAGCTATAGAATCATAAGAGTTTACCAACAAGGATATATATTCCCCATCAAAAAGTCCTCACAAAACTTGGTTATCCTTCGCAGAACATCATTGAACCTTCCTTTACTTTCTAAAGATTAGAAATTTGTTATAAATTTTTTGGAAAGTTAATCCTCAGGGGTTGGGAATCTAGTCACCAACTAAGCCTTGTGTTGCAATTTAAGTAATGTAGAGGTCAACCACTATGACAAGTTATTGGATCATAAATTCGTTGCAAAAGGGGAACAAAAATCTCATAAATCCTTGTTTTAATAAAATATTTTCAACTACTAATCTATCATTAATATCAATTAGCCCCTAATAAATTAACTCCCTCATCTACAGTGAACCCATAATGTTCCTCCTTAAACACTCCTACCATAGCTTGGAGCCTAGAAAACCTTAGAGGGCTAGTAACCTTCCATGAACAATTCAACGCTCGGGCATAACAAGACCAAGAATAAACAAACCTAGTGGTGGCAAAGGGAAACCCTCATGAACTCTACATAAGACCCAAAAAATAATGAAGTGGACTAATCGATCAGTTCACTGGCTTTTAGGTTAAACCCAGATGCTTAAATTATTCTACCAAGTATATAACCCAAACCACAAACACAAGTAATTCATAAGGAATAAACATATTACTGAGAACATTTAAGTCTAGAGTTAGATAACTAAACCATTTTCACTATTCTATTTTTTATCTAGCCAATCAATATATCTTTCACCATATTTCTATTTTTTTATTTTTTATTTTTATTTTTTTCTAAGTTAGAGTAATCTATTAACAGTAGGAAATATAGTACATCAGGCCAAGGCCATAACAGTGCCTCGTGGAGGCAATTCGAACTGACAGAGACTAGTTTTTGGCTGCCCTTCTAGAGGGAAACCAGCCTGAAGAACTTTCAACAGAAAAATTCCCGCACAGGGGATCGGACCTGGGTAGCTTTGACTGAAAACTGAAAACATATACATTATATATCATATTTACTGGACCATGACAAAACTAGACCACTGTAAGAACTAAGACTGGTCGCTGACCAAAAAGGACCATAGCTGAAGGAAACATTAGAACAACAAGACATTCCCTCAGAGAGGGCAGAGCAAAAACATGAGAAATAAGAAAAAAGGTCGAATTACTCATCAGGAGCGACCTCCTCGATCCTGCAACCGTAGTCTGCTGGTGCGCCATGGGCATGAGAGAGTTCAGCATTGGGAAGGACCTCTGAAGGAGTTTCCGTCTGATGGGGCGGACCACGAGCCGAATCCTCTTGCATTACCTCCCTGCGCTCACTTGTCTGTCCCCTCGAGTCAAGCATCATAGCTTCCAGGTTGGCGCCATCGACAGGAGCAGAATCATCCGACGGATTCTCAGGTGGGGGCTCCTCCAGGAAAACAACAGAGATGGCAACCGAAACTCTTGGTCTATTAAGGGCGCAATCAAATGAAAAGAGAGCCGTATGGGATTGAGCAGGCAACGCATCCCCAAAGGGCGAGTCGAGCCTGCGTCCAGAGCGAAATTAGCGGCCATGGAAGAGGTGAGGAAGGTTTTCAGAGGGCAATGAGATTTCAGAAGGAGAAGTGGATGTGGAGGGTGAGCGCCTCCTGGCGGAGCGTGAGGAACCCCTCCTGCAACGCATCCTCTACCTCAGACGGGGCATGTTTGCAACAGAGATGGAGCTGTAGCTCTGGAACAACGGCGAGTTAACCAGGTTTGGCTCTGGAGGAATGCTCAGGACCAACGAGGCAGAATTGCAAGAACCAGCAATGGAGATGTGAAGACTGTCGTCAGGCTTCAGACAGCAAGTATGGCGACTACGCTTCCCTGTGGTGGTGCGCTTGTTGGCACAGTCCTCCACTGAATTGCACAGCGAATTCCTCGGCGCAGGATCCATTTCATATAGCACCCTGTTCCTGCAACCAACAACCCTCTGCATTGAATGATCAATCTTGTTAACCTGGTGCGAATCGCCATTGCGACATTCGAAAATGCCTCGATCCTCAGCATTCGTATCGAGAGGCTTCACCATAACGTTTGTCATTAAGAGCGAGCAGATGGTATTTACTGTGATCAGGTGGGCGCGAATGGGCTGGCAGGTGGCCTCCCGTCCTATCGACCTCTGTCCCATCGCCCCTATTAACATTGCTATCACCCGCATCCGGGGAATATATCTTTCACTTGAAAACCAAATTAGATTTTTTTATATATAAAAATATGAAGAACATTAATTTTATTTGATAAAATTAAAGATTTTAGATACACAAATTTATATTTTAAATCCAATAAAATATTAGATTCATTTGTATAAATATTACTAATAATTTAATAAAAATCTATTAATACTTTTGGCAAAATTTATCACCTCCAAATTTCAATGTTGTGAAAAAAATGAAATTATTATGCTGATAGGCATTCTATTATGAAGTTCTTCTTCGTGACACTGTTAATATTCGTCATCCTCAACAGTTGGCATGAATCTCAATCGTTTATTTTATATCTAGGTGGACGGGATGTTACTTCCCTCGCAATTGGTAGCTGGGATGGATGGAATGTTATTTCCCTCGCTGCGCTCTCAAACACAAATGTTGTTGATCGAGATGTTATGTCTTTGCTCCTAGCGAAGGCATTAGATCCGCCACTGAATATGGGTATGGATATGGAAATTTTAAACCTTGATCTCTTCACATCAAGTGCATCTTTGCTAGCGATATGAATAATATCCGCGCAAGAAACTGTAAGAGGTCATGCTCGCTCAAGCGTAGTCTTGATTTCATTGATCAAATCAAATCTCCTTAATCCAAAGTTGTGCTCGGAGATAATCTCTGCAATGATTCACGAAGAAGACTGAAGAAGAACCGATGCGTCAAAACCATCGACTTGACAACCATGAAGAGAAATGTGGAGAAAAGCTGCTAGAAGAGTGGAATATCTAGAAATTCCTTGCTGCAATTTGAAAAGTTGCTACAACAGTGGGATATCTGGAAATTCCTTGCTACAATGTCTATCTGCCAATGTCTTTTGCACGGGGTCTTGGATAGAAATTAAGCCACTGGCCATCCCTGTCTTCGGGTTTTGTTGGCCCCTGCTTCTTTTGTAGCTAGATTTCAAATAGTAGTTGACAGAGAACTGGAAATTGACAGTGCTTATGTTTAACTAAAGGTATGAGGTTTATCCGAGGGTCCATTGTGAAGGTTTCAAGAAAGTGAGGTGTGCCGAAAGCATGATCAAATGACCTTTGAATTAGCCTTATTGCGTGCGATTCGGTGACGACAAATATAACAAAGGAGGGATATGAGTTCGATAATACTGTTGAAAGAGAGGATGAAATCGCCCCTTTCTCATTTTAAGCTGGCACAAAACAAACTCAACTGCTTCTACAAGTTGATTTTTCCATCTAATTTCTTTCGGTTCTGTGATCAATAAAAGTTCGATTTTTCTTAAGAATATTCAGAAGGAATAGGTGTTGATTTTCAGATCAATAAAATTTCAATTTTGCATAAGAATTTTAGGACTTAAGGGATAACTAAGGTGAAGGATGGAGTAATAATGTGCCATAACGAGTTCAACAACTAGAATAATGCACAATTTCCAAAGACAATTGGTGAAGGAACGAGAAAGAATGTGCCATAACGATTTCAACAACAAGAATAAGGCCTAATTGTCAAACAATGTGATTGACCATTCTGAGCATAAAAGAGATAGAGAAGAGAATGGTAAGGGAAAGGTTACGTTTTCTAAGCGCAAGAATCGTCTGTTGAAGAAAGCTTATGAGCTTACGGTGCTCTGCAATGTTGAAGTGGGACTTATAATTTTCTCCCCAATAGGAAAGTTATATGAATTTTACAATCCCAGGTCTATGCTCGATGAGTATTTGCTCTCAATTGTTACATTGCTCTCTTGCATAATTATTTGGAATGTTTGACTTCCCTTTTGAATTTGCAAGACTGTTAGTATGTATTTTCACTAGATTGAATGTTTGATTCCTTTCCTTATTATTTCTCAAACCTCTATTTAGATAAATAAATAAAAGCATTTTAGGGATAACTGTAAAGGGATCGAATGTTATTTTGGATATAACATGAATACACAATTAGAAATAATTTTGATTATTGTTAGATATATGTTTTATTATCATTTCACATAAATGATTGATTGTTCGTTCACGTTCGACTGGAGATAAAATTTTGGGCATAACTATCTAGTATTGACTACTTAAAGGTCAAAGGCATTAGCTTTTATTCTGGACTTGTAAAGCAAGTTAATGATACTTTCGAATTGGAAGAAACATTTTGCAATCAATAATTATGTAGCACTGAGCCAACTTCCAATGACTTCCATGTCGAGCAAGGCTTTCCTTTCCCTAAAAGTCGAATAGATTCATACTCGGTTTCAAAGCAATAGAAATTGATAGCTCCTTTGTATTCACTTAATTACTTTCTCGATTAGCAATGTGTATATGGGAAAAATATTCAATGCCCTCAACATTTGTGAAAATGAAATATTTTCCTTAGCTGAGCAGAGGTTGTAGTTTTTAGTTGGCATAGGCTACAATTTTTAGTTGGCATCATGCACTCTAAGAAACAATTTGGAAAGTGGTTGTTTAATTAGAGGTTGATTTTCACAAATTTACTCATAACATAAAATGAAAAACATGGAAAATACAAAAACGTCATCAAATTTTCATTTGACAAGTAGAGGGAATTTGAATTCCAAGCCTGATGGAAGGGGCAGTACCCTGAAGGGCATATGCCAAAAGTGATCAGAAAATCTAGGCCTGCTGGAAGGGAAGTATCCTAAAGAGCACATATCAAAAGTGGTCAGAAGTGTGCTTCTCTATACTCAAGGCGCATTGGTGCTGCAACCGACAATGTCAAAGGTTATATCGATGTTAACCAACAATACAGAGTTTACAGTTGAGCCCACACAACTGACACTCATGGGTGCAGATGCAAAAAGACGTACGAATTTCACTCTCAGGTTCCGCATGTCACAGATCTATCACAGTGTATTTATTTCCTCATGAATACAGGTAAGTTTTGAGTTTTGACAGACGCAAACATCCTGGTATATTTCAAGTAGTGAGAAGTAGGATTGTAATATGCATCGAATGTTTTTCCTCTAATCACAACAAGATTGTAAGATTAGAAGTGTGGGGTATATTTTTATTAAAATGTTTTGTTTAATGTCAAAGGTCTATGTATTTATTCATTTTGAATTTAAACTTAATTTTTTTTATTATGTAATTTTAATTATTACATTAATATTTTTAATTATTTTTAAAAAAAAATTAAAAAATTAAAATTAAATTTACAAAAAAATTTAAGAAATCATATTTTAATTTGTTTAATTTTACATTGTTAGTAACCATAACTTTATTACAGTTCTATTGAAGAAGTTTTAAGTGTTGTTTTTTAGCTATTGCTATAAGTTTCTATTGGGTTTATAAATCACATTTAAAAATAAACAATGAAGTGATTTTTTTTTTGTTCTGCAATTATCTCTCTTTATAGAATACCTTTTACGTTTAGTAGTTTGGTCTATAGTTGTTTTTTGCACTTTTACATGGTATCACAAAGCTTCCTCTTGTTTTTTTAAGAGATTTTTTATAAGCCACTATCAAATTACTTCTAATGAGGGTAGGAAGCCACTTTTTTTTTTCTTTTTTCTTTTTTTGTAGATATGGTCTTTTTAAATGAGGTTTCTTTATAATTTGGTTTTTCCAAATTTTAGTGGTGTCAATTTAACTTATCTCTAATTTAGAGTATTGTATGGAACAAGTTTTTTTTTATAAATAAAAAATGTATTTCAATAAATAAATGATGTAATTTGTTTTGTAAGATGAAAAGAAAAATGTATATATGTATTTAAAAATAAAATTTAATTATATATGTTTATATTATTATATGTATATTTTAAGGAGTCTTAAATGTAATCTCTAATCATTACTATTATATTTGAGAATGGTATTTGCTTACTTATATTTGGTGTATTTGTATTTCTCTTTGTATTTTTTAACAATTTAGACTCTTATGTGTTAATATTAAATTTGTTCTACTTCAAATAGGGCGACAAGATTGTTTGAGGACATTCCTAGTGGTAGCACATGTAGCATGATCTTGTAGCGAACTAACTGTAGGAATATGCAATGAAGGTTATAAAAGTGCTCTTTAAAATTTCTCATCGACCATTGACCAATGATATTTATAATGTTTGTTTTTCAAAACCAAGTAATTTTTCAATATTAAAAAAAATAAATTTTAAATATTTGTATTACAATATTTTAATAGTAATATATATATATATATGACTTTGAAATGCCTTAAGAATCTCCACTTTCGCAAGAAATAATGCTTGAGGAAAGCTATAGAATCATAAGAGTTTACCAACAAGGATATATATTCCCCATCAAAAGACCTCATGTAGTAATATATATGTAGTAATGCCTTAAGAATCTCCATTTTATATATATATATATATATATATATATATATATATATATATATATATATATATATATATATATATATATATATATGATCTCAGGGGCCACGAAGAATCTCCACTTTCAAAGAAATAAGAAAGCGGAGGAAGCTATAGAATTCATAAGAGTTTATCAAGGATACATTCCCCATCAAAAGACCTCACAAAAACTTGGTTACCTTTCGTAAGTAACACTATTGAATCTTCCTTGAAGCTTCTAGAGATGGGAACATTTAGTTATAAATGTTGTGGCAAGCTAATCCTTAGGGGTTGGGGAATTCACTAACCCAAGCTTTAAAGGTAAAATTGGCAATGTGATTCGACCACTATACAAGTTATTGGATCATAAAATCGTTGGCAAAGGGCATAAGACTCTGCAAATCCTTGTTCTAATAAAATATTTTCAAACAACTCTGAGACTAATACTCAATTAGCCCCCAATAAATTAACTCCCCACCACAATTAACCCACACCTCCTCCTAAAAACACCCTGCCTACAGCTCGCCTAGAAAACCTTTGAGGGCTAGTAACCTTCCATGAACACTGCAACACTCGGGCATAATAAGACCTAGAATAAACAAACCTAATGGTGGCAAAGGGAAAAACTCATGAACTCTACATAAGACCCAAAAAATAATGAAGTGGACTAATCGATCGGTTCACTAGATTTTAGGTTAAACCCAAATGCTTAGATTATTCTACCCAGTATATAACCCAAACCACAAACACAAGTAATTCATAAGGATTAAACATATTACTGAGAACATTTTAGTTTAGAGTTAGATAACTAAACCATTTTCACCATTCTATTTTTTATCTATCTAATCAATATATCTTTCACTCGAAAACCAAATTATATATATATATATAATTTGGTTTTCGAGTGAAAGATATGAAGAACATTAATTTTATTTGATAAAATTAAAGCTTTTAGATACACAAATTTACATTTTAAATACAATAAAATACTAAATTCATTTGTACAAATATTACTAATAATTTAATAAAAATCTATTAATATGTTTGGAAAAATTTACCACCTCAAAATTTCAATGTTGTGAAAAAAATGAAATTATTATGCCGATAGGCATTCTATTACGAAGTTCTTCTTCGTGACATTGTTGAGATTCACCGTCCTCAACAACTAACGTGAATCTCAATAGTGTCTTTTACAGCTAGGTGGATGGGATGTTACTTCCCTCGTGGCTGGTAGTTGTGGTGGATGGAATTTTATTTCCCTTGCTACGCACTCAAAAATTAATGTTGTTGATTGAGATGTTGTGTCTCTGCTCTTGGCAAAGGCATTGGATCTGCTACTGAATATGGGTATGGATCTGGAACTTTTAAACATTGATCTCTTCACAGCAAGTGCATCTCTTCTATCGATATGAATAATATCTATGTAAGAAAGAGTAAGAGGTCATGCTCGCTCAAGCACAATCTTGATGTCATTGATCAAATCAAATCTCCTTATTCTGAAGTTGTGCTCGGAGATAGTCTCTGCAATTATTCATGAAGAATACTGAAGAAGAACCAACGCGTCACAACCATCAACTTGACAACCACGAAGAGAAATGTGGAGAAAAGGTACAACAACAGTGGGATATCTAGAAATTCCTTGCTGAAATTTGAAAAGCTGCTACAATAGTGGGATATCTGGAAATTCCTTGTTGCAATGTCTATTTGCCAATGTCTTCTACATGAGGTCTTGCATAGAAATTAAGCCAAGATTCAGCCTTGTCTCCGGGTTTTGTTGGCCCCTGCTTCTTTTGTAGCTATATTTCGAATAGTAGTCGACAGAGGACTCGAAATTAACAATGCTTATGTTTAACTAAAGGTACGGGGTTTATCTAAGGGTCCTTAGTCAAGGTTTCACGCTAGTGGGGCGCATCGGAAGCATGATCAAATGCCCTTTGTACAAGCCTTATTGCGTGCGAGTTAGCGATGACGAAGATAACAAGGGAGGGATACGAGTTCGATAGTACTACTGAAAGAGAGGATGAAATCACCCCTTTCTCATTTTAAGCTAGCACCAAACAAACTCGACTGCTTCTGCAAGTTGATTTTCCCATCGAATTTGTTTCGATTCTGTGATCAATAAAAGTTCTATTTTTCTTAAGAATCTTCAAAAGGAAGAGGTGTTGATTTTAAGATCAACAAAAGTTCAATTTAGATAATAATTTTAGGACTGAAGGGATAACTAAGGTGAAGGATGGATTAATAATGTGCCATAACGAGTTCAACAACTAGAATAATACCCAATTTCCAAAGATAATTGGTGAAGGATGGAGAAATAATGTGCCATAATGATTTCAACAACAAGAATAAGGCCTAATTTCCAGACGATGTGATTGACCATTCTGAGGGAAAAAGAGATAAAGAGGAGAACAGTAATGGAAAGGTTACATTTTCTAAGCGCAAGAATCATCTGTGAAAGAAATATTATGAGTTTTCAGTGCTCTACAATGCTGAAGTGGGACTTATAATTTTCTCTCCAAGAGGCAAGTTATATGAATTCACCAATCCCATTGCTCTCTTGCATAATTCTTTGGAATGTTTAACTTCCCTTTTGGATTTTCCAGACTGTTAGTATGTATTTTCACTAGATTTAATGTTTGATTCCTCTCTTTATTATCTCTCAAACCTCTATTTACATAAATAAATAAAATCTTTTCAGGGGTAAATGTAAAGGGATGTACTCTTAAAGGTATTGAATGATATTTTGGATATAACATGAATACACAGTTAGAAATATGTTTGATTATCGTTAGATATATGTTTGATTATCGTTAGATATATGTTTGATTATCGTTTCACATAAATGATTGATTGTTCGTTCACGTTCGACTGGAGATAAAATTTTGGGCATAACTATCTAGTATTGACTAGTTAAAGGTCAAAGGCATTAGATTTTATTCTAGACTTGTAAAGCAGGTTAATGATACTTTCAAACTAAAATAAACATTTTGCAATCGATAATTTTGTAGCACTGGGCCAAGTTCCAATGACTTCCATGTCGAACAAGGCTTTCCTTTCCCTAAAATTCAAATAGATATACACTCGGTTTCAAAGCAATAGAAATTGATAACTCCTTTGTATTCATTTACTTACTTTCTCGATTAGCAATGTGTATATGGGAAAAATATTCAATGCCCTCAACGTTTGTGAAAACGAGATATTTTCCTTAATTGAGCAGAGGTTGCAGTTTTTAGTTGGCATAGGCTACAATTTTTAGGTTGCATCCTGCACTCTAAGAAACAGTTTGGAAAGTGGTTGTTTAATTAGAGGTTGACATTCAAAAATTTACTATAAACTGTTTGGAAAGTGGTTATTTAATTAGAGGTCGACATTCTCAAATTTACTCATAATGTAAAATGAAAAACATGAAAAATACAAAAACGTCATCAAATTTTCATTTTACAAGTAGATGGAATTTGAATTCCAAGCCTATTGAAAGGGGCAGTACCCTGAAGAGCATATGTCAAAAGTGATCAGAAATTCTCGGCCAGCTAGAAGGGAAGTATCCTAAGGAGCACATAACAAAAGTGATAAGAATTGTGCTTCTCTGTACTCAAGGCGCATCGATGTTGCAACCGACAATGTGAAAGGTTATATCGTTATTAACCAACAATAAAAAGTTTACAGTTGAGCCCACACAAGCGACACTCATAGGTGCGGATGCAGAAAGACGTACATATTTGACTCTCAGGTTCTGCATGTCACGGATCTATCACGGTGTCTTTATTTCCTCATTAATACATGTAAGTTTTTACTTTTGACAGATGCAAACATCCTGGTATATTTCGAGTAGTGAGAAGTAGGATCGTAATATGCATTGAATGCTTTTCCTCTAATCACAACAAGAATGTAAGAGTAGAAGTGTGGGGTATTTTTTTATGAAATTATTTTGTTTAATGTCAAAGGTCTATGTATTTTTTCATTTTGAATTTAAACTTAATTTTTTATTATTATTAAATATGTAATTTTAATTATTACAGTACTATTTTTAATTATTTTTAAAAAATATAAAATTTTTAAAATTTACAAATGTAAAAATTAAATTTACAAAATATTTTATGAAATCATATTTACGCTGTAAAGCGTATTTATTTGAAAACAACTTTGCTAAATTGCTACGTGTACCATTCTCAACCCTTGAATGTAATGTTAGACGATTCAAATCATAGTGACCGAACGATTAAAAACAGTTACAATTGTTAATCAGTTACAAGAAACGAACATTGAAATAAGTTGCTATGTCTGCAGTCAGTGAAAAATTCATCGGCGAGCTCTTGTTGCTACGTATGGTCTGCAGGCCGAGAGAGTGGATGTTGCACATGCACTGGTTCTTGCCCCTGCTCGTCCTACACAGTCTCATTCCCGTTACACGACATTCCTCTGCCGAGAACCTCCGCGACCAGGGCGGCTTGATGCTCTTCAAACGTTGACAATGGAGCAGACATTCCTCCTTTAGACTGCACTTTGGCAGAGCACGGTGGTGATTCGAACCCGGGGCATTGCTGCAACATTAATTTCCGCTGCTCTGAAGAGTTGCAAAAGAACACAGAAATGGCGAAGGACAATATTAACATCGGTAAAGATGTGATCGATGTGAGCATTTCTTGAAAAATCCGCCTTTCGCAGAGATATATATCTAGCTTGGGATGCATTTACAGTAAAATTTGAATGAGATTAGGCTTTGCATTCTAAAATCTAGGCATAATTGAAGTTTTAACCTTCCAAAGTGAAAAATATTTATTTTTGAAATGTTTAATGGGATTGGGCTTTAAGTTTCAGAATTTAGCAATCTTCGATATGTGCGGTTACTGATTTGACCTCGTATATACAGCTGTCGTGAAAACCCCAATGGTATATCTTAACAAACTCATTTATGGGTACGTCGCCAAAGTCACTGCAAAGCTTGAGGTTATGGAGCCTTGTTGCAGTGTACGTACCAGCATTATTTGCTTATCTAGAAAAATTGGGGTTTTGTTGCTACTTGCGGCAACTTTGCGCCTTTTGTGAACTAGGCAGGGCAATTTTCCCAATTATTTCTTTGCGTTTGAACAATGGAATAGGCGGACCTCACTTTAGTAGATAAGTGCCTCGCTTTTTGTTTCAAGGTTATATGGATCTTACAATTTGGACGTTTTTAGATTTTGTTTTTATTTTATCTGTCAAGGCTGTTTTTATTTACCTCATCTGGATTCAGTTTGTGTGGACATTATCTTGTGCCCATGTTACTGTAGCTTATCCCCTACCATTGGTTATAGTTATGTGCCTTTCGTGCTCAATCTTCATAAATTTCATACCGGCTTTTGGTAGCTGTATTTGCTGCTTTTTTGGCATAACATCACAGTTCTCTGTTTCAAAATCCCTAATTTTTGGTATGCCATTGAGAGCAAAGATTTCTTGAAAAATCTGCCTTTCGCAGAGATATATATCTAGCTTGGGATGCATTTACAGTAAAATTTGAATGAGATTAGGCTTTGCATTCTAAAATCTAGGCATAATTGAAGTTTTAACCTTCCAAAGTGAAAAATATTTAGTTTTGAAATGTTTAATGGGATTGGGCTTTAAGTTTCAAAATTTAGCAATCTTTGATATGTGTGGTTACTGATTTGACCTCGTATATACAGTTGTCGGGAAAACCCCAATGGTATATCTTAACAAACTCATATATGGGTGCGTCGCCAAAGTCACTGCAAAGCTTGAGGTTATGGAGCCTTATTGCAGTGTATGTACCAGCATTTTTTGCTTATCTAGCAAAACCGGGGTTTTGTTGCTACTTGCGGCAACTTTGCGCCTTTTGTGAACTAGGCAGGGAAATTTTCCCAATTATTTCTTTGCGTTTGAACAATGGAATAGGCGGACGTCACTTTAGTAGATAAGTGCCTCGCTTTTTGTTTCAAGGTTATATGGATCTTACAATTTGGACGTTTTTAGATTTTGTTTTTATTTTATTTGTCAAGGCTGTTTTTATTTACCTCATCTGGATTCAGTTTGTGTGGACATTATCTTGTGCCCATGTTACTGTAGCTTATCCCCTACCATTGGTTATCGTTATGTGCCTTTCGTGCTCAATCTTTATAAATTTCATACCGGCTTTTGGTAGCTGTATTTGCTGCTTTTTTGGCATAACATCACAGTTCTCTGTTTCAAAATCCCCAATTTTTGGTATGCCATTGAGAGTAAAGATTTGTATATTTTCGACCTTTTTAGTTTTTGCTAATTTTATCATGAAATTTTTTTTAGTGAAACAATTTGCATCTATTTTCTTTTTATAATTCGATTTTTATTGCTGTTTTTAATTTGTTATCTCAGCATTTATTCTAAATAATTTTAATGCTATAAAATTATGCCTATATCCTTGATTTATTTTTGGGGTTGGATTTTGATGAAGTGGAATATTGATAGAGATCTTAAACAAGGTGAGATGTGAGATCCATAGCAGTGTTTCAAACACATACAAATAAAACCTTAAAATTAGGTGAACAGATTTCATTCAAAGGAGATAGTGAGAATCCCCAAACATGTCTTCAAAATTGACAGAATTTAAATTGATTTAGCTGCTAATATGAATGTTCCTTATTTAAGCTTATGCAACAAGCATCGCATCCAAATTAGGATTTGGTAGATATGCTTGTATGGTGTTGTTTAGGTTCTTGATGACTGTTTGATATTGGCCAATTCGAATAATTTGTTTTCAGGCGATTACAACTTTTGTAAAGGTCCTTGTATCCTTGTGCAGGTAGCTTGATAAGGCTATTCAGTTAAATAAGTGACATGTACTATAATGCCAGCTTGTTAGAAAGGGTATACACAGTTGGATTTCATTAAGGATTGGGTGCACTTGCAAGACTAACAATCAGGCATGTTCTATTATATCAACTAGGGTGATATGGGTAGAGGAGAAGGCTATTATATCAACTATCATGAATTCATGAGTAAAGGAGGAGACTTTATCGATATAATTAATATGTATATTAATTTATTTATTATTATTATTATTATCTAATTTAACTTGAGTGTAACTTGAGTGCTAAGACTACAAAGGCATACATACTCTACCCCCCACTTAAGCTGTACAATACATCTCTAACTATAATTTTATTATAATCACCTAAATTGGTGTTCAATAATGACAATTTTCATACACAAATTTGATTCTTAGCAAATAATTTTCGTAGATCATATCTAAAAATCCTCACAATAATATAAATCTCACCAAGAAATACTTAATCTTATTAAATTCCATCCCTATTTAATCTTATTTTCAATAGTGAATTAATTTTGTTTTGTTAAAACAAAATATTTTTTTTATTTTCATAAAATATAAAAAATACATTAATCTATTTTTTCATGCATTTTAGAATATAATATTAATTTTCACTCTATGAAACCACCCCATAACTATTTTTTCAAGTTTATAGACTTACAACATTGTAATAGATAGGTTTTATCAATTGGATAGAGTTAGAGAAAGCGAAAGACACGTTTGAAGAGCAACACATAAATGTAACTCAATAGGATCTGGTTGTAAATGTAACTAAATAGCAGAAGAGAAATACATACATGTAATTGAATAGGATCAGGTTGTCCTACATGATTCATATGAGAGTAGTTACTTATAAGTTAAATATTCAATTAAATCACATAACATATCACATCTTTTTTCCTTTATACTACTCATTTCCTCTATACTACTCCTATGTTACTGCTTTACA
>CM076574.1:75915955-76012739 GCA_034641835.2 Pinus albicaulis | reverse complement strand
TTTCCTTTGCAACATATGGTGCAATTTCTAGTTTAATTTGTTTAATTTTACATTGTTAGTAACCATGACTTTATTAGAGTTCTATTGAAGAAGTTTTATGTGTTGTTTTTTAGCTATTGTTATAAGTTTCTATTGGGTTTATAAATCATGTTAAAAAAAAAAAAACAATGAAATGATTTATTTTTTATTAATTATTCTCTCTTTATAGAAGACCTTTTAAGTTTAGTATTTTCGTCTTTAGTTGTTTTTTGCACTTTTACATGGTATCACAATGTGGACGACAAGCTTCCTCTTGCTTGTTTTTTAAAGATTTTTTATAAGCCACTATCATATTACTTCCAATGAGGGTAGGAAGCCATACTTTTTGTAGATCTGGTTTATTTTAATTAGGTTTCTTGATAATTTGGCTTTTCCAAATTTTAGTGGTGTCAATTTAACTTATCTCTAATTTAGAGTATTGTATGAAACACGTTTTTTTATATAAAAAAAATGTATTTCAATAAAAAAATGATGTAATTTGTTTTGTAAGATGAAAAGAAAATGTATATATGTATATAAAAATAAATTATAATTATATATGTTTATATTATTATTACGGCAGAGGCGTTTTCTTTATGATTTTGGGTGAGCAAACACTATTCACCCCACCCAATCAAAAAGCTTCCTCATCACCCTTCTAGCGAATGATATATTGACATGTGCCCACAAAATATTGGGTGAGTAAGTAGTCGCCCGCTCCTGCTCCATCTCCTCGTAGCAACCCTTTAAGGACCCTCGAATCTGGAGAGAGTTCTTAGCTCGCTCTTGCTCCATATCCTCGCAACAACCCTTCGAGGACCCTCGAATCTAGAGAGAGCCATGAATAGAGTTGGAGCAGATAGTGGAAGGCGGAATAAAAGATAAGCATTCCTCACAGTAGAATGACAACGTAGGGAATTTACTATTTTATGTTTGTTGTAGGGATAAGTGTCGTCCTCCGCCCGCTCCTGCTCCATCTCCTCGCAAAAACCCTTCGAGGACCCTCGAATCTAGTGAGAGTCCTTAGCCTGTTGCTGCTCCATCTCCTCACAACAACCCTTCAAGGACCCTCGAATCTAGAGAGAGCCATGGATAGAGATGGAGAATACATTGGAAGATGGAACAAAAGATAAACATTCCTCACAGTAGAATGAAAACGCAGGGAATTTACTAATTTATGTTTGTTACAAGGATAAGGGTTGTCCTCTGCCCGCTCCTACTACATCTCCTCACAGCAACCCTTCGAGGACCCTCGAATATGGAGAGAGTCCTCAGCCAACTCCTGCTCCATCTCCTCGCAGCAACCCTTCGAGGACCCTCGAATCTAGAGAGAGCCATGGATAGAGCTGGAGCAGATAATGGAAGGCAGAACAAAGGATAAACATTCCTCACAGTAGAATGAGAACCCGAGGAATTTACTAATTTATGTTTGTTGCGGGGATGAGCTTTATTTAGCATTTACAATACAGAAAGAAGTTGGAAGCACGAAACAGAAAAGATGGCACTAGATCTAGCTGACTAACTTATAAGCATATGTTTCTCTTACAACAATTTCACTTATTATAATTATTTAGAGCCTGTAGGAGGATTTAACTGGGCAGGACGAAGTCGAGTTCGAAACCAGATAGATGTCCTATCTCATTTATTTTAAGCAGAATTAGAAGACAGTATTCTTGAACTTGTTCGAGGAACACAAGACTTATGATTATGATTTTATGCAAGAAGGAAGGAGTAGGGTTTATAAGGTATAATGTTTTATGGGATTTTTCTATAGCTAAGAACTACAGGGCGCAGGATTGCAGAAAACGAAAACAGAACTTATGGTCATTCAAGCAGGACACAGTCACGAAGAGGAGCTTCAAAAAACTACCGAAAGTCTTTCGTGGATTTATTAGAATCTTATTAATATCAGGATTTTCAACTTTCTCTGATATATAAGTTAAATCCCTATGTATGGCTATGTGTTGGGCGATTTCTCTGGTCTGATGACCTGAATAATATATTTGAGGGCATAAAACTTTTCATTATTTCAAATTCCCAAATTATCTAGCCAGTCACATTTTTTAATTTTCATTTTGTTTCCCTGAGGTCTAGAGATCAATTCTCAGGCATGCCAACGACAGTAACATTAATATGTGCCACGGTCGCCATGGTGGGTTCTCAGAGCACCCATTCCGTGGGTGTATGCTGGAGTCCATTCCTAGGAAAGAAGCATAACATGGCCTTTGCATGTCCCCAATTGGTGACCTCTTCCTCTTCAAGGAAATTTCTCTCTACAATGAAGGCATCTTCCTGAGTTGACAAGTTCTCCAAAACTGACAACATTGTCTCTCCTTCTATTCTTTTTGCAAATTTTGCAACATTGCGTGACTAGGTCAAAGTTGTGGAGTTGTATGGTTGTGATTGGATTCATGTTGATGTTATGGATGGGAGTTTTGTGCCAAATATTACCATTGGACCTCTGGTGGATCCTGCATTACGACCCGTGACAGATTTTCCACTAGATGTACATTTGATGATTGTTGAACCAGAACAACGTGTACCAGATTTTGTCAAGGCTGGTGCAGACATTATTAGTGTCCACTGCGAGCAATATTCCACTATCCATTTGCACTGAGTAGTCAATCAGATCAAGTCTCTTAGAGCAAATGCTAGAGTAGTATTGAACCCGACAACTCCTTTAAGTTGTATAGAATATGTGCTTGATGTGGTAGACTTGGTCTTAACTATGTCATTCAATCCTAGCTTTGGTGGGCAGAGCTTTATAGAAAGTCAAGTGAAGAAAATACCAGAGCTAAGGAGAATGTGTGCAGAGAGGGGCGTGAACCCATGGATTGAGGTGGACGATGGTGTTACTCCTTCAAATGCCTACAAGGTTATTGAAGTCGTTGGTGGTGAGATCTGCAATATTTGGAGCGAAGGATTATGTTGAAGCAATTAAGGGCATCAAGACCAGTAAGAGGCCAACACCAGTTGCAGCATGAGATAGGTTTTTAATAAGTTGACGTTTATGCAATATATGGTTCTAATTCTATCGCCAGTTTAGCAAATTGATCTCTTATTCTACCCTGAAACAAGTCGGAACTGATGTGAAGGGTTATTAGTTGCCATTTTGTGGCAAGTGTAATATTATTTTTTATTTTTTATTCTTCATATAACTTGCAAAATCACACAAATAAGAATGCCTTTCAGCTTACAAAAGTCTGCAAATTGTAGGAAAACCTTATGGTGGCATTGGGTTGTTGATCTCGGAGTGGCTCAGCGATGGTTGTTGAGCTTACAGGTAGGACATCCATAAATGTGTATCGTGTACCATACATAGCAGTAGGTGATTTAGGGGCTCCGGGTAGGAAAGAGATGTCTAATGTTGTGTAGGGACTAGTAATTGTTATAGTACTAGTCCCACCAACCCACCAAAAATTGACATATATGCAACCAATAATTAAACAAAAAGAAATTACTTGAAGTCCAAATATATATTAAATTATGTCCAAAATTTCCCAAGTCATTGATTGGGCCCACAACTATCTAGTAATAGTTTAATAAGTATTAAGAGTACAAATCCTATTGTCTCAACTATAAAACTCATAAAACCATTTATCCTTCCAAAATGGTCAATTCAAGAAGTACAACAAGGCAGTGACTTCATCCCCTCTGATCACCCCTGATGTTGTCTATCACAAGTAAATAGCCATACCTGCACATAATAAAAATAAATGTATGTCAACCATAATTGTTGTGTTATTCAACATTTAAACCCATTGTGTTCAATAAATGACACCCACCCAATAACAACATTTAAACCCACTGTGTACAATAAATGGCACCCACCCTCAATAAATTACATTCAACCTATTCTATTTCCCATTCAAATAGATCAAAACACATGGATCAACAAAAACAAATTCCCAGCCATTGGATCACATCAAATTTAATCCTGATCACACATGCAAAATGAAGCCATTACAATCCATGTCCTTCATTGTCACCAATTAAATTCAACTGTAAAAAACTATAAAAGAGGTTCAATCACTGTTGAAGTTACATGTTTCACATTCAAACTATTCAGCAGCCTTGGAGAAAAACCATCACATAACACACCACAGAACATTTCATAGTATATTAAGGTTAGTTTTTTCAATTACAACACAATTTTCTTACAAATTTGTTTTAACTTATGAGTCTTTATTTCAGTTTTCTTACACTTTTATTTTAATTTATGAGTCTTTATTTTAGTTTTCTTATTTGCATTTCTAAGTCTTTATTTCAGTGTTCTTACCATTCTCTCCTTTGATTTGAGTTGAGGAGATGAATGTTATCAATAGTTCTAAGTAGTGCACTTTACAACTAGGTCTAAGAACAGAGCTAAGGCTACCCTCAGCAACCAAACAACTTGCAAAATTTAAGGCTACCTTCAATAACCAAAGAACTTGCAAAATTACCATGTCTTCCCAAATATTTTTGGCTACCATCTATCATAGAGCATGTATAACTTATTGTACAATAAGTTTGTCACTGTGATGTTATTCAAAAACATCAACAACTCAATTCTCTATAAGTTTGAACATATACAACAACAAAATTAACAAATAAAAGGTATAACAAAATTTACATATACATCAACAAAATTAACCAAGATTGTAGTTGAATGCAAAGCTAAACACAACAAAGACCAATAAGATATCAGAAGATATCCAATTATATCATAGATTAGAAATTAAAGAGCCATTTGTGGGAAGATATCCAGTTATATCATAGATTAGAAATCAAAGAACCATTTGTGGGTGCAATGGAAAATAGTAGATTGACTGCATGTGAAAAGGATTCAAGAGAACAATGCCATAGTTTAGAAATTAAAGAGGCATCTGTGGGTGCAACCGAAAATAGGAGATAGTAGATTGACGGCATGTGAAAAGGATTCAGGAGAACAATGTCATAGATTAGAAATTAAGGACTTAGGTTTAAAACCTGCTTGAGAAAGAAACCTGGGCTTCTTGTTTCTGCACACTTACAATAATCATGTGTTTGATTATTGCCAGCAACCAAGTCTTCTTTTAAGTAGCTCAGTCTCTAAATGCTCTGCCAATGTGAAATTAGTGGTAGCTAATGTAAATCTCACATAACTTAATCGGGGAAACAGGAAGATATGAGCAGCTCTGTCACACTGTATATGCTATTGTTGCAAAATCAATGTCCTGTAGGTCTTGTTAACCAAAGTCTTGCAGGCCTTGTAAAATCAAAGTCCTATAGGAAGAGAATTCAGATCAACGGGAGGCCCAATATAAGGGCCATATTAAGCCAAGGCCTACTTAATTGTTACATCCAATACCATTTACCTTGAATTTGGTTCACTCTAAACCTAGGCTTAACTCTCCCTATCACTTGGGTCTTTTCATTTCAAGAGTGTGAATTTGCCTGTTGATGCCAACTTTT
Source organism: Pinus albicaulis (assembly GCA_034641835.2). Classification (NCBI taxonomy): domain Eukaryota; kingdom Viridiplantae; phylum Streptophyta; class Pinopsida; order Pinales; family Pinaceae; genus Pinus; species Pinus albicaulis. The sequence continues at coordinate 76,007,288 of CM076574.1, read as the reverse complement.
GGAGGATATTAGGAATAGTTGAATTTTGATGTTGAGGAATATTAAAAACGGGAGGATATAGATGTTAATTACATCCTATATGCTATATAATTAGCATAGAATCATAATAACCTCCACAGGAATTTTAGAAAAACATAGTTGTGGAGTTATGAAACACTAGATAGTTGGAATACCACCATTTTATGACCAGTGCAAAGGAAGAATATAGGTCATGTTATCTAGGGAAGGAATGGTACAAAATGACTTCAAATGACAAACAAAGATCAAAATTGTACTAACTGGAATTCATTTCAAGCTCAATAATCCAAAAGGATAAATCCCTCAGTGTAAAAAATCCAATCAAACTCTCTTAGGCCAAGTAAAACAGCTGGCAAAACCTAGAGTAGTAGTACAACAATTGGAAAAACTTGAACAAGTAGTATAACAGGCACTTTTCTAGTCCTATTTTCCCAACAGCTGCATCCTTAAAAGCGGAAAAAAAAGTGATCCTCCGGAGTCTAAAATGCAGTGGGTTTTATGGTGAATGGAATTGCAAAGTAGAAATATGCAAAGGGGTTTGGACACATCTAAGAGAAAATTAGATTTCTAAATGCTTGTCTGCATGTGAGCCATATTCTTTACACTTCAATCTTACAAAGTTGCAAAGAAAGAATTCTAAATCAGAGAAACTACTCAAATAATCAAAAGGTGTCGTGGGGCTAGCTTAAATTGCACTATATACCCCATATTTATATATTTCTATCTTGTCCCAAAGTGTTTGATGAAAGCCCATGAAGGTTTATATGCATGCTGAGCATAGAAGCTAGAAAAAAGTAACCAAAAACAAAACATAAGAAAACCATTCACAATATTTAAGGAACTGCATCATTTGTGTAAAAAAATGTATCACTAAGTCAACCTGTGGAAAATATCTCAGTAGCTGAGCATAGAAGTTGTAGCATTTGAAGTTAACATATATATATATGCAATAGCTGAGCATAGAAGTTGTAGCATTTGAAGTTAACATATCTATTGCAATAGTTGAGCATAGAAGTTGTATCATTTGAACTTGAAGTCAAACTATCTTTCTGCATTAGCTGAGCATAGGAATCAAATATGACAAGACATAAAATAAGAAAAGGGCAACATAAGGAAAGGCATTCAGAAACCTTGGGCATGAACACACAAACTGTAAACTGCTATAAATGGGAAGAGATGATGTTACTAGATTGAACATTATTTTCAATCTTAGAAATTTGCAAAGAAATAATTCTAAATCAGAGAAACTACTCAAATAATCAAAAGGTGTCGTGAGGCTATCTTAAAACTGGTTTTGCATGTAGTCAACTGAAGATGAAACATGTCCCTTTTGATTTGTAAATCCAAACATCCCTAAACAATACTAGCTTTAATAAACAAGTTATCAATATAGTCATTGTATTTTAAGTGTAAAAACAAGTTATTGAAATAGTCATTGTATTTTAAGTGTAAAAACAAATTATCAAAACAATAATCACTGATATATTTGAAGACATACAACTAATTACATCTGTATATTTGTTTTTTAGGGATATTGTCAAAAAGCCATATGTATAAAAATCTCTTGAACTGCTACTAACATATATGTTGATGATTCTTGTAATAAAAGCATTCTTTTCAATTATTCTTAACTAAATGCATGTAATGATTCTGCAGGTAGTTTCATCCATGGTGAGATTCAGTTATGTAGCTCGTACAAGGAGAAGTGGTAGAAGAGTTACCAAGGGTGTGCAGCTGCGATGCACTACTTTAGATGAAGAAAGGACATGTGATGTCAATGTCAACAATGCTCCAAGCAATGTTGTTGAGGATGACCATGTGGTTGAAACTAATGTTGTCATGCCATCACTCATAGAGCCACTGTCAACCACAGTCCAAGGGGCAACTTCAACTAAAAATATTAGCGCTATAAGAGGTTGGACAAAAGAAGAAATGTTAGATGCAATTGACGACATAGAGTTCAATGGATATTCTGTTCGAGCATCTGCAAAGAAACATAGTATTCCTCCCTCATCAATACATTATTGGATAAATGGGCTCACTCACACCAAACATAGAGGGCCTGTTACAATTATGACTGAAGAGGAGGAGGCTGAGGTGGTTTAGTGGTGTAAATAAATGGTCCAATTGAGACATAGGCTAGAGTTGATACAACTCAAATCCACAGTTGCTCAAATATATCAAGGGAGGCCAAACCCATTCAAAGATGGGTTTCTTGGTAAATCATGGTGGTTTGGGTTTAAAAAAAGGCATCCAGACCTTGTATTGCGTACAGCTGAGGGCCTTGACAGACACAAAGCATTAAATTTGCGCCCTGCAGTTGTATGTAAGTTCTATGACACTGTTTCTAGTGCATACGATAAACATTATTATGGTGCAAACCATATATGGAACTGCGATGAAACAGATTTACAGGCAGGAAGGAATTGTGGCATGTGAGTAATTGCCAAGAGAGGCGGCCGAAACATGCCAAATAATTTGCCTAAGATTAGGGAGTGGATAACCATTTTATGTTGTGTCAATGTAATTAGTGCTTCAATCCCAAGATTTTATCTATTCAAAGTAAAAATCAGTTGAAAAAATATATACAAAACTGTGAACCAGGAGCATGCATGGCTGCACATCCCCATGCATGGATGACTAATTTTTTTTTTTTTAAATTGCCTTTGCCACTTTGCTGCATTTGTGCCAGGTGATGTCTCACCTAATAACAAACACCAATTAATATTAGATGGCCATGGAAGCCACCTAGTTGTACAAACAATTGAGGAAGAAAACAATTTGGGCATTGAACTTTTAACATTACCCACTCATAGCACTCACAGATTGAAACCCCTTGATGTTAGTGTGTTTGGCCCTTTCAAGAACTATTTTAGGTTAGAGTGTTTGGCTTTAGGAGGACAATAATATGGCCATTGAATTATGATGCTCTTATGCATGATACTGGTTGTAGCCAAGCATTTCATGTGGACGGTCAGGAAGAAGAGCATGTCCAAACAAATGTTGAAGTGCAAGAATAAGTACATGAATATGCTGATGTGGTTGCAGCTGGTAATATAATTTCCCTCTCTCAAGGACAATTATATACTGATGATGATGAGCAGGTATGTGAAACACAATATATTCATGAACAAATTGATAGCAACATGGAGTTTTTTCTACCAACTCATGCACATGGAACTTTTGCCCATGATATTGTTGAACATGTAGTTGACAATGCATATGTAGTTGAAAATGAAATTTCTGATATTGTTAATACAAATGTAGTTGAAAATGAAATTGTTGATATTGTTAATGACATTGAAAATGAACAATTGACATTGTCAAGCCAAGTAAACCCACCATCATGGCTCGAAGAATCCATGATTAATTTGAATGAACAAAGTGTCTCAAGAGCCAATGAACAAAGCATGAACATGCCTTCACAACCGGCTGAATTGAACAGTGAAATTGTTCATTTTTTTTGTGGAAAATAGATCAATGGAAGAAGATGAAGCACATAATGAGGCATCAGATGAAGATAACAATATAGTTCAATCAAGTGTCACGGATACTGAAGTGCCAAGCAATGACATGCAGGTTGGGGGGGGGGGGGGGGTGGAGAAGTTACTTGGGTGGTTCCTAAAGCTATAGTAGAAAGAGTGTTAATGAAAAAAAAGCAAGGAAGACCTGGTAGTCTTCTTTTGGGGCGAAGTTCACAGTTACTCACCTCAGAAGACTATATAAAACTCCTAGTTGAGTCTGAAAAGAAAAAATTTGAAATTCAGGAGTTAAAACAAAAAAAAAATAACAAGCCAAGGAGAAGAAGGCAACAAGGGTTGTTGCAGCACAACATCGAGCAGACGAAAGGCTTGAAAAAGAGAGAGCAAGGCAAGAGAAGGAGCAACAAAAACAAATGGCAAGACGGGAAAAGGAAGCAAGAAAGGCTAAACAAATGCTTGAAAAGGAACAATGGATGACTGATATGGTTGACATAAATGCAAGCACAGTTGATGAGAATGAAACCAGGGACATGTCCAACACATTGGACAATATTGCAAATAATACACCATTATCTTAAGACCACATAAACATTCAAGTGCCTCACTATCAAAATGGGGGTTTACTCACTTGCCTTATTCCTACCACAGGAGGTGTAAATTCAATGTATGCTCATCACACACCTCCACTTAACGCAAGTGTGAGGCATGGGTACTCAATTCCTCCATGGTTGGAAGGGAAAAATTGGTCTCAATTATATGGCAACAATCAACCACAACCTAATCAACTTTTCTTAGGGAGGCCAACCTACTTGGCTCAATCACGCAACTCAGGGTTTGGCACTGAAAATTCTCAAGGCCATAAAGAATAGCGGTGTTATATGTTTTTAGTTGTAACCACATTATGATGTGGATTTTGGATGGACTGTCTATTTTTCTTGTCACATGAAGGTTGATTTATTCCATATTGTATGTGGCATTGTAAGGAAGGAACATTTATAGTCTATTATAATGGAACATTATGACAGAATGACATGACGATGTTGTTAGATGTGTTATTTTTTTGATACTGTATACTGTTAGTTATGTTAGTTTATGAAGATTTTCTAAATTTCTATATGTTTGGACTTTTTATCTTAATAGCTTCAAGATTTCCTCTACTATACTAAGTATAATTCAAATGTTTTCAACATACTTTGCAAACTATATCTCACATATCTATCCACGCACAACATGCAAAAAAGCATACATCCTTATACAACCACTATGATAGCACAGTGAGATGTGCAATATAAAACCACAATATAGAGTTCTCATAAATAGTAAATACATAGCCATGTTATGGAGTTCTCATAAACCATGTTATGAAGGTCCCTTCGGCTGGGCAACTTCCTTTAGCTTGCTTACAATTATGTTCACTACACTGTAGGATTTGTAGAAGGTAGATAATCTCCTCTATCTCCTCTAGTTCGAATACCGATAATCTTCTTTTCTTCTGTATGACTAGCTCCAATCTCTACCCACTCTACCCTATCAACTTGTCGGCCTCCCATTACATCAATAGTCTTGATGGCGACCAAGAAGGGGTGAATAGGCCTGCAAGAAAACAATTGGATAATAGGGAATTCTTAGACGCAATAGAGCGAGAATCCCTTCACATCATGCTAGAAAAACTATCGACCATAATGGATGCCATTTTGGAAATTCTATCAACTCTGAAGAGTCAAATTCAAAGCCTGAGAGAGGACATCCTTGGAATTTTCTCTCAACTAGCTTCAATTCAATCTACTCAAAGAGACGAAGGACATCGAGACCATCCCATAGCTTTTTCAGCCAATTCAACACACTATGTGGCACCAACAATACCAGACCTGAACCAGGTTCCAGAAGAAAACATCATAATTTTTTTTAGGATGACTAGTCTGTTTTTCAACTTTCTTTTTTGGAATGACTACTAAATGTTGTAAAATTCTAGGACTTTTCTATAGACACTATATACACAGAAGACCGTGGATGTATGTAAATGAGAATTGGTATAAAAGCGCTGACAAACTCAGGCTATTTTTGAGCAAGCCAAACATAATCAGCTCTCAAACTTCTGATTGTAAATTGTTGTGCCAAGAGCATAGTTTCTGCTAATATAGATATTACAGATATTGTTAAAAAAAAAGAGCTCAATTTATTAACATGTGGCTAGTGATTTGCACTTAGCTATGAAATGAATCAAACGCTTATTGTTTGATGATTTCATTTGGTTCAAAAGAGGGTTTGCAAGGTTGCATTTGTTCTCCTTTCAATTATGCATCTTCCTTTCATAATTTATATAACCCACATAAGAGGAAAGAGGTCAATAAACCAACATTTCTTCTTTTCTTTTTATTTTCTCAGCTACTTATTTATCTTTGCTGCAAATCAACTTAACCAAACTCGCAAACAAATTCTTCCCAAATATATGCCATTAATAATAATTAACAGAGTGGTATGCTCTTGTTCTTCCTCTTTACCTTCTTCCCCTCTCCTAGTTTCCCAGTTTTTCTTAAAAAGCAAGCAGCAACTCCAAGTCCCTTCCAAACATCCTAGCTTGGGCCTTCCTCCTTGTGGTATGATGGTACCTTACTCTATTTATTATACTACACTATTTTATTTAGTTAGCTTAAATAAAGAAGGATGAAATATATTAACCTTCAAGCTATTGAAGGATATTGATCTCTGATCCATCAATTAAGTTGTTGCACATCAAAAGACATGTATATGTTATGCAAGGGTTCCTAATGTTAGGATGCACGATTAGGCATAGGGTAGTTATTATTCAGAGTGATAAGCCACCCTGGGATGGCATAACGAAACGTTTGACATTCAAAGAAACAGAACAACTATAAGGGTTAGTAAATATCAAATGATGGAGGTGTTAATTTGTTGTATGCAATATTGAATTCACTCATAAGTCCAAAATTCAAATACAATGTCATATGGGCAAATGGAAAGAAAAATAATTGAAAAGCCTGTGATCAATTTATAACTTCTGAAACTCTACTTCATCACTATGCCATAAGCAATATTTATTAAGAGCATTCTGACACAGAGCTTATCTATATATACAAATTAAGCTATAATCCGTGGTAAAAAGTTCCAGACCTCAATAGCATAAAATTGAATACCAAGGGAGAAATACTACAGAAATAACACATTACCAAATAATCATCAAAGCAACGCTTCTTACTAATTTCTGGGGCTTAGAATGGAAGGAAATGAAATGGTAGAAGCTTTTGCTAACACCTACTTTAGACATTATTTACAGAGCATATACAAAGTGAGTTTGGCCAAGTGACTGTCGTGAAGAAATTACTGACATGTTATTGCAGCTCTGAATCTTATGCATTCAATCTGGCCACCCACAAAATCAAGGATAAAATAACAAAAAATATTCAATACAAATATGCTACTAATAACAGAAAAGACTAAATACAAATACTCTATGAAGGAGACTATGCACAACACCTTGCTACAAAATTACAAATATAAGTTTTTAGAGGGGAGTATTCATAGGGATATGCAACTATAGTAAGGTAGCATGTAATTACAAAATTCACATAGATAAGAATCCCAGGTAAGGAAGCCAGACAATAAAAGAGTATTCATTGAGGTATTCACAACACACACCCAACACACACAAAGAATACCACTATTTAACTGGTATACTGAGTAATACACAAATCTCAAATAAATTAACCAAACTATACACCCAAAGAAATGCATATCATCCACAATATAGCAGAAAGCATGAATCAACGAATGACTTAAAAGAAAAAAATCGTATTTCTAAAAACCCTATTGTAAAACCCAAAACAATATTTCTAAAAACCCTATTCTAAAACCCATAAATTACTAAAACCCAACCCATTCTAAAACCCAGAGAGCCAAATATTCCAAAAAAGAATTAAAGTGTTAAAAAACACAATAGTTGGCTGGTAGGAATAGAATTCCTATCGGGAGGTGCATAAACCAACTGGAGAGCTAGACCTGGAGGTGCAGAAGCAAACTGAAGAGCCAGAGCTCGCCAGACTTCGGCATTACCTGCAACAAAACACAAATGAACACAAATTAGCAAAAACCCAGGGAAAATGCAGGAAAAATGCAAAGCAAATGGAAAAAATGCATACAAAAACCAATTTTACCTGCACCGTCCATGAAATTTTGCAAACAAACATAGGGGATGAAGCCGTCGATAAATCTGTGCAGCAATGACCAGTCGAGGAGCAAAGTGCAATAGTCTCAATAACCGAACAGATCCACAACGGGCCGCAAGAACAACAAGATTGAAACCCTAGCCAGATAATAACCCATCCTAAGTACTGTGACAATGGCGATGGACGTGCACAAGCACTGGCGCCACACCCAACAACGACTGACAGAGCTAAGTGTGCAACCTCCGGGCTCGAACAAAAACACATGGAGTGAACGAGGCATGGCGAAAAGGGCGCGAATGAAACCCTAGATGTACGGGCAACAATGGCATTTATGGCCATCAACAACCACAACACACTTGACTACCATGTGGGCATGTGTTTTACATGCCCCAACACGCTGACATGGCCAATTTCCACGGTGGCACAGAGGGCACCCAACAACTGGTGTCCCTCCCCTAGTCTTTGCATTGAGATTATCACATCCAAACGAACATGCCAATTTATTTCCTGGTACATTATTCATTTAGACAGATTTTTAGTATCCATATGGGATTTTTTTCTTACTGCTTACTAGGTAGTTGACATTATCACATTCAAACAAACATTGGTATTCCTATCACTTTAGTACACATTGGTTTTGCGAGCATAATCGATGTTGGTTTTGTGTTTTAATAAACAATGGTGTAATTGAGATAGATATTGAGTAGGACCATTTTGGTTTATCTATGTAAGATATTTTGGTTTACCATACGACTAATATAGATAGTATATATATTTTAATTATTAAATAATATATTTTATGGTTTTTACTTTATTACAAGTGATAAATTAAAAATATATTATTTTGATATTAAATTAAAATATATTATTTTGAAATTTTGATTTGATTAAAGATAAAGGCTAAAATATCTTAATTTTTAATGATTTTTTTATAATTTTTTTATAAAGTGTAATTTTATTTTGAAAATTTGTTGGTATTAAGATTTTGTATTTTATATTGGAATAAAATTTATGAATTAAATAATCTTCCAAAATTTATTATTAAAAGATGTTTGAAGGGAAAGAAACAAAAAGATGTTTATATTATCTATCCATATTAACTTTATAAGTGAATAATTTCTTTTTCAAAATTGAATAAAAATTATGTGTTATAATTTGATTTTATTTTAGTTATAAAAAAATTAAGTGTAAAAAAAAAATTTTAAATTTTTTATTTTATTTTAAAATAATTGGAATTTTAAAATAAAATTTTAAATTCACATAGTAAAGCATAGGATGTGTTATAATTTCCATATATTTCACTTAATTATTGTTTTCTACATTCTCCACTCACGTTACTTTGTACCTCTAGGTGCAAATGCTAGTATGTATATTTTAAGGAGTCTTAAATGTAATCTTTAATCAGTACTATTATATTTGAGAATGGTATTTACTTACTTATATTGGGTGTATTTGTAATTCTCTTTGTATTTTTTAACAATTTAGACTTTTATGTGTTAATATTAAATTTGTTCTACTTCAAGTAGGGCAACAAGATACTTTGAGGACATTCCTAGTGGTAGCACATGTAGCATAATCTCGTAGTCAACTAATTGTAGGAATATGCAATGAAGGTTATAAAAGGGCTCTCTATAATTTCCCATTTACCAATGATATTTATAATGTTTGTTTTTCAAAACGAAATAATTTTTCAATATTAAGGAAAAATAAATTTTAAATATTTGCATTACTATATATATATGGACCCCTCAGCACACTAGAATTTTTAAGGTATACTAGACTTGTGAACCCCCTTGACCAGTCAATCCTTATCTTTGACCTCCAATTAGACATTAGAAACCCTTCTATTCCAAATGTTACTGTATATATTTTTGGTTGGTAGAAGAGATCCTAAAACACCTCTTATAGATGAAGAGTTGGTGAAGTGTGGAGACTTATGAGCTCATAGATTAAGCAAAACATAATTATAGAAAATCAATGATATATGGTGCATGTCAACATTTCCATATATGTATTTTTCCACTTTCGTCTCACTATTTGAGCAAATTTAATTTCTAAGACTTTACTTGCTTGATTCAATGCCTTCCCTCTTAATTTGTGGCTATCTCTATCTCCTCGATGCTTCTATGAAGGCATCTGATTGCCCCAATAAAACTCACTAGATTTAGATATCCCACTTGTGTCCCACAACAACCCTCTACTTTACCAATTCCTTCCCATTCCCCCGCACCACTCGCCTCCTAATTCCTCATGCCTTTGCACGTCCACATTTTTACGCCGGAGGCGTTTTCTTTGCGGGCTTGGGGTGAGAAAACACTGTTCACCCCAGCCAATGAGAGACAGTTTTGCTATCGTGCATGGAACGAATTAAATTTTGCCACGTGTAGCCCGTGTAGCCTCTGAACGTTGTCTGTATCTTGGTCGCCGCCCAAAGTTCTCTTGGATTTACTTCCCGCTGGTTCGAAGGTCGGGTCAAACGAACAACTTGGGCAGCAGCTTGAGCAGATGCAACTGCATCTTCTGCAACGGCTGCAGTCGCTACAACCACAGCAATGGCATGTTTCTCAACCTTTTCAGTTACTGGCGTGACCTCATCTTGGCTACTGGTAGTCTTTTCCTTTGGCTGAAAACCATCAACATCTGAAGCTACCTTTTCATGGCGGTCCTGGTGTGAAGATTTCCCAAAAGCCCATTTACGCTTCTGTTTCGGGCCTTTTTTTTCTGGACACAAAAAGATCCTTAGCATTCAATGTATTATTTTCTTCAAAGCATGAGAGCCCGGAAATGAAACCAAGTCTCAAGGCAGGAGCAAAAGCTCTCAGTACCTACCTTTTCTTCTTTGCCTACATCAGATTCTTCACCTTTAACTTTGGAGGAAAAATTAGATTTCTTTGAATCACTGGATTCAGAATCCTTGGCATGTGATCTAAAAGCCCTTTTCACCGCTGTGAACCATGACCCCCCTTTCTTCCCCATACTAGTGCATTAATATTTCTTTCCTGCAACATCCGCCTCAAAAATATATTTCTCTGTAGATCTCTGTAGAAAAAGAAATCGTTAAGAAATAAACAAAAGAAAACAAGCATAAACAGTTAAGGACTATTCACCCTGTCAATTTCAATAATGCTCAAAATACAGACTCGACTGGTACTTGTTGTAACAGAAAACTTCACAACGTTTGCTGCATAGCCATAATAGCTCACAAAGTTACTATACTCTCTTTGAACTTCCAAGTCAAACTTTGTTCTAACCAGAAGACTCCTTCCTTTCCTTCCTTGCTACCACTTTTGCAGATTCTGCTTAACAGTCTGAAGCAGTGCCAGGCGTGCTGGGATCTCTGTGTCTGCTCAGCAAGTTATGACCAATGCAGGTACGTTTCATCTAAATATTAAAGAGTTATACAGCTTTATGAACGATTATCCTCATTCGGACGCATTGAATATTGTATCCATCGCACACCTCTCAAGCAAATGGGCTCTGGGTAGCTGCACAAAAAGTTGACAAGGTACACGGTTGTTTATATTGGGTGTGGGTATTTGACAACAATTCAAGCTTTAACCCTCTGCCTGCGTTCAATACACCATTGGGGTTTCAAATTGGGGCTTCAACATTCACAATAATGGTGGAATTCGAGGATTTCCTGCCAATTATGGTGGAGAATTTGGGAGAGTGCGATTTCATGGCGGAGCTCTGTAATGCGTTCCATATTTTAGCAGATCCGCGGCTGGGCTTGATAACTTTGGAGAGCCTGAAGAGTAATTCAGGTCATGTTCGCCCTCGTCCCCCTCCTGAATCCACTGCAAACGGCTCGAACGCGGGCTCCTCTGGCAATATATTCAGAAAACGTGCAAGCTTCCTACGTGGAGAGCTATAGTATTCTCTTGTCTACTGTTACTGTTCTTGTCTGCAATCATTCTTCCCTCTTCTTCGATAGAATTAAAGATTGCATGGAGCATAGTAGATTGGTAGTTGCATGACATTTCAATCTCAAACAGTGGATGCAAAATCAAGAAAACTGTTGAAGGACATGCTGAAAGTAAGACTCCATTCTTAGGGAAGCAAAAGCCACAAGTGGCGAACATGCAGTAAGCGTTGTCGTGTCCTACTCAATTTTCTCTATGGCCCTAAACAAACGTTATAGTGTCCTACTTGATTTTCTCTATGGCCCGGAACAAACACGTGTTAATTAATGTGTTTTTCCTCCAACTCTAGATGGATTGAAAATTCTTCAATCTTATTTCATAGTTATCTTGAGAAATGCAATATTTCAGATATTATTGTGGCAGAAGGAAATTTATACTTCTTATTCTAAACTTTCGTAGCTTCCAAGACTATGCTGAACAAGTGTTGAAATTCCAAGCATTTACATACTCAAGAAGTCGCATTATTTGTGAAATCTTTATCAGGTTTCATATCTGACACGCCTTCCATATTTTTTGATACATTGTTCCAATGGTAGAAATCATGGCTACTGCTGCTATGAATTTTGAATTATTATAAACAACATGTTATTGAAGAATGATAATCACTTTTATGGGTTTTATATGCATTTAAAACTTTTGTTTTTGTTGCCTTTTGCTCTGAGGAACGAAAAACTCTGATTTTAACACTTTTTAATATCTGTTTTGCACTGTGGTTGAAATCATTTAGACAAAAAACCCAAATAAAATAATCTTATTTTACTGCTTTTTCCAAAAAAAAAATCACATGGATATATGGCTATGTGCAAAGACAGAACCCAGCTGTAAATAAAGTTGAAAACTCAGTGAAACTTGAAGAGCCATGGATGTGGCAGCCTTTAGCTTTTTAAAATGTTTGTAAAACATGAAAGATTCTATAAGGGTACCAACTTTCTGGTCGACTGTGAATTGAAATGTAACCACGTTAAAACTTTAAAAAGCATCCAACCTCTGTACATAAAATTAGAAAAAGTCTCTTACACAGAAAGATGTGCAGTGAAATCAGATTTGACATAATAATGGCTCTGACAGTATGGCTTGAAAGCAGATCTGTATGGAGAAATCAGATTTTGATACAACATAGCTTTAAGCGTGGGTGGCCCCCACAGCAATGTATGAAGATCATAATCGATTTTCCTATGACAGACAACCTAAAGATCTGTCACTTTTTCTAGGAAATGCCAATAAAGAGTGTGACAACGAGTAGTGATTCATGGTGGCTCCCTTTATTTCAGTATTGTGGAGTACAATAAATTTGAGTTTGGCAATGACATTCTGGCACTGGAAATGATTAGCTTCCATGACTAGAGCTTCCAGCAAGTACTCCCGGCAACTATTGGCTATCGACAAGCACCTTAAGGCGATGACAACAATGTCAATGACTGACTATCGATACAATGACTCACTGCAATTCATTTTGGATGTATGATGATGCCTGGAGCGCAAAAGGAGCAAAATGATTCAAAGAGTGCAGTTTGTGCAAAACTAGGATATTTATTTGTAGAATTAGTATTAATTTGTAATATTAACTTATACGATACTTACTAATTTTTACAATATTTCCTATAATATTTACGTCGGAGGCGTTTTCTTTGCGGGCTTGGGGTGAGCAAACACTGTTCACCCCAGCCAATGAGAGACAGTTTTCCTATCGCACATGGAACCAATTAGATTTCGCCACGTGTTGCTCCTGCTACCTTGGCCACCGGTGGCGCCTCTGCTTCTGTCACTGGCTCTGTTCTACTGGGTTTGCCCCCAACTATGCGTGCACTGGCTTTGTTCTACTGGGTTTGTCCCCAACTATGCACACACTGTTTCCTATCTAAGATCATGCTCCTGCCTTCTCCGTCGGGGGAAGTGAAAGTGCCCTTCCGGTTCACTTAATTTGAGATACCACAGGTTCACTTAATTTGAGATACCACAAACTCTGCCCGCTCCCCTGTTGTTGCAGGTCGCGCACTCCATCCCCCCCCCCCCCCCCCCCCCCCCCCCCCCCCCCCGCATCGAACCTCTCATCTACTCGCGCCTTCGCGCCGGTGTCGAGTTCGGCTCTCACGGACCCCACTCTCCTCGCCACGGCTGCCACCTGAGCAATTGTGAGACCGAATCCCTGAAGCCTCACCACCGGGGCACGAAACTCCTCCACCATTCGTTTCACTTCCTCGAAGTGAGATCCCTTCATGGAATCCGCTACGGCTGCCCAATTCAACGGATCATGCAAAGACGACGTCCCGCCATTTCCTGCGCAAAAGTTCGTCACGTCTGTGAATTCCTGGGACGCCATTTGCACTCTGATTAATTCACAATTCAACATTCGAGATGCATAATTTGTGTTCTTATACAGTAATCTAACCCATCTAACACATTGGGAAGTGCATTTCCATTAGTCCAGATTCTTCATAATCCGTTGAACATAAGATATCTTATTAAAATGTAAGAGATGGCTACTGGAGAATTTATTCTTACTAGTTTCTTCTGCAGCCTCAGGCTCTGGCTTGGGCATGGCGACGTATACAGTTTGTGTAAACGTATCTGTATATTTCAGTAACTCAGTTACAACGTCTTTCTTCGCATGATCCTGTTTAATGGCAAGCCATTTTTAGAGCAAGCCACGACCTCCTGGGTGCTCTCGCTGGCCAAACCTGCACAACCCATAAGAAGAACAAGGAGAAATCTCGAAATAAACATTAATATATTCGATGTTAGCAACCAAAATGTCCATTAAGGAATGCTAGATGTCACTCCTCATTCATGCAAATTTGACGCATGGAGTGAAGACTACAAAGGTATTAGTTTAGTTTATTCTATTTGTTGCCATCTTGCAAATTTGACGAATGTAATGAAGACTACAAAGGTTAGGTTTTAGTTTATTTTATTTGTTGTCATATTCCCTTAAGTTTGTTTTAATGGTTTCAATTTGATTAAGGAGAGTCGCCCTCATAAAATTAAATGACAGAAAGCAATGAAAAATTATTTTATTTTATATTCTAAATAAATTTATAAGATTAAATTTTTAGAATAAAATGTAATATTTATTATACTGGTTTAAAGAACACTAACCATAATTACATTGTTAAAGGCATTTTTACTATTACCATTAATACTGAGGCATTTTTAGTATTACAACTAATTAAGAAAGATTAGCAAGAAATGAAGGAAATCCACAATTCTAAGGGAATTGTTTTACCACAAACACATAATGAGAGTCATTTTATGAATTGTTGTCCCATCTAGAAAATACATAAGCATTGTATAGTTTTTGAACAACGGCTAATTGAATTTGACCTATCCCCACTAATCAAAGGAAACACATTCACTCTATGGTGTAGAAATGTTTCTTTAGAAACAAAGAAGGGGAAGTTGGCTCAACTTTGTGGAGAACTTATTATGCGTGCATAAATATACTCTTGAGAAATTATGCATTGGTTGTCTCTCGCTTAAGTATGTCATGTTTAAGTGAATACAGATTTAGTATCATTATTTTCAATGTAATTTATGAATATAGTTTAATAAGTGACGTGCTCTTCATATAGTTAAAGAAAACTTGAATACAAGTCAATACTCTTTAACATTGAAATATACATTCTACATTTTGATCTCTATAACATGACCATTGATAGTTCAAAAATAAAATAAATAAAGTTATAATATTATAAATGAAATGAAAGATTAAAATATTTATAAAATAATTATTTATGACTTTAAAATAAATCATATTTTGTATTCTATGTATGTATTGTGAGTGAATAATAAATGAAGAGTGAAAATAAATTTTATTTTTTATTTTGTACAAGTGGTAAGATTGTATGGTTTTGTTTTGAAGGTGAATGTGAAGCTATTTTGCAATTTCTAGGTTGGTTATAGTTGGGAACAATAGGAAGTGCAACAAACTTTGCTTCACAAGTTTCTTGCTTGAATATGCTTTCAATAAAAAGAGTAAATGTGGAATTCCCTATAGAAAATGATTAAATATTGGAAAAAAATGGAGTAGTAGTTTTGGCTAGACAAATATCTCTTGTGTTTGATTTGGCTCTAAGCCAACTACTACAAATGCTTGTGAATTTCAAGTAACAACCACCCCTTGGCTCTAACTCCCTACCTTCGATGTGTTAACCGAGAATTATCGCCAGTGGTAGCCCAAGCACTGCAGAAATTGCGACTTTAATATGAGTGAGGTACCGATGAGAGCAATGAGGTTTTGTTGTGGAAGACGCACAAACCCAAAATGTATTGATCACGCAGGTGTATTGCATCAGTGTTGGAAGTGTTATTACGAAGGCTGAGATCGAACTGTGCAATAAACCATAGGCGGAACCTTGAAGTACCAAGTGGGACCTTGTGTAAAGAGTGATGGCGGTTTCTGGATGCGAAAGGCGGTTTTCGCACAAGTCATAAGGCAGTGAGCGGTTTCTGTAAAACAAACGCGATACACCCCTGTGCTTGACACGTAAGCCTAGGGTGGTTTCGTAAAGTAATGCTGCCAGTAGTGTGTTGTTTAATCAAAGACTGCCATTGGGGCAAATTCATATTCGAATATCGATTTGAATGTTCCTTAAACTAAGCTAATATATAAGCTTTGGCCAGAGGTCCGAAAGAAGGAAGGGCGCGATTGTAGGAGTGACTCGGATTGAAGTCAATTGAATTTCAAAGGTGAAAAGTACTGATATGGTTCAAAGGTATAGCGGACCACTGACTTGGTTTAATCCCGTATGTAGGTTTGCTCGATGCATATGGGAATTCATGACCTTTGATAAGAGTTCCACATTTGAAGATTGAACATTAGCCATTAAGGAATTGTTGAATTAATAAAATAACCCAGATTGTTTATTTAAAATTGCCAACTCAGAAGTTAGAAATAGCGTGAGTTTGCCAGACTATGGGGTTGCTTGGAAAATGAAGTTGTTGAGTGCATTTACACACAGATTGCGATCAAAATTTGAAGGAATACTGGGACTGTGGGTATTACCCCCCATCAGTTTTGGATGGAAATTTTTTTTTTTTGAATTTTAAGTTTTATATCTTAAAATCTTCTTAAGATTGTTTGATTTTTTTATTATCAAATTTTAAAATATTCACAAAATCCACCTAAGTCAACATAAAAATTACATATCTACCGCCTCGGCATTCCTTTGCGCCTCTTGGTGCAATTGCTAGTTATTTCCTATAGCACCACCTATACATCACTCTACATCCATCTACACTTCTATCAACATATCTTTACACCCTTTTGGTGCAAATATTAATTTACTTATTCTCAATTGCTTTGAAGTGTGATAAAAAATAACACCAAACAAATCCATGATAAGAAATTTCATAGTTTGAACAACATATAAAGGTGGGAGAAAATTTCAAAATATGAACCAATAATGGTTGAGTCATTCTTCATGGGGTCCAAATTTGTTGATCTAGAAGCTCATTATCGTTAAAAAGGACGACCTTTTAGTCCACATAAGAAAAACAACACATAGATTTTGACATTTTGCAAGAGACATTTATTTGAATGCAAACCCTTGACCACACATGCCCCCCTCCTCCCACATAACGTGTGGGCGAGGGATTTCTAAAGAATATCAAGTTTCTTGGGGAACAAACCCGCTACGTATAACGTGTAACACAGGTGGACCATGGCCAGCGTTGAAGATAATCTAAACCCTACGATCAAATATGTGTAATGGCATATTCCAGAGTCCAGAAGAATCTCCCACAATTTTAACTGCTATGGTTTCTCAGGCGTGCACGCTCGCCCTGGAAGCAAAGCGTTGAAAATATTAAACACCGATTGTGCGGGAGGCAGTCAGGTGTAAAAGAAGCACACGTCTTCTTGATCGTGCCCACACTGTCGTGGAGGTTTTTGCGATGGTTTCCACGAGCAATCGCCTGCTTACCACAACAAAACTTGAATTCTGATTGTTGGAAGAACCATTAAAGCAATGGTAGGAACGGGACCGCCTTCATCTTCTTCTTCGATGTTTACTGCATGGATTGCAGCCATGTCCAGGATTGATTTCACCAACAGCGCCGCTGCTGCGGCAGCGGCCGTGAATTCTACTTCTTCTGATAGCATGCCGGAGGTTCGAATCTCCGAGGGGCGCGACTCTTCTAAAGATAGCGATACTCAAGCCGTGGGCTATTCTTCGGCACAGTTAAACCTGGGATTCACAGAGAGGGCATTTTCTGCTGCGGGTGCTGCTTTTCTGTCGGCGATTATTGTCAATCCATTGGATGTTGTCAAGGTTAGGCGCTCTGTGAAGTAGGCTGTATGCTTTATATCTCAGTACGATTTTATGCCGTGCTTAATGTAATGTACTGGTTGTTATGCAGACGAGGATGCAAGCCCAGGCAGCTGGCGCGCCCTATTATCAACACGCCCATGAGAACCTCAGAACGTCCATGGCGACTCTCGGAGGAAATACGGTACGGTCATTTGTGAAACCTTGTATGGTTAAAACTAGTGTCCATGCCCAGATGAGGGCCATGCCCTGATATTTAATAAGAAACAGACTTGGTGATACGAAATAACAAAATGATTGGAAATACGAAAATTTATCGGCAGGGTACCTGGAGAGGGTACCAAGACAAATCAGTATTTATTAAAATATATTCCTAGTTGACACACCACAGGCTTTGATTACAATTTTTGGATAATGCATTATGTCGGTGTAATGTAGGGGAGTGGATTCTACCAATAGATAGTTTGCAATGAGTACCAAGGTGCCGTCCCATGGAATTAGGGTTGGCAATTTTGAGCAACTTTGCTGTAGTGCCATATCTAAAATTTGCATTATTTTTGGTCGCAGAGACAAGAAGCCAAACTAGTAATCAAAGACATATAATGGGTTAAAGATTCATCGAACTGGACCAAGGCGTTCTCATTTATTTTCTAAGTTTGTGGGAGGGCCATCCATAATTTTCTGTAGAGTAGCAAGATTTGAATATGAATATGAATTTGGATACAATTTGGTACGGAAAAATACGTAAAGGAAGAAAACATCTTGTATGGCTCCCATAAAGAAGTATACTTCCCATAGATACGCCAAAATATGCATTTTGTTTTAAAGTCTTTGAATAATTTTGTTTTTGGGCTGTTTTTCTGGGGTTTATGGGTAAACTGGTATTGAACGCATGACGTTTATCATCAAAGACAGTCAGAAGGAAGTTGACCCTACTGTATCTGTGATTCTGTACTGTTCATTTACTGGATTTCGGACTACTTCCATATATCTGTACAGCAAATGCCAAATGGCCACCTTTTGCTACTGTGGTTATCTGGCATCCTGGCATCCTGGTTATTGTTTACAGTTTATGTTCCTTTTTCTTCACTTTTTTTTGTTTGCTAGGTAATGTAAGTCCTGAGATGACTGGCATGCCTAACTTGTGGCATGAGTAGCCACGATCCAGGGGCATCTAAACCATCAATATCACCCGGTGATCACCCCTGGCCTAGCCCACAACAGCCCACAGCATGGCTGGGTTTTTCCCATGGAATTTCGAACTGATGTCTTTTTGACCATGGAGTGCCTTAACAGAACATCCAGTCACCATCTGTTCTGCATCCTGTGGGGCCGCTGGCTCAGAGAATAACTTCGCTGCCCAAAGGTGGGCACGATCAAAATGGAGCAGCGGAACAAAATGGAGATTTTAAAGATTATTTCTGGGAGTATGTATCAGTAGGGAAAGATGTTTGAGCAGCCATGACTTTTCATGAGTTCAGTGGAATTAAGTATAAATATAGGTGCTAGGCACAACAAAATCATGATCTAATGCACAAGGTTGGGAAATTGTTGATTGCCTCTTTCAATGGATCATCCAAGTGCTCGGCAAGGGCTTGGGTACAAAAGCTGGACACCTACTTCCAACTTAACCCCATGCTAGAAGCAAATGCTATCAAATTTGCCACTTTGCATTTGGAAGGAGAAGTGCATAAATGGTGGTGTACCATGGGTTGGTCACCTTGTAACATTCCAACATCGCTTCTTATGAGGTCTTCACGCAAAGGTAGATATACCGATTTGACCAGAAGGATCTGTAAATACACTTGAGAGACCTAGCACAATTCAAGCAAACTGGAACATCGGAGGCTTGCATCTCAAAATTTTAGCGGTTAGCGATCATGGTGACAAACATCTTTGATCAAAGATTGATCATGCTCTTCGCATAAGGTTTATATGAACCCCTGCATGCTTGGGTCAAGGTATTCAAGTCCACTACCTTACAAGATGCCATCTCCAAGATTCGAGATATGGGAGAGGCAGTACCTAAAGCAAAATTCCCATCCAAACCATTCATCCTTTAGAAGAGCAAGGATAAAAAGTCCTTTCAAAGATAATGGACTAGAAAAGATAGGTTGGACGATGAAACTCAAAGCGAGTTAAAAAGGAAGAAACTCTGGTTCACTTGCAAGGAACCATGGGAACTTGGTCACAAATGCTTGGGCAAAGGGAAAGTCCACTATATTGAAGTAGTGTTAGACAACGACAATGAAGAAGATACAACACCCGCACCAACCAATGAGCCTAGCAGTTTCGAAGAAGAGCAATCCCTTAAGGAGGCTAAAGGAGATGAGAAGCCCGGTACGAGAATCAAGGGTGGTACCATCACCACTCTTTCAGGAGTTCTCAAACATTGCACCTTCAGGATTAGGGGGGTCATAAAGGGGCAACAAATCGCATCTTTGGTCAATGCTGGAGTTACACAAAATTTCATTGATGTAGCTTTAGTGGCAAGAAAAGGTCTTTCCACAGAAGAGTTTGAAGGCGTCAATGGTTATACTCGTTGGGGAAGCTCTCAATGTACTACCAGGTGATGGAGATGGAATCTAGGGCATTGAATGGCAATAAGGTAGTATTGAGAGGTATGTCTAATGGTAGTCCTCAAATGGTTTCAACTAAGAGAATGGAGGCTATATTTAGGCATGGGGATGTGGCGTACGCAAAATATGTATGATTACAAACAAGAATTCGTCAGATAACAAGCAAGAATATCAGGTTGATATTCAACTGATGCTGAATAAGAATGACCAGGTGTTTGGTGAGATTTGGCTTTGAACACACCATAGAGATAGAGGAAGGGGCCAAAGTTGTAGTCACCACACCTTATAGGCACTCAAAGAAATTCAAGGATGAGATAAAGAAGGCCATAAAAGAATTACTAGTATGGGCCATATTAGACCTAGCTTAAGTCCATTTGCTCCATCGGTAGTTTTGGTGAATAAGAAGGATGGCACATGGAGGATGTGCATTGACTACCAGGAGCCGAACAAAAAGAACATAAAAAACAACTACCCCATTCCTAGGATCGATGAACTACTAGATGAATTGCATGGAGTAGTATAGTTTTCAAAGATTGATTTGCGGTTAGGATATCCTCAGATCTTAGTCGGGGAGGAGGATGTGCATAAGACAACTTTCAGGTGTCATTGTGGGCATTTTGAATTCTTGGTCATGCCGTTTGGGCTAATCAATACACCAACCACTTTCCAGTCTTGTATGAACCACATATTCAACAAACAATTGAGGAATTCTTATTGGTGTTCTTTGATGACCTTCTCATATACAACAAAACATGGAAGGAGCACTTGGGACACTTGGATGAGATTTTGGGCATTATGAAGGAGTAGTCGCTTTATGCCAAGGTAGTGTTGTAGGAACTATCTCCCCCCACGAATCAAATTCCAGAAATGTGTCTTGTGCAGAATTATGGGCAAACCGTAGGCGGAATCACGGTTTTGATGATTAGAATTGTGGTTTTATTGAAAAACCATGATTCCTAGACTTTCGAAACTATGATGGTTCCAGTTGCATCTTCAACATGGTTTTATTGGGGTTCCCAAACTTGTCTGCACAGTTCAACTAATCACTTTTTTTGTTGTTGTTGGAATTTTGGAACCGCTATGTGAGGAACCATGCTTCCCGGTCACTCCTTCCTAGATGCTCCCTAATGGTAATGTTAAATTCTTAAAGTAAAAGTGAAATTCTCCTTTATCTTTCATTTTCATCCTTAAATGACTCAGGATGTTTGAGAGTGGTTCCGACCTCATCGAACTTCATATGGAGAAAATATAATTTCTTATCTCATTCAAAATTGAAAATTCAACACACTTAACAATTTTCAAGATTTCAGGATCAATGGGATTGTGGCATTTCATTAGATTATATCATGTACGAGGGTATGTGATTGGCATTTAATCTAGAGCACCAAGCTGTATATGTACCCCAGTGTTGGTGGTATTGATTGTTGAACTCCTTTGTCACGACCTTAGCAAAATTGTACCCCACTCAAGTCAAATTCATTGATTAGTCATGTTAAGCTTTTTCTACCATATTTTAAGGTTTGGATGCAGCTTGATCAAAACTGGACAATGATCACTAATATCCCTAGAGAATCGAGGTGGAGGCAAAGGCTAGACAAGAGGAGAAGAATCTAGATTCTATATGGTTGATGCTCGAATAATTAATCATTAATGTACTACGGATGCCATTTCTATCTTGATTTGTGTACAATATGCATGCTTTGATATATTGTTAAATTTGGCAACTAGGGCCAATCTCCATGTTGCACTGCTCATATGATGGAGATGATATTTTTGTTGGATTCCTCTTTCGGAGAGGTGCAAGATTGATGTAAAGATCATCTTGTTTGGATGAGCAAAATTTGGATTTTGAATTTATTTTCCACACGTGCAATTTGTCAAGGTCGGCCAGAATTGTAATGTAGGCTCATATGCCCCAAAATATGTGTTAGACCATAAAAAAAGGAGAAACATGATCCTCATTTCATCATTCACTCATCTCACACTTATCTCTCTCATCTGATTGGTTCGTACAAGCCTAAGAGGCTCTCTCCTTCACACTTGTGGAACAACAACAAAAGATTTCAGACTATTTAGGGCTTTTTGGACAACGTTGACCATCGTTGACTTTGGGTCAACACTTGTTATTTGACTTCAATCTTGGGTTAGAATTCCAATTTGAGAGGCCATAGCTGGAGGCACAGAAACTGAGGAGAAGTGTTGACTTTGACTGTTGTTGACCGCAACGTTGACTGCGGGTTTGACTGCTGATTTGACTGTAGACTTTGACCACTTCGTTGACTGGATTTTAGGACTGTTTTGGGTTGTGTTTGACTGTGATTGCAGGTTGAGTTTGACTGGGTTTGATCGAGCTTCATTGGAGGCTGATTTGTTGGTTTGACCAGTGTTGAATTTGCTGGCTAGGGCATCCTGTTGGCTACTGTAAATTATACTTACTCTCTCTGCTGAATTTGATTAATAATAAGAAGATTTCATCAAAGGGTTTCCTCACATTGGGGTTTTTCTCTGACATCTGCCAAATATTTGTCTCTTGCCTTGGCTTGTCTTTTGTCGATTTATTTATGTTCTATCAACATTTACTATCAATGTTTATGTGATTGCATATCTGGAAATTGAACTAGGCTAATAAGAAAGATTGAAGTAAATTGCTCTAAGCATTAGAACATACCATGGTTAACTAAAATTAACATGGTATCGGAGCTAAGGTGAAGACAAAGCCCAAGCAAGAGTGTGAAGAGCAATCACTGAAATTTGAATAGACAAGGACCAGGGACAATGGCTTTCTCATCATATTTCAAATCTAATGACAAGATGAATGATAAGTTTGATTATCATGCTTGGAAAATGTCCTTGGATCTTACATTGGAGGAACAAGATGTTATGGATTATGTGCAGGGAAAGATCACTGAGCCTCCATCAAATGCACCGACTGCCACTAAAACAAAGTACAAGAAAGGAGAAGTCAAGGCGAAGAAGATCATCAGGGATTCCATTCATAAGCACTTGGTTGCTTATATCTTCAATTTGGGCACAACTAAGGAGATGTATGATAAGTTGGTTGGCATGTTCAAGATTAGAAATGCTAATCAAATTCTCTTTTTGAAGAACATCAAGATGGACAAGGGAGAGTCCATCCAATCTTATTTCACGAGGCTCACCGAAATCAAGAATAATCTCTTAGCTATTGGAGAGGTCATAGCTGATCAAGAGCTCACTCTCATTGCTCTTGGAGGAATTCTCCGGCCATGGTATGTGTTTAATACTACTATTCTCAATAATAATATAATTCCTGATTTTGATGAATTGTTGATGAGATGCACTCAAGAGGAGACAATGATGATGGAGAGAGACCATCCCTCGTATGGGAATGGAAGTGACCCTACTGACTTCACTGCTCATGCAAAGAAGAAGAACAATGTTGGTCCTAGAAATCAAAATCATGGAAGAGCGGGTCCCAAAGGAAGGAAGGGAAGATGTTACAATTGTAACAAGTTTGGTCACTATGCAAGAGAGTGCCCCAATAAAAGGGACTTTCCTTGAGATGATGACTACAACAACAATGACAACCTCAGGGGGAATGGAAATCAAAGGAAAGAGGAAGGCTCCCTCTAATCGAAATGGAAATGGTAGTGGTCAACCTTTTGAAAGGTTAAGGAACTCCAGGTATGATGAATCCAATGTTGTTGATAATAAGAAAAATGAATATATTCTTATATCTGCCCTCTCTGGTGCATCTCCTCTCAACACCTTGGATAACTGGTTGATTGATAGTGGTGCCTTAAGGCACTTCACTGGATATAAAGAGGTCCTCTCTGTTTTGATTGAAAAGGATACTAATTTGGATGCAATGCCACCTATCCTGTGAAAGGGACAGGGACTGTGACCCTTCATCTAAATCAAGGTCAAGTCCTTCGTTTGCAAGATGTGTTGTACGTAACTGACTTGAAGAAAAATCTAGTGTCTATCTCGGCAATGGAAGACAAAGGATTCAAGGTGGCATTCATCGATGGGAAGGTACGCATTTGGAAGAGGAACTTCAAAGAAGCATTCACTCTTGGATTTAGGGTGGATACACTCTATCAGGTTGGAGGAAGTCCGTTGGGAGCCATGGCTTGTAACACAACTCTTCAATCCGAGCTATGGCACCAGAGGTTTGCACACCTTCATTATAAAGCCCTTCTCGAAGCAAGGAAGGTGGTGACATGCATGCCCGATTTCAAAGATGATCAAGAAGGTGTATGTCAAGGTTGTGCCAAAGGAAAGCATACAAGGGGACCATTCCCCTCAAGTGTCACTAAGACATCTGATATTTTACAATTGATTCTATGTTGCACAGGGACCCGTCCCCACCATAATTCATGCCGTTCCCTCTGTTCTGGCGTTCTGAGGACTTTGTAACTTGTTTGAAACGTTCCAGATTTGCCGGGGTTTCCATCGGGGACTTCAAGGCCGTCCCCTAGCTGTCTCTCGAAAATTCGGGGACTTTTTGGGGACTTCCAAAATGTCCCTCGATAAGTCACGAACTTCTAGATGTCCCAATAAAATTTCAAATCATAAGTTAAAAAAATATTAAAATATTTTATTTTTATAAAAAAATTAAAACCAAATTTTAATAAAATTCAAAATTTTAAATTAAAAAAATGTAAATTCCTAAATTACATTTACCCTAACCAAAAGGCTAACGCATATACCTATCAAACTTAAAACATTTACGGTTTACCTTTTTACCATTTGGCAGCTAGACTAGTGACTATATTATTTTTAAATTTTAATTTTTGTCATTTTGGTTCTTGGAATATAGTCTATGACTATAATTTATAAATTTATAATTCATGGTTTTCTACCTCTAGACTCTTAATTTGAGATTTATATTTAATTTTTAATGAATTGTTCATGTTTACATTTTTATTAAATTTTAGTACTATTTACTTTTACGTTTTAGCTGCTATTTAAATTTTGAAATGATTCATCATGCATCAATGATCATAGAATGATTATGTAGATATTACAATAGTAGATTGTAGGTTGTAAGTTGTATGAAACTAATAGTACTTTTTAAGTTATGCAATGATGATGAAATTTGTTTTTGTGATGCACAAATCTCAATGATGATTAGATACTATTAGACTATTAGTATTAGTCTTTAGATTTATCATTTTAATATTTTATTTATTTTGATTCATGTTTAATTTTAATTTTTTAATAAATAATAAATATAATAAATATTTTCCGCACTTGCCGTCCTCAACCCGCCGTCCCCTGAAAATTTGGGGGTGCGCTCTAGCAGTCCCGGAAACTCGCCCCCCTGTCCCCCCATCCCCACAGCCGGTGCAACATAGAATTGATTCATTCTGATCTATCTGGTATGTTACATGTAACATCCTTGGGAGGATGCTTAATATTATATCGTTTTCATAGATGACTTCTCCTGCAAAACTTGGATATACTTTTTGAAGAAAAAGGATGAAACATTCAAATGGTTCCGCACCTTCAAGGCCTTGGTTGAAAATCAAACAGGGAAGAAGATCAAAATTCTGTGAACTGATAATGGAACCGAATACGAGTCAAATGAATTCAATGACTGTTGCAGGGAATTTAGCATTAAGAGGGAGACCACTACAATGTATACTCCTGAACAAAATGGTGTTGATGAAAGGAAGAATAGAACCATTTCGGAAGCTGCCCATGCCATGCTTTATGACCAAGGTCTTTCGTAGTTTCTATGGGGAGAAGCTGCCAACACCGCTTTGTAAGGAACCTGACACAACGCATTGGGACTGAGGCTTGATGTAGGTCTGTGGCATCAAAGTGACAGCAGGAGGCTAAAAATATTAAGGCTGGTTGCAAGGTCAGATTTAGGGTATTAGGACAGTAGGGTTTTGTTGATGCTGTAGTGTGAAATTGGGAGGGCTGTGGATCTAAGGTCATTATGTACTGCTGACTTGGCTTCACGTGAATGAGCTATTGAATATTGTTTACCCTATCTTATTCCATTCAATATTGTCTCTGGTTGCAAAAATGGAAAGAATATTGTGATACTAGCTAGAATACAAATCTTGTCTTGTGCTCTTTTCAAACCCAAAGGGTAAATTTTCCCCAAGGGATATTAGAGAATTGAGTTAAGTGGAGACATTCAACTAATAATCTGCAGCTTGTGTGACCCCATTGCTAACTAATATATTAATTCAGTCCTCTTCATTTGTTTGTATGTAGAATGTGATATTTGACTTGATAATTGCTTAATTAGGGTAATTTACTAATTAAGGAGGGAATTAGAGTTTTGTATTAACATCACTGAGAGAACTATCGTATCATCTGCAATTGTCAGTTTTCTTCTTTTTCATGTTTCGTTAGATGTTAGCATCTAAGTCACCATGCTCAATTTGGAGTTTGCTTGTGATAAGCAAAGATTCCTGAAGAAATTAATGATTGTCAAAAAGTTGAAAAGAATTGTCATAATACTACGCAAGCATGTACAATAAAGTCTATCTTCATAGTATCATACCCACATTCGTTAGTAAGAGAGGAAAACAGCAAAGCATCATGGAATAGGCTTCCATGATTCTACTGCCAAGTTACCTCAACTGAAAAACAAACATCCTACTACAGTGGATACATTCTCTATGACTTGAGCTCCATAACCTGCTCTGGAGTCTAACCTGTGTCATGAGTCCAACATGACCAGTTTTGAGCTTCAACATGATTTGCATGTGGGATTAGAGAATTACAGCAGCTGCCACAGTGACAAATGGAATAATTGGCAGGTCTGAGATGTCTTTCGCGTTTAGTGTTAAAGCTAAATATTGTTTTTTCCACTTTGAAAAATGAAAAAAATGGCAAGTGTGAGATGACTTTTATGTTAAGTGTTAATGCTAAATTTTATTTCAAGCATTCATTGTTTAAAATGTTATTACATTGTGATGGTTGCATTTCCAAATTAGCACGACAGAAAATGTGCAAAATGACTTGTGAACATGCATGGCTCCACTGTTTAGTGATCATGGTAGAAAAATTGCAAATGTCTTTTCACAGTCTTTTGTTCATTTGTTCTCTCTCGAAAGCCCTTGTACTGCCTGCTCTGAACTACTTCACCAAGATGACCAGCTCTAAGCTGCAATTCTATCTGCAAAAGGTCATGGAGCCTTGCTTCAGCTGCAACAGTGAAAAAAAGTGAAAACAATAAGTGCTGATGGCTTCACCATCTAATGTTGGGGAAATTCATTTTCATTAACCCAAGTTTAAATCTTAAATCTCTTGACCCATGTAGTTTGGTGGATTGATCAAAGCTTTATTAGTCTTCTTATTCTATGAAATTCATTATTATATTCTTTGTTCATGTTTTAACCTGTGAACTTAGCTTGGAATTTACAATGTGCATATGTTGTAATTATTTCACTGGTCTTGTGTTTTATTTCTTACCCTTACTTTATGTTGCACTATGATAGAATATATAATTTTTCAAGATTCATTCCTTTACCAAATTGTTTCTGCAGGTGTTTGCTGAAGTGAAGTGCCCTCCAGTCTGTCCTCGGGGAGGTGCATTTGGGATGACTCCACTTTGTCCTCCTAGTTGTTTTCAGTATAAAGGAACTCTAGATGTTTTTTACAAGATCATTCGACAGGTGTGTTTTTTTTGTTCGTCACCAATTTTGAAATGTTGCTTTTGTTATCACAGACTGGTGTTCTGTCTGCCGTGCCACTTCAGAAGGCGTATGCTTCTACAGAGAATTCTAATTGTGTTGCATTGACATTTGTAGGAAGGCTTCTCTCGCCTATGGAGAGGTACCAATGCAGGTTTAGCATTGGCGATACCTACTGTAAGTGCCCTTCCAGCAAACATATTTTAGTAGTCTCTCAAATATTGACTGGTTTTTGTTTTCATTTTTATGGAAAAACAAAACTTTGGTACTGTAGATAACAGTAGAATTTTCAGGACTTGCTGTGTGAAGGATGTGGTCTTTGGTAGGTGTTTTGATAAAATAGAATTTGTGAGTTATTATTCTTAGCCTATAGGTGTAGCGTAGATGGGTGTATGGTATGCTTCTGTATTTTGGATGACCAGCTACTGGTTGTGCTAGTAATTGTTTCTAGACATTAAAAATATTCAGTTTTCAGATTCAGGAGAATATCAAATGTAGAAGAAAATTTATTCGAAAGAAGTTTTACATGTGGGCTGGCCTGCACATGGCTTCCGTATTTCTGGTTATATGTAAATCTACTCTACAGTATAATAGTGATGTTTGTCTATTCTATTGATTTATGTTACATTTCATTGTTATTTATGGCAATTTCTTATGTGATGGATAGAGTTGCTTGAACAGTTGATTCGCTGCTCCATTCAGATACAATTGTGCATGTTATGTGTATTTTTTGAAATGATTACATTTTTTTTTTGTCAATCAGGTAGGAATATATTTACCTTGCTATGACATTTTTCGAGATTGGCTTGAGAGCTTTTCGAGTAAGAATGCACCCCAATTCACTCCATATGCTCCATTAGTAGCAGGATCAATAGCACGGTCATTGGCCTGTATTACTTGCTCTCCTATTGAATTAGCAAGAACACGGATGCAGGTACTTTTGATACCTTTCCCTTTGAATTAATTCTGCACATATTGTATGAAGGGATAGACTAGAGGTGGGCATGGGAAACAAAGTGTTTTTAAAACATTTTAAACAGAACTAATTTCTCTTTAGTGTGCTTTTAGACAATATGATTGGGCTGCAATGAGTATCTAAAAATACGAAATGATTGATTGTGTACATGTGATACATTCTTGTAAGTTACAATATACAACAATATGCACCTTACATGTTTTATGAGACGCTAGTGGGCATTTGCATGAAAAAATATGTTTCTAATGTTTAAATGGAAATTACTTTAGTCATCTTGTACACATGATCTATTATTAGATCTTAATCCTTATATTGATATTTGTAATTGATTGCATTTTAATATGACAGAAGGGTTCATAACCTCATTTTGGTCGTTATTTTAATTTTACTTTTGATTAAATCTCAAATAGGCACAGAAAGGGATTCCAATGGGAGTAAAGCCTCCGGGAATGTTGAAGACACTTTTTGGTGTCCTATCAGTTGTGAAGAATGAACCCATGCAAAATAATTGTAAGATTTTAATCTCTGAACCTCCAGATCGTCATGCAAAGTCCTGTTGATATAATATGCATAGTAATGGATGACAGAGTCGCTTAAATGTTCTCCACCACTGAGGTTATCTGTCAAGAAGCCTTTTGTTATACTAGTCTCTCCTAGTTCCGTTACTAATGGTAATTTTACATCTTGAATTGTCTGTTTGTAAGTGTCATAGTGTGATGATGGTTTCAGTATTTGAGAGGCGTGGAGTTATGTTTATAACTCTACAGGTATTGACAATTTGTGTTTCTGAGTAAAAGTTTCATGTTTTGTTGTATTGTTTCTCTTTGTGAATCTGTTGATGCTTTTCTTGAAGCTGAAGCATATGACTGATTAAACTTTTGGAAGAAAGACAATTTTTGTGTTGGTTAAACATTTCAGCTCGATCCTTGTTATTTAAATTGTTACCTACTCAAAATAAGGGGTACCAAATATTGTTACCCCTTAAATGACCATCATCTAGCTTAATTGTTCGAGACCCTACAACACAAGGAGATCTATCATCACCAACAAATATTTGTTTGGTGTGACATTCATTAAGAGCAAAACATATGGCTTTATCCTTAGCCATATTGTTGGCCTGTAGATCAAAGATCAAAAATAAGCGTGAGTTGTTTTTTC
Source organism: Pinus albicaulis (assembly GCA_034641835.2). Classification (NCBI taxonomy): domain Eukaryota; kingdom Viridiplantae; phylum Streptophyta; class Pinopsida; order Pinales; family Pinaceae; genus Pinus; species Pinus albicaulis. Next base: position 75,977,062 of record CM076574.1, on the reverse strand, counting down.
ATTGCTAATACAATTTAAATACAATGTTTTGACTGTTGGATTCATCTTCCAAGGTCTTTTGGACTCCCAATGATGATTCAAAAGGCTGACCACCAATTCTGGAGCTTGAATATAAGGCTTAATATTTCCTGGAAGATTTCCGAATTTGGCTTGAAGTTGATGTCTCTTGTTGATTTTAAGTGCTCAGAAATGGTGATTTGAAGATGACAGCAAATTGTTGGAACTTGGCTCTAAGGCCCAATAGTTCCTGGAACATTTCTTGATTTAGCTGGAAGTGTTGATGTACTTGAAGTGTTCGCAAATGACGATTTGAAGATGATCACAAATTGATGTCTAACACAAGTTGTAAGTCTTCTATTAAATGGTGATTTTAAGAAGACCACAAACCGAATCACACTCATGGCTATGGTTAAGGCTTGCTCATACATGATTGATAGGGCTTCGAAACTAGAAGCTTGATGGTCAATCACTTATATCATTCCCCCCTGTTAGATACAAAGTGAGAAAATGAAATTCTTTCCACAATTCTCACATGGATGAAGATAAAAAACTATGATCCTCCATGTGGCCAACTTAGTGAGGGTGTTGACTTCTACTGAAAATGCACCGAAGCCCATTTAAAATTCAATTTAAAAGAAAAGTACAGATTTAACATCATCGAATGTATTATAAGTTGACTGTCTTTGCAATACTGAGAACTATCCATCTATTGACATAAAAGGGTTTTATTGGCTGAAATAGATTTGTAACCAATGACTCTAGCTGCAAGAGTCCAACATTTGAAAATCCAAATTACAAGTTGGGTGGAAATCCCAACTTAGCTTGATTCGTTCATGAATGAATAATATTGTGAAGGAGGAAGACTTGTATTATCCTTAATCCAAAAAAGGCTTGGTTTTGGTTGTGAATTGAATTGTCAGAGAGATTGTGAGGCTAGGTGTCACAAATCATGGCTACAACAATCACTCCTACTCCCCATATATCAACATGTTCCAAGTACCTATTTCCAGTCATTTCCACACAACATCTCCAAACCATAAAGCCAAAAACTCCACAATATTTCTCACTACCTATTTGTGTGTGAAGAGAAACCCTGAGTCTAGTTGAATGTATGAAAGTGGTCAGATGTCCAGCGGATTTTGGAATTGAAGGTCGATGCCTTGTTAAGGAGAAGGGGCGATCTAATCACCCAAGAAACCAAAAGCTCACTTGGGATGACTACGAATCCTTGAAATGTAGCCAATGTGTCATAAATGAAACATTTTGTCTTGACAACCCTGCTTTAGGAGTTTTTAGAGAAGCAAAAGAAGACTTTAAAATCAAAGGAGGCTTTGTGATTTTAAGAGGGTGGACAACACTTATGCTTTTGAATCTTGACATGCACTCATTAGGATGACAAGTACCCTCTTTTGCTCTCATTTTGACCCATAACCTCAAAACCTTGTATCAGATTTCAAATTGAAATGGACTTCTTTTAATATTAGTAACATCAACAATCATATCTTTAACAATAATAACAACATAAGTGAGCTCAAGATGATGAGAATGGTCTTGTATGTTAATGGAAGGGATTCGATCCCTCTTTGCATCAAAATTTTCAATTTTCAACATCAATGGGCATCTCTATGTCTCTAATCACCTCAACAAGAGACAAACAACAATGAGGAAGACCACCGGTAATGGAATTGCAGAGTTTCAAATTAGGCACTTACGTCTCCTCAATGGGCATAGGGGGGCAATGGCATTGAAATTTGGCCACAATATCCCCCAAATAAACAGAACCAGAAGAACAACGTAATGTTAGCCGATGATGGAATGCAAGTGCAAAATACTACTGTTGGACTGTAGACCAAAGATGAAAGATAAGTGTGAGTTTCTTTTTTGTTAATATGATACACATTTAAATACAATATTCTAATCATTGGGTTCATCTTCCAAGGTATTTTGGACTCCTAATGATGGTTCATAATCCACACCATAACCCTAATGGGTTAGGTGTCTTTAAGACATGATAAGATGCTCCAGACTCTATAAGCCACTCATTAGAAGTGTTGGTAAAATTATATGTATTCTAATTCCAACATTTAATTATCGAATCCGGGATCGTAAGACTTAGAGATGCAAGCACAAGAAATGTAGGATTAGAGCCTATTCTAAGCTATGCTAACAACTAACACTAGAAAGAATTAATCACTGAGTATAACTTATCACTGGACTGTGAAACACTAATGCTTATCAGGTTTTGAACCACAATGTTTCATTACCGACAAACAATGTTCATGTGGTTTTATTTATGTAGCTTATCAGGTCTTGAGATTTCAGCGGTTCTAATCTATAGTGATGCATATAAAACGTTTGGGGTCAGAGTCTTTGGATCATCTAAGTGAATGGTTCTCTACATCCCACTTTAGACAGCAGAATTTACCATCTATGAAAGAAATTGGGATAGTGGTTATTGTGCTGTTCGATGTTATTTGGATAAAATCATAAACCTTAGGATGTTATAAGATTTTATAATTTCAGATTCGCATAAAGACAAACACAAGATATTGTGGTGAGAATAATAAATACCATATAGTATTAATAGTGTTGCAGCAATACACCTCTAGGCTAGCCTTCAGGTTACCCAATAACATCAAACACACACACCATTTGCTCGCATATCTCACTATACTTTACATGATATATATAGTACCCTAAGATGGTTCACAGGTTTTAACCATCTAACTAACTTTGATACTATTTTTTGATAGTTTCTTTTGGTCAACATGTGCAAGTGACACCTTTCAACATGGGTATTACAGTGAAGCATATTCTCACAACTCACGAAACTTATCCTTCAGCTAAGACGCTGTCACTCAGGAGTATGTAATCTTACAATTTCACCCTGGACTTGCACCTGATCCCTACTGTATGAAACAGTCCCCACTTGTGTGGGTGAGAACTGTATTAGTAATTGGTGATATGTTCATCACATTGGTTTCCCTGCATGTGTGAGGGGGTGAGCATGCCCATCTCAAACTTATCATGGCCAAAATAGATGGTCAGTGCCACTTGATGTGCATTACCTTTGAGCCATGCAGCTGTTATGCGGCCTTGGCTCACTAATATATGGCACCAGTCCAAATAGTGGCACTTGAGGGGATAAGAGTAGCACCACTTGGTGAAAATATAACACTTAGCAGCACTTAAATGTGTCAGTACATAAATCAAGTATGAAAATTATGAATACAGATCAGTGATCACCAACAAAGGCAGAGTCAGAACAAGCTCATTATCGCCAGCCACAAGGCCAATTCTATGGCTTATGAATATGCATATGCTTATAATTAATAAAAGAGGATGGTAATCATTTCATGCATATTGTACCTGATTTTTAAAAACATGCTCTGACAATTCCTTTGTGGAGCAGTTAAGGGCTTTTGAATCGCAATTAGTGTACAGATGTTTGCTGGTTTCAAGAGTGATATTAAATGAGCAAGCTGCTATATTAGTGATGATTTAATACATACTTAAAAGGGAAAATTCAGATATAAATTTTACTGCAATTATGGGATATTCTTGATCATCTTCTGCCATAGCAGTCGCTAAAATTGCCGAGGGAGTGGTGATTTTTTGTTGCTTTATGTACTGGTCTATAACTGCACTAGAGTAAGGTCAACCAGTGTACCGTAGGGTAGAACAGGTGGTAATTACCCCTATATAGGGGTGAAACCTGCATTTTTAATGTAATCCTAGTCTTATCGAATTGGATGAAAAGGTTACATTTATTAATTAGTTTTTTGTTCTTTCTTTTTCCAACATTAATGTTCTTTATCTTTGTTATGTTTTTTTTCTTGGGAAATAACATTATCTGCCTACATAATTTTCTAGTACAATATCTTAAAACAAGTGGCCAACTTGCTAGTCAGTCCATGGTGTCATCTGGCATATAGCTTCCACCTCGATTACTTCTGGAACAGAGCATAATGTAGCAAATATAAATTTGGTTCTAAACTATGCTTCTGGAATTTTAAATTATGGATTCAACTGCATACAGTTAAAGGATTGTTTGTGCTATGGACTGGAGTTGGAGCCCAGCTAGCTCGCGATGTACCATTCTCAGCAATTTGCTGGTCAACACTTGAGCCAGTAAGAAATCTTCTTCTCATTTCTCCCCTCTTGTCCGTTATTATGAAATTAAAAGCCTATCAGATGATTTACTATTATAAACATTGGAATGCAGTAATTTTTTTTTTTTTGGAGAGATGCTTATCATATTCTCACTACTAGGTAATATATTTTTAATGATATACCTGTCGGCAAGTTGTATTAAATAAAGTATTGATTCTATTCCTTGGAAGTAAATGTTCTTCGATGATGATATCCTAAATATAAACCTATTTTGGTGGTATCCTTAAATTTTAGGCAGGGAGCTGCATTGAAGCTTATTTATTATTTATATTTAAAATGTGTGCTTTATAAAATTCTTGACGCCCCCTTGATATTGAGTTTCCATTCTGTGTTTTATTTTGTTAGGTTTTGTTTTGGATGTCTTCTTAATGAGTTTTTTGGATTTTCTACCACTTTTGAAAAGGGTACTGATTCTTGAGAGTGATCTTGTTCAGAGCTCTGTAGTCAATGCACATTCCGAGTCACTTTTTTCTTTGTTACTAAAATGACAAAGGAACCACATGGTGATGTACTTGGTCTTACAATTGTTGCAACTGCCACTTCTACTCGTCTAACTGAGCTCTAGTATGCATTTTTTTTATAGCCCTATCTATGTTTGGTAGAAGAGAATCTCACAGTAACTGTATTTTTCGCTCTGCCACCCTTTTTGGTGGCATACCTTTTGGCCCCTGGAACACTTCTCATGCCTTTTAAAGTTGTTCGAGCTGATGCTTCTGTTGTTTCATACATCCTTCCAAGGAGACATGTCTTATGAGACATCTTCAGTATACTAATCACTGTTGACTATTTATTATTGATTCATAACATGTTTTCTCACGGTAACAACCATATTCTAGTAACCCAAATGCCCCCCCATTAGGAACATCATGCATTGTTCTCATGATCAGTTTCATTGGCTTTGTAGAGTTAGGCACTTACATCTAACCTTTATTGGCTAGTTCTTTGTCAACAAGCTAAAATTCTTGATACTTACGATGCGCTTTTTCTGTTCCTTTCTGCAATTCCTTCTTCACTTGAAAGCTGAAAGTAATACTCACCTGCTCCAAAAGCTTCAAACGCGTTCTTCTTCATATTACTCTCACATACACTGATGGTAATTAGAAGCATTTTTCTGCTAAGTGCATCTGCAACTCATTCTTTTGCCCTTTGATGTGCTTTCTTGCATATAGGTGTGGTTGGGTGAACAAATATTCCAATGAGGTAGTGTTCTGCATTATCTGTGTATGTAACAGCACAAATTATATATGAAGTGTGGGATAGTTCATTTCATGCTACTTAAGTTTTCTGGACTCAATAGCAAAGCGCATGCCATTCCTTGGTAAGGATTCCCCTAATAGTAAATACCCTCTTTATGTGCATTTGTGTACATGACAAGATCTATGTTCAGATCTGCCATCATGAACACTGGTGAGCTAGTAATAAGGTTCACAAAACCACTGAGCTTTTCTCACATTTTGGTGTCCACTCTATTTTCTTACCATTCTTTGACAGTCACATGATATGATACACAATCCTGGAGATTCTTTCAGTGAATCTCTTATAGTACCTGATAAGAATGATCTTACATCTTCTGCATTCTTCAGAGTAGGACATCTTTCAAGATCACTCGTACATACCTGCATCAGTCAAACATGGCTGGTGAATTTTTTTTTTTGTGGTTCAGCAGGTGGGACTACCCACGGGTTTTGAACCAGAGGCTTAACAGTACACCCAATCAGTGTCTATTCAAAGCCCCATGGGCTATGGCTGGTGCATTTGTTACCCGAATGGCACCACTACAAATACATAATGGCCATAACCTGCCCTAAACATTGGCTTGAAGATGTCTTCATCCTTGATTCCAGCTTGGTAATATTAAGATAATCATGATTTGATAGACGTTCATGTCATATTCTACTTCAACTATATGAGCTAGACAACTAATGAGATTATGATATAGTTACAAGTTAATGTATGTGCTAGACAACTAATGGGTATGTTATGTTTACAGGTTAGACGGCGCTTACTTAGACTCGTTGGGGATGAAGCTAATGGAGCAAGTATTCTAGGAGCCAATTTTTCAGCCGGTTTTATAGCTGGGAGTATTGCTGCTGCTGCCACCTGTCCTTTGGATGTTGCAAAAACACGGAGACAGATAGAGGTGTTGTTTGAAATTGTGTTATTCTAACGTAGTGAGCTTAATTTGCATGAAATTTCTGGATACTTAAGGCAGATATTTGTGTATACTCTTTATTGAAATTACTAATTAGTCTGATAATTTTTCTGTAGTTGAATGTTTTTTTGTTGTTGGTCTAACTCCACGGGGATTTGAACTTTGAATAACAAGTTAAGCTACACCCCGTGTGCTTCTGTTGTTGAAAATAATCTGATGGAAATTAATTGATTTCAGAAAGATCCGATGAAAGCAATGAAAACAAGTACAAGGGAAACTTTGATGAAGGTTTGGAGGTAAGTGTTTTCTCCTTTCATGGTTCTTGCTTCATGTATAAGATGCATGCAACGTGGCTTTATGACCCTTTTCAGCCATCCTGAAAAAAAACACTATTTTCCAGGGATGGTGGAGTACGAGGGCTATTTATGGGTGTAGGACCACGTGTGGGGCGTGCAGGACCCTCTGTTGGTATTGTTGTTTCATTTTACGAAGTTGTAAAGCACTTGGTACACCAAAGACAGGTGGCTTCATGATCATCAAATCAGCAAATACATTCACAGAGCTGTGGATATTCTGAATTGAGATGGTTTATGATACTATGCTGGCAAAGCTGACAAGTCTCATCTCAAGATCCGTAAATGCGTCATTCCAGATCAGGCTAATGGGGGGGATTCTTGTTGACACTAATTTTTAACAGGTTATTTCGATCTTTCTATTTGTATAGAATCGTCTCCAGTCGAATACAAGTTTTACTGTTTTGACAGAGCTCGGGAAAATTTTCTGCAAATTATAGGTCACATAGTTGTGCTACCAACAGTTGAGGCTGATGAAATACTCAACTCCCTTTTGCTCATCATAGGTTGCGTCCTTCCTACATTGTGCAGGCTAATTTAAGTGGCTTTTCCTTCTTGGGAAGGGAAGGGAAGGGAGGAGCTCTCCTTTGTAGTTATTTCACGAGCAACGAAATACAGTGATAGTCTTCCCACTTTGTGCAGCTCTTTTAACTGATTTCTTTGGCAATCGGTATATTTTCCAGTGTTGAGGAAATTGAAACTAACTGAGATAGTCTATTGTGTCACTTAACTCAATTTTGAAAACTTTCTATATATTTTTAATAAATTTATTTCAATTTTAATTTTGGCGATAGTGTTTTGTTGTAATTCTTGCATGGCATTACGTAAATATTAGTATAGTGGGGGGCGGTATAGGATCCATCAGGTCAGTGGTTCAAATCTCATGGGAGGGGTTGAGAGTGGGAGCCACCTGTGGGGAATAAAGACTGCCTCATGGGAAGTCCAACCCCACTGAGCCTTGCACAGTTCCGGTGACAGCATTCCATTGGTGGACAAATTGTTTTTCCATCCAACATTGAGGCTAACTCCAGCTTAGTTGGAAATAAAAAGAAAATAGAATATCAGAGATTTTTTGTTAGTGTTAAAGGGTGCAAGTTGCAACTAGGGGCTAATTCCTCTTCATAGAAGCCTGTTATGAATATAATATAACAATATATATAAAAGTAAATATAAATTACTATAAATAATAATAATCATAAATAATGAATAATTAACTAATAATTAGTCTTGAAGAGTTGAAATCATTGAGGTTTTAAATTACAACTAAGTTGAAATCATTGAATATTCATCAATTATTATTCCAAACAAAATCCTTAAAATTGACATCAGAAATGAAAAGTGATGCTAAAACTAACACATCATTTTGAAACCATGGCTTTGAGAATCAATATTGTTGCAAAAGAAAATCACGAAATCAAATTTTGAAACCATGGCTTTGAGAATCAATATTGTTGCAAAAGAAAATCACGAAATCAATTTTTGAATCCAAATGTAGTGTTACAAATTAACACATTTGTTTCTTCTGTGTATGCGCAATCACACTTAAAATTGTGAACTTTTTGAGATCGACCTAATAATCCAACACAACTGCAAATAAATCATAAAATAAAATAAAATAATAATAACACTAAACATGAATATACAAGGATAAGCACCCAAAAAATAGTTTTATTTATTTATTTATTAAACAAACTTTAAATAAATGCTAAACTTTGAAAACTAAACTTGAAAGAAATGACTTGGATAATGTTAGTAAACTTATACTTAAAAATGTAATAATTGAAAGAAATAAAATGTAATAATTGAAAGAAATGACTTGGCTAATGTTAGTAAACTTATACTTAAAAATGGTGTTTTGTGTAAGTTAGAGCTAAGCTTATACTTAAAAATGGGGTTTTGTGTAAGTTAGAGCTAAGTGAGTATATATATGGGGTTTTGTGTAAGTTAGAGCTAAGTGAGTATATATATGGGGTTTTGTGTAAGTTAGAGCTAAGTGAGTATATATATGTATGAATTTTAATTATCATATTTAAAAGATGAATTAACTTAAAGTTAACTCAATGTAAGCTTATGTGAACAAAAATTTAAATAGCCATATGCAAAAATTGAATTATTTAAACAAATAATTCAAGAAATTAAAATCAAGAGAACCTCACCTAGCTAGATGGGTTGGATACTAGAGAAAGATCGATCTCGCTTTATGTTGTGTCTTCCCAACAGGCACCGCCAATGGCCTTGTGCTTGAGACTCCCTATTGAAGAGGTCCAAATTATGACGACGATGAGCTGTGTTTCTTCTTTGACATGGATCAATGGTTATTTTGGGATTTCGTTTTTGGGAAGGGTCGTTACCTCACAGTAGTTTGTACATGGGCTTTGTGGGCAAGAGGAGAGTTTGTCCCGTGGAAACCTCTCTTGGGAGAGATCGAGGCAAGATGGCAGTCTCAGTTCATAGACTAAGAAATGGATTCGTGTTTTTCTTGCATCACAAGGACTTCGATTTTTCAAAATGCTTGTGGAAGGAGCATTCATCTGGGTTGAAAGCGTGTATATGTTTCCCTCATACTGTGGAATCTTCTGCGTGCTTGGCCGAGATGGCTTCAGGGTTTGCGATGTTGTTGCTGCATGTGTTTCCTTATGCTTCACCCTTACAAGGATCGCTCTCTTGTTTTTTCTCTTGTGCCAACATGTCACTACTGGAAAAACCACAAAATGGGAAATCCACTCTTTTATGGATTGGGGGCTCTAATGTGATGGTTTCTCTGAAGAAAATGATCGAATTCAAGTTGGGAATCCTTGCTAAATCTTAGTGTTTGTATTTTGAAGGAAAATTGGTCCAAGACCCCTTACAGATGAAGGACTACCACATCAACAAGAGCTCTACCATTTTTCTGACCCTGAGATTACGTGGTGGAGGTCTAGGTCATAGAAACCTCAATTGATTTGTTTCATTCAAGGATGAAATGCAAGGGAAGCCAACTCATTCAGCAGAACAACTACAATTCAACCCAGGTCCGTGCATTGTAGAACAAATGAAATAAGCACCGACCATGGAGTTGAACATTCTAGAGGTAAAGTTGTGTTTTAATGCTCTTCAATCCAAGGCTATTATTTGCAGGTTCAATGGGTTTTGGCCTAAATCATATGATATTCGTCAATGTGTTTTTAACCCTTAGACCACAAATTGTTTAATTTGATACATTGCAAGAATTGGAGATTTTTCTAAATGATGGGCCTTTATTCTGGATCAGATGTGGTCTCTTTGTCACACCATGGTTCCCAAAGTTTGATGCCACAAGCATGGCGGTCTCAACAATGCTAGTTTGGGTGTGACTTCAAAATCTTCGTCTCCCATTTTGGCACCATAAAGTTCTAGAGGAAATCAGAAACACACTAGGAAAATAAAAAAAATATGGACCTTGAGAGATATGCGAAAGGTCTATTTTCCTTTGCTAGAATCTATGTAGAGATATACTTTATTAAAGATCTCCCTGATCACATTCAAATGAAACACAAATTTTTTTAATGGAAACAAATATTACACTATGAGAATACGAAATTCAGATGCCATACATGCTTTCAAACATGTCATCTACAGAGCACATGCCCACAAGCAAAAAAATATTCCAAAGAAGAAAAAGGGGCAGACACATAAACCAAAAGGTTGGAAAACCTGAAATCCCTACTTGTCAGAAGAAGAAGAGGAAAATATGGAGGCTCATTCAGGCCAAGCAAAAGTGGTTGCTCAATCCCAGGATGGGGTTTTGTTCCATGAACATAAAGACACCGAAACATAGGAGAACCAAGAATTAGATCAACATAAAAATGGGTTCTCTTAGAAAATGGGCTGGGGGGTATAAAAAGAGCACATTGTCTCTGAGAGTTCAGACTAAGATAAAGAAACCACACCAGTGACATCTGTTAATGAATCGGAATTGGTACCCTTTAATTCCAACCCAAGGGCAGGGAAAATTTTAAGAACCCCCCTAAATTTATATGTATAATAAATGGGCGAATCCCCTTGATACATTGGAAAAATGGAAGGCGATTTTATTAATAATATAATATGTATATATAATTTTTTGGCGAATCTCTGACGAGATTATATTATCTTGTAAAATCATGGCGAATCACCAGTACAAAATGGCGAATCGTTGTCTAGTGGAGTTCGAGGTGTTGGTTCCAATGAAGATATGGTAGTTGAACCAGGAGTTGAAGGAAGCGAACCATCGAGACCAAGCATAAGGGAAAATTTTAGGGGCGAATTTTAGCCCAAGGGCGAAATTTAAGAGATTTTAGATTTTAGAGGGGCAAATTTTTTATATAAAACCTATTTTGTATAGTTTTATAAATACACCTCCATCATGAAGAATGTTGTTTGGGACATAGTGTCAGGACTAAAGGGGAAGTCAATAGTGAGTTCCAAATGGATCTACAAGATCAAGCATGCAACAATTGGCAACATTGAGAAGTTCAATGCAAAGTTCGTAGTGAGAGGATTGTTGGCCCTCATTTTTTATCTCTTTTTGTTTATGAAAATACACTTTATTTGCCATCCAAACCATCTATACACCATCATATTCACACCATTTTGCCTAATAAATGCATATACAAGTATTTAAATTAAGTTTTTCAATCCTTAGAAGTTTTTATAAAAAATGAATTTTAAGTGCATTTTTGGACCAGATCAGAGATTCCCGTAATGGCCTCATGGTTTGCATATTTGCAGGGCACTTAGACTCCTGCTCGAGCTGGATATATTTCTAGAAATCTTGGGAACTAAGATTAAATTCACACATGTTGGTTCAGTCAAACCGAGCTTTAATAGGCCTGGTCAAAGGCGGTCAAACATGACCTGTTTTTATGCAGGATCCTTAGGAACTAGGTCAAATTTCTTATTTTATGGGATTTTCTAGATTTTGATGGATCTGATGGATGAATTCGACCTGATTGGATAAGATAAGAATAACCATGGCTATAGTAGGCATTTTAGATGAATTTGTTGCATATTTTATCTCTTTAAGCCTCAGACTTTGAAGGCATTGATGTAGAAATTGTATGACTTAACATTATTATTTTTTAGACTTTGGAGAGTTAATTGAAGACCTGTTCTATTCCATTTGTTGTTGTTATATGCTGATTACTTCACTAAATTTTTAGTAGCTGAAAGCACTTTCAGTATGTGAGGCAAGAGTGGAGGGCCTCCACACTGAGCTTAATGCACTTTCCAATTATTTGTAGTTGCAGTTTCTGAACTAGTTTGTTTTATGCTTAACTTGTTGATTAGATATATGCTGATGTTTTATGAGTGTTGATGAATCTAATTATCATTCTTATTCTGCATAGGAAAGGACAATCAAATTTTTAAGTTAAACATTCTTTCTATCTAATTAAGATCTTAATCTAGAATTCTTCTTTTCATGCTTTTTAATGATTTTCTGAATTTTTGTTTTCTAACAATAGTATTATTGATGAATGAAATTGTGATGAAGGGCAACCAGGATCTCTATAGTTAAGAGCCTCTTCAATTATTATTTCATGCATATTAATCTATTGCTCAATTAGTGGTTTTTTATTTCTAATTCATGAAATAATCTTGTGAGATAAGGACAAACAAATCTCTTAACTTAGTAGATTCTTCTGCTGTTGATTGCATACTTGAATTTAGAAATTATTTAGTTTAGATTTATATTTGTAATATGTATTTCTTTAATCATTGATAAATCATCTTCTAACTTGATTATAGCTGAAACCCATATACATTGGGGATGCTTCTAAGTCCTACTAGCCCGAATTGATAATAAATACTTGTGTTTGTTTACTTGTTAAACAACCCAACAAGGATTCTTCCAGAAAGTGGGGGTGAACTATGAGAAGGCATTAGGACTAGTCACCAGGTAGACTTCCATTAGAGTAGTTATTTTTTTGGACTAAATCATAATAATTAATTATTTTTAAAAGAATTTTGGGGCTAATTATATAAAACTATACAAAATAGTTTTTATATAAAAAATTTGCCCCTCTAAAATCTAAAATCCAAAATCCCTTAAATTTCGCCTTTGGGCTAAAATTCGCCCCTAAAATTTTCCCTGCCCAAGGGGTTGGCAAAAGGTCCATAAAAAGAAAGGAAAAAGGGAGAAGTTAATTGTTTTTTATCACACTTAACCTCAACATTTCCTATGTAATTTTATTTTTCCCTTTTCATTTTACTCGTGAGCCGAGCAACTCATCTTTGTGAATGCTTTTAGCATACAAAAAATGTAATTCTGTTATTTGTTTCAAGTTGAATAAAATTACATTTTTTTCCTTGCAAAAAAAAAAGAAAAAACGAAAAGAAAAAAGAGAACCTCACCTAGCTAAGAGAACCATATGAAAGAAAACTAATTTTGAAATGAAGAAATTTTAGGAACTAACTAAAACTAACTTGGATGCATGGTGGGTAACAATTAATTAACTCATATATATATATATATATATATATATTCAAAAGTTAAGGAAGGGAAAAAGGGCATAAGGGAACAACTAGGAGTAAATTTAAAAACATGTGACTCTTGGGTGAGAGATAATACTTACTAAATAAAATAATAGGAATTTGCATGAGATCCAATTTGTAGATAGGTCACGTGTTTAGGTGAATAATCAAATTATGGAATTAAATAATTAATTATTTTTGCATGTGAAACAAGTGTCACGTCTAATCCTCACCTACAAGGTTCTTTAAAAGGAACACATTTTTATGTAAGGGGAGTTTTTAGCTCCTTATTATTGGATGGGGTTCTTAGTGACATTCTATGTATTTTTGGGAGAACTTGTAGTATTGTAATATTGTGATTGTGAAATTGTGGTCTTGAGTACTTTTTGGATAGTGTGGTGTATAAGAACTTGTTGATCTAGGAAGATCAGTGTTGCCGCCCAATTCCTATAAGCCAATATTGATCTCTTCTCCTCCCTACAACCCTACTACCCCTTAAGAGCTTGAAGGGAAGAAGAGTGTTGGGACATGGAATTGGCATCCTTTTGCATCCATTTTCTTATCCTTTCTTTACCCTTTTTGACTCTCAAGGCCATATTTTATCACTGTAACAACTATTATCAAGCTAAGCATGTTTCTTTTTAAATGTCATCCTTATGCTCTAATTTTTCTTGTAATTTGGCATGAGAATTACCGCTTTAGGCTATTTTTATCATAAAATTGACAAATGGGTTGTTTCAAGGTATGTGGCATGTTGAGGTGTTATTATAGGACTACACTTTCCATCTTTGCCTCGCCAAGGATAGGAAAAAGACTCCCTGAATGTTGTTGATACACGCGAGACTTATTTTGGACACATTGATCTCCTTCAATCAGTAATGAAGGCCGATCTTGAAAATTATTTGGTCAAAGTCAATTCAAATGTCATAGGAGATATTCATGGACAATACAACTGAAGTAGTTAGGATTTTCCATCAATGAATTATTGTAATATGGAAAATTTGTTACATCTTTGTCCTAACCATGGAAATTTATATTAAATTGTTAATGTGTATTCTCGATTTAGATCACATGAGAATCAAGAGATTGTCATGATGATCTTATCTTTGTAATCTGAAATTATAAAGAGGTGTGCTCTTTTCCTGCGAACATATATAGATAGACATAGGGAGAACATAATGATAGAGGGGGAGAGCACCAACATTATAATCATGTATATTTCATTAATGCAAATGTCAATCATTGATGGTTCCATACCTTTCTGTTGATTAGCTTGTGTGTTGTGTAGTGTACCAACCCCTACTAGGGAGGAAGGGCCCTCCTTAACATGGATCACTGGTTAGGAATGTACTGTAGCAATTTTATTTATTTCATTTCAGTTATTATTCATGTATGATTATTGTTACTGTTATTGTTGATCATGTTTATGCTTTAATGGTTGCAAAATTCTAACCTCTATATTTTGTAATAGCATAGGCCCTCGACTAGTCCCTTAATTGAGTGAATGGTTTTCAGGAGTGTTGTTTTCTTATGAATAAGAGTGATTGCGTGACAATGGTTTATTCTGCAACGTGTGTTTATTTTCTGAAAGTGTGAGTAAGGTTTGGAGCGTAACAACCATAGTGTGTGTTGGATTGCTGAGAGTGTTATTACAATGATTGGGTTTGTGTAATGTCCCCTAATAATAAAAAAAATAAAAAATAAAAAAAGTAATATAATTTAATGTAATTAAATAAATAGTAAATAAATAATAAGAAGAAATAATAAAGAGAATAATAATAATAAATAAAATAGAAAAAATAAAAAATAAAAAAAGTAATATAATTTAATATAATTAAATAAATAGTAAATAAATAATAAGAAGAAATAATAAAGAGAATAATAATAATAAATAAAATAGTAAATAATAGAGTGGAGTTCTATATAGTAAATAAAGAAATAAAGAAGTGAAGTTAACAAAAGTAGAAATGAATAAATTAAGAAAGAGTTAAATTAAGAAAATATAAAAATAAGTAAAGTTAACGTAAGTTAAACTAAAAAAACATTAAATTAAGTAAAACTTAAAATAAAGATATATAAGTTGCATGTTGACACAGTGAATGTGTGCATGTGGTTCCCTTTCCATTGTTTGCTCTATTGTTTGGTTTATTTAATAGACACTGAGGAAGATTCATGGACCATTCCATCATCCATTCTCTTGAGAGAAAGGTATTGTGAGACAAAGCTTCCATGGCAGTAGTACGTTGATTGAGGGCTCGGGGGTGGCAAACTGTGGAAAGATTGTGCAGCTGAGCCTATGGTTGGGTGAACCTATGGTTGGGTGGAGAGTTGTCCCAAAAACTTTATTGCAGTTATTAATATTCAAATAGCGTTGAACTTTTGAGTCTCAAGTAAGGAATATCGCCATAACAAGTAAGTTGTCTTGCTCGTGCTTTTGAAATGCTTCTCAAATTTCTATGATGATTAATTAAATAGTTTATGTGTTGATTATTAATTGCATATTTGATATAATTGATTGCATGTTAAATTTGAAATAGTTTTTGTGTTAATTATTAATTGCATATTTGATATAATTAATTGCATGTTAAATTTGGGGTTGTTACATATGGTATCGGAGCGAGTTTCTACTTTTTGTGATGGTAAAAATTAAAACTTAATTTGATGGTGATGTTAATGGTAAAAATTAAAACTTAATTTGATAGTGATGTTATTACAAATTTAATATAATAAATTTTATTTATTGTTAAAGATAAATTTAAAATTTTTGCATGTAATTATATCCATAATTGCTCTTAAATGTATGATTATAATTTTAAATTATTTTTTTATATATAAATTTTACATACTTGTTATTTCAGGATATTTTAATATCATTACATTCATGCATGTTATAAATATATTAAAATATTTCTTAAAAAAAATAAAAAAAATTGTAACTAGCTGGTAATGTAATTTTTACTAATTGGAGGCCTAAACTAGTCGTAAAAATATTCAAGACACCTTTCTTTAAATTTTAAATTTTAAATTATAATTATATATATATATATATATATATATATATATATAATTAAAAGAAAAATATTAATAATATATGCATATTTTACATCATCGCTCCATCCATTGCATGCAAAATTCTGCTACCAAACTGAAAAATATATGCAAAGAGCCATGTCTGAGACATAAATTATTGATTTTCTCAACAAATCGGATCGTTCTGTTCAACCCTAAAACCTGCTTCCTCCGCTCGCAAACCCGAATCAAAGTTTCCAAGCTAAAAGAATTTCACATTAATTCTTCATCAAATATGACAATCATGTTTTTCAATAAGAGAATTCCAAAAAAATCCGTGTTCTATGCCCAATGAGATTTGAACCTGCAACACTCTGTCTCAAACACCATACCACGGTACGAGGGATACTCTGGACAAATTCCAACCTGATTCAGAGGATTCGAACCTGCGCTGGCACTCTCGCATGCAAATCGAAAATCGAACCTGATCTGCAATCGTATTACTAAATGCATGTCACTGTGAATATATATATATAGTTTAAAAAATGCGCGCAAACTTCAGATACATTTAATGCATCATTCAATTTTCTTTTAGAGGATTTAATTTAGATTTCAGCACGCTTCAATAAATCTAGAGAATCCTTCTGCCGCGTGAAGTGGGAGGCATACCATTTCGTTTCGATCGCGTATGGAACGAGTTGGTGGAGGGAATGTGGGAGTGTCTGTGGGGCGATTCAATCGCATTGCAGTCTCACAACTCGAGGAATCCCAACCAGGTAATCCATTTTCCCCTAAATCAGTAGAAGAAGGTATTTCTTTAGAAGATAGGGATCCTTATTTCAATAGGAATTCCATCCATAACAGTAGGGTCCTGGAGCCTGAATCCCATATGATTCCTCCCGATGATCCCAACATTCTGTTTTCCGAAGGGGATGACTTTGTTGGACCAGGCCAGATGTTCCCAAATCAGTCAAGTGAAATACCCATGGATAATAACCATAGTGTCCAAAGCCTAATCACATCATGCATAGGGACAAGGGTAAGGGAGCTCTCGAAGTAGGTCCGTCTAATGGGAAATATAGTAATAAATCAAACATGGGTCATTCATCCTTGGATATCCAATATGCTCAGAGTGAAACTTTGGAACAGGAGTCAACTCCAAAAAATACTATAGGCAGTGATCTTGACTCAATACTAACTAATCCAAACATAGATTTAGCCGCCCTTACAGTCTTTGACAAACCGCCGGAATCATCTGTAAAGGCCTCCACAAAAAATAGCAGCTTCAGAGGGAGAAGTAAACTGACGAAGGATAAGTTTAGGTCAATTTCACTGCTGGACGGAAATGAGGACAACTTGGCAGACATTCCTATTTCTATCAGCGATGGAAACTGGACAGCATCCAGGGCGCTTAGAGCACGCTCCCCTGCAGCGGACCTGCAATGACTCACATCCTCTCTTTGAATATCAGAGGTCTGGGCAAAGCCTCTAAAATTCTTTGCCTACGGGACTTAATTCTATCAGAGAACCCAGCAATATTTCTGGGCCAAGAGACGATGTGTAGTAAAGGGAAAGCAATCAAGGAACTATTAAACATTAAAAAAGGCTGGAAGGCGGTTGCAATGGATTC
The DNA here is from genome assembly GCA_034641835.2 of Pinus albicaulis. Lineage (NCBI taxonomy): Eukaryota > Viridiplantae > Streptophyta > Pinopsida > Pinales > Pinaceae > Pinus > Pinus albicaulis. Next base: position 75,959,274 of record CM076574.1, on the reverse strand, counting down.
GGAGGGACAATCCGGCGGGTTGATTGCCTTATGGGATCCCTATAGGGCGACTTTTAAGGCATATAGTTTTTTTGGGGGTATCCTGCTGGAAGGCTATATCAAGGGTAAGTCTGAACAGCTATATATAATTAATTTGTACGCGCCATATGTGTATCGACAAGTTTTTTGGCACAGAATGGAGGCATCTAAAATATTAACACTGCCAAATCTCATCCTCATGGGGGATCTTAACATCACTCTAAAGGCAGATGAAATATGGGGTCGCAAGGCCCGATTGGATCCGATTTCACAGAGTCTGTCGAATATGTTTCATGAATCGGAGCTTATGGATATTAGACCGATGCCAATGGTGCCCACATGGACAAATAACAGGATGGCGGAGGCCTACATCGGCAAACGCTTGGACAGAGCACTAGTCAAGGTAAATCTGGTGGACGCGTGGGGAGTGCCTCGATCGGGTACCATCGTGTCCGATATTTTAGACCACATGCCGATCAATTTGATCTGGAACGAATTGCAGAAAGAGAAGGGCAGGCCATTTAAGTTCAACCGTATATGGTTGGATGACTCGGCATACAATAATTTGGTCCGATCAGAGTGGGCAAGTGTACAGGCCGAGGACATAACATGTAACTGGTCTCGCTTTCAGTATAAATTACAGCACATCAAGAGCAAGACTAAGAACTGGGAGATTGAAAAGAAAGAGGCACTTAAAAAAGAACTTGAAGAGATCAACAGGCAGATGGAGCGTCTATACATATCTTACTCACAGGCAGGACCGGGGAAACCCTCTATGGAACTCATGGCCAATCTTAGTAGGCGCAAAAGAGAAATTCTGAATGTAGAAGAGGTCACATGGAAGCTGAAAAGTCGTATTGCATGGCTAAAAGAAGGGGACCTCAATACATAGTTTTTTCATAAGACTGCAAATGATCGCCGTTGCAGGAACGCCATATGGAGGATTAATAGACAGGATAACAGTGTAGCCCTATCTACTGAGGAGATACAGATGGAGGCCTTCTTATACTTTTCTGAATTCTATAAAAAAGATCCTTCCATCGATCCACATCAGCAAGCATGGGTCTTGGAACATGTGGAGCGGTATTTTGAAGAAGAAGACATCGCAGGGATGGATAAGAATATCGACAGAGAGGAGGTGCTTGAAGTGCTTAAATCCATCCCACACGACAAGTGCCCTGGTCCGGACGGGTGGCCGGCTGAATTTTTCATTCACTTTTTTGATCTATTGGGCAATGACCTCACTGTCCTCGCGGAGGGTTTCAGAACTCAGGGCCACATCCCTCCAAATCTCAATTCAACCTTCGTAGTCCTCATTCCTAAAATTTCAGATCCAAAAAACTTCTCAGATTTTAGACCCATTTCACTTTGCAACTTGATCTACAAGGTGACATCGAAGATTATAGCTAACAGGATGAAGGGCTGCCTGTCGAGGAATATCTCTCCGGAACAATATGGTTTTCTAAAAGGACGCTCTATACACGATGCCATCGCAATAGCACAGGAGCTGCTCCACTCTATGCACTCGGTGAAGAAGGAGGCGTTGATGATGAAAGTGGACATTCACAAGGCATACGACTCGATCGACTGGTCTTTCATAAGAATAATTCTGCTCAAAATAGGACTGCCTATCAGGATTATTCGTTGGATCATGTCCTGTATCACTTCCGTTCGGTTCGCAATAATAGTAAACGGCTTGCCCACTAAATTTTTTGAAGCTGGCCGTGGCCTCCGACAGGGATGTGCCTTATCGCCGCTCATCTTCATCCTGGTAATGGATGGTTTCAGCAAGATTATCCACAGGGCAGAACAGAGGGGAATACTTAAGGGATTTGCTTTCTCTAGCACGGTATCTACTACACATTCCCTTTTTGTTGATGATTTACTGATTTTTGGGTACCTCATAAGGAATTATTGGTTCTATTTTCACATCATCTTCACACGTTTTGAATCTGCTACTAGACTACACATTAATAAGGGTAAGTCTTTTATCATATATGATCATGGTGATTTAACGGAGATACAGTTTATATCAGAGTTCCTAGGGGTGGAATATAGGCAGGCTGATGCAGGTTTCAAATATTTGGGTTATACCCTCAAACCATGTGGATACAGGAACAGAGACTGGAACTGGTTGGTGGACAACATTAGATCCCGCATTGAGCGATGGACACACAGATGGCTTACTATGGGTGGGAGACTCATAATGATCCAAGCAGTTCTGTCTCAGATGGTTGTTTATTGGGGACACCTCTTATATTTTCCAGTAGCCATCATTAAGAAAATCAACCAAATCACCTCTAAGTTTCTGTGGGGAGGTGTAAAAATGGAGGAGAAATTTCATCTTTGCTGTCTTCGAACCCTCAGTCGACCAAAAGATTTGAATGGGTGGGGCATCCTCAACGCCCGGGTGTTTGACATGGCTCTTCTCATGAAAGCGTTTTGGAGAGCCATCACGGGAGATAACATATGGTCGACCATCATAAGGGCCAAATACGTTCATGGAGACATACTATACAATCTCAGTTGCCAAGCGATACAGCTTCCCAAAAAATTGTCTATTATATGGTCAAGCTTCAAGAGGATTATGCCGCAGGTTGAACAGAGACTAATATGGCTATTCAGAGACGAGAACAGAATTCCAGTGGGCTGTAGCGGCTCCATAAATCACCAACGAGGACAGGGGCCATCGATTCATTTGATCCATTCAATGGCGCATAGAGGAATTCACTTCCTTGCACAATTAATACGGGAATGGGAATTCTCTGCCCCCATCTTTAAAACGGCTGATCAAATTGATTTACAGGGAGCGGCGGCAGAAGAATGGGAATCTGTCAGGGACGCGCTCAGAGGTGTAGGTCTTAGCTATGAAACAGGGGGAGATTGTATAGTATGGAACGGACCTATGATCAATAACTCAATCATTGTTAAAGAGGTATATAGAGACATCATAAGAAGACAAGAAGGTGCAATTTCAACGGATTTCCATCCATTCTGGGGGTGGAAAATCCCCACAAAAATCACCATTTTTGGATGGCTTGTATGGATGGGAAAAGTCCTCACCTGGGAGAACTTGATTAAGAGAGGCTTTCAGGGCCCTGGCAGATGTGCATTATGCTGTTGTGAGGAGGAAAATATCATTCATCTATTCTTCCTATGCCCTGTCACAAGAAATCTATGGCGTTTTTTCAGTGATTTCCACATGGATCCCCAATGGATTCCCAAAGACTTTATCACAGCGGTCATGGAATGGGGTAAGCTGAATTCCAATTATTATGTTCTTCCTTTCTTCCTTATCTGGGAGGTTTGGGTGGCTCGGAACCGACTGATTTTTGAAGGGGTTTCTTTTAGACTAGACAAGATATACACTAACATTAAAAGATGGATAGATGAACGCCCTCAGAAGATGGTGATGGAGACTGACTGTTCAATTCGTCTTAGACCTCATGCCATCTCCATCCCGGCAATCTTTTTTGATGGGGCTTCTGTGGATAATTCTACTGGGTGCGGGTTTGGATAAAACTATCCGCAAATGAACGTATCCACTTCTTTTGGAATGGAGGGCCCGGGTCAAACAATAAAGCAGAGTTAATGGCACTTTGGGGGGGCCTATGGGTTGCCTCGGACCTATCCCTACAGGATTTTCACATATACGGGGACTCGAAGATTGTTATAGGATGGGTTACAAATAGTTATTGTCTGCTTTCTCCTCATCTTTGTGGATGGCTGGACCGCACACAGAATTTATGGAAGAGGATGCTATGTCCTAAGATCAATCACATATACAGAGAGAACAACACACGAGCAGACGGATTATCTAAGAAAGGTCTCCAGGCGGATTATGGGCTCATTCAGTTCTCTAGGTACAGGGATGGAAGGTTGTTTCAGGAACTAAAAATTCCCATTCCCTGAATTCGATGGATCTGTTTCCTTTTTTGTATTCGGAATGCTGTTATTATGTTTTTTAGGATCTCTTTTTGGGATCAAGGTATATAGCCATAGATTTATCAGTTTTATCCAGTTTTGAAGGAGCAGAGGAAAGGAAAGAACCACCTGGTACATTGTTTTCAGAGGTTATACTTCCCCAACACACCCGACTTCAAGCGAGCCTGAAATCTAAAGAACCGGTTAGTACTGTGGACAGGTAAATTTTTCGGCCACCATAGTAGATACACAGTGGCAACAACTCTCTCGTGATGGAAGGGAGGCAGAGTATTGTCCTTTCAACAAATCTTTTGATACAACTCAGACTTTCCACTAAGCATCTCAGAATTACACAAGCGAGGCAGAGTTCAGGTCCATCCAGCATAACATAAGAAGCTACAGATCCAACATACTGTCATATATATTATGATGCATATAATATATGGAACAGAGAGATCTCTGTGAAGGCACAGTCTGTAAGTACACAGGTGCGCAAAGGTTGTCAAGCGAGCCAGTCATATCCTACAACGAGGCTGAATCATATCAAGCGAGCTGGATATTACTATATACGGGAACGTTAGTATATTATAACCAGTCTAATCCCGTTTTCAACAAAATCTTTCCTTTCTACATATCTGCATAATCGTTTTTCACTGTCCAATAGGATTGTTTTATTACTTAGGCTACTGTTAAGGAATGCTAGGTTATCAGAGGATCAAGTTGTCTAAAAGACTTGTCTTTTTGCACATGATCTTATATGAATTGTAATGAATATGTCGCAAGGGGTTGATTATATCCCCCTCTATTGAGGTGCCTGTCAGTTCTCCGAATGCTAATCCTATCAGCAGTTGGCAGGCTGACGATGCAATGCTGAACACTCATAGAACTAGTTTCTGTTTGAGTATGTAAAGAACATGAACTGATATATATAAATATATGCAGCGTTTTTTTTCTTCTGAAAAAAGAAGAAGTGGGAGGCGAGGAAAAAGGGTCTCGTGGAATTCACGAGAAATGATCTGAGGCCTTTAATTTCAATTTCAGAATATAAAACACAAATATCTGGTAGCAATAAGATTCAACAATTACGTGGAGATCATATTTATTCAATTTTGTATGAAGTGGCTGAAGGGGCTAGGGCTCACAACTACAAAATCGCCACCCGATTTCAGACCATCACTCCCCACACATACATAACTGATTTTATTCCAAAACCACGCAATGCGACTGCGTGAGATTGAATCCTCTAGGCTTTCTGTGTAAAATTCCCTTCGCTCTACGATGTCGGCAACATCATAGACTTTCTGAATACGGTGAATACGGTCAGAGACATCACCACTTCGAAGACTCCGAATTCGAAAATGCAAGCTGCTCTATTTTTTTTCAACTCATCAAATCCATTATTGCTGGTATGCTGGGATGAAGCTGAAGGAACCCTTTTCTTATTCCCTAACCGAGAATTATACCACTATTTAAAATATAAGTAATTTATGTGTTAGAAAGTTTTGAGTAAATGGAAAATAATAAATTTTAAAATTTATAAAAAAGGAAATGGCTAGATATGTAGATATTTAAAGATATTTTTATGGTTGTATTAGGATTAAATAGTAATGAATATGTTTGAATTAATTTCTTTGTTTATACGATGTACAATAAATTTAAAAAAAAGGGGTTTTATTATGGAAATATAGTTTTGTAATTGTTATTGAAAAATTATACATATAAAATTAGTTTAGTTAATAAAATTATTGAAAGTTTTTGAGAAATTTTGAAATCTATGAGTTTTAATGTTTCATGAAAATTTAGTACTAAAGTTTATAAATATAATGAATTTTTCTATTCTCTTATCTATTTAAACTTGTGAGTTCAAATTAAACTAATAACATTGGGATTATATGGTTATTATTTTGTATAAACGTAACATTGAAAACTTGGTGCAATATAGGAGAGATCATGGCTCCTAAGCGTTGAAGACAAGCCCAAGTCACCTCTAAAGTGGAAACCCCACCCCTTGCCACTATAGAAATTGGAACCCCAACTGAGCAAGCTATAGTACATTCCCTTGGGGAAATGAAAATCATCTTTAAGGATTGGGTCACAAGCCACGGTCAAGGTCAAAGAGATGATCCAGGTCAAGGAAGGGAGTTGGAACAAAAACAAAGGCACGAATTAAATTTTCAATTCAATGTCGAAGCTAAAAAAAACATACCTCGATATTATGAAAGAAGTTCAAAAATCCAAATTACCAGAGTTCATAGTTCAAGATGGCGGTTCAAAGGCAGACGATGGGTAGTCGGTGTCAAGAGAGCACTTAGCTTGAAGGAATATACTTCAAGAGAAAAGGCTCAAATAACAATGACTCTACTAAACGAAGAATCCTTATTATGGTGGGTAAATGAAGAAATGAAGATGAAAGTCACACCATTGCAAGTTACTTGGGAAATGTTTGAGAAAGACTTCAGAATCAGGTACCTATCAGAGGAATACAAACACCAACAAATGGGGGCTTTCCATGCAGTGCGACATAATGGTAGATCTATCGAAGACTATGAAGCTGAATTCTATAGGTTGGTCCATCATGTGGACTATATGGTAGATGACAAACTTCAAGTTGAAAGGTTCTTGCATGGGTTCGATCCTTTGGTTCGAGTAGAAGACACCATGTGGAAACCCACCACTATGGCAGCAACCACTAGTCTAGCCAAACAAGTCACGAGGACGATAAATATGAAAAAGCAAATGGTGGTTGATGGAAATACAGAGAAGGAGCACCCCACGATGAGGGTAAGTAGATCAGGGGGGCACCCATATGGATTCCAAGAAAGACGAAACAATGTTTCCTGGATTGCCTCCAAGAGGACGTAGGGGTCAGCCCTACTTGAGAAGAACTAATGGCGGGGGTAGAGGATTTGGTGGCCAATGATCAGGACCAAATGAGAATTGAAGGCAAGCAAAATGTTGGGAATTTGGAGGTCCACATTATAAAATAGATTGACCAAGGTATCAAGCAGGGATCAAACAACAGGGACATAAAGCAAGAGGAGGAAGACCGCAGAACCCACACCGAATCATGTTGCCATTAACCATCGCCAGGACGAGCACCAAGCCATGGTTGTGGAGTTCATAGGTATGATAAACAACATTCCTCTATCTGTGTTAATTGATCTAGGTGCCACTGATAGTTTTATTTCTCCTTCAACATTGCTTAGATGTGGATTGATAGCTCATGAGAAAAGTAACTTTAGAATGGTATAAATGGCATCAGGCTCTCAACAATTAGTAGGATCACTGGTAAGGGATTACATTGTTAAACTTAGGGGATGTGACACCAAGATGAACATATAAAATACGACTCTGGGAAATTATGACCTAATTGTAGGAATGGATTGGCTTGAATCTTATCAAGTTGTAGTGGATTTCTATAATAAGTCATTTCTCTTCAAAAATGACCAGGGAGAATCCACAATAATCGCGGGAATTAAACGGGATGGTACGTTGTGTCTCATATTAGCGAAGAAGGTTAATAAGTGTATGAGGAAAGGATGTAAGATTTATGCAATAGAAATGGTTAGTGTTGACAGGAAGTCCTCTGATAAGTTGCACCCACTACTTTCTGAATTTGCAGATGTGTTTCCTCCAGAGCTACCAGGCTTGCCTCCTATCCGAGAAATTGATTTTCCCATTTCCTTGAAATCGGGAATAGATTCCATATCCAAAACACATTATCGAATGGATGTTCTGGAGCTTAATGATACATCTTAAAGCACTGCTTGATCAATGATTCATCCGACCCAATGTATCACCTTGGGGTGCGCCAATGATCTTTGTGAAGAAAAAAGATGGAACTCTTAGGTTATGTATTGATTACCGAGATCTAAATAACGCCACCATCCAAAACCGATACCCCATGCCTCGCATAGATGACGTCTTTGAAAAAATAAAAGGAGCTTCAGTATTTTCCAAGATAGACTTACGGTTCGGATACCATCAACTAAGAATCAAAGAGGAGGACATACCTAAGACAACATTTAGAACACGATATGGGCACTATGAGTTTATTGTTGTACCATTTGGTTTGAATAATGCCCAGCAGCCTTCATGAACTTGACGAATAGTGTTTTCCGTAGATATTTGGACCGTTTTTTCAAGTGTTCCTGGATGACATCCTCATTTATTCCTGCAATGAGAAGGGGCATCAAGAGCATTTGAAACTAGTGCTTCAATGTCCTAGAGAACCTAAGTTATATGGAAAACTTACTAAGTTTTCTTTCTTTGAGAAGGAAATTAAATATCTAGGCCATACCATTAGTGGAGAAGGAATTGCAGTGGATCACAACAAGATTGAAACTATAATGGATTGGCATGCTCCTAATAATTTCAAAGAAGTACACAACTTTATGGGGTTGGCAGGCTATTATAGAATATTTGTAGAAGGATTTTCACATATATCAAGTCCCGTCACAAACCTCCAAAGGAAAGGGGTTAAGTTTGAATGAACAAGTGAGTGTGAGAGAGCATTGAACGAGCTAAAACGACGCTTAACAACTTCCCTAATATTAAAGGTGCCCGACATGGACAAAGACTTTTGTGTGTGCAAAGATGCATAAGGAGAAGGATTAGGGGCATTCTTGATGCAAGATGGAGGGGTTATTGCTTATGCTTCACGTAAACTCAAGACCCATGAAATCAATTATGCCACAAATGATCTGGAATTAGCTGCAGTTGTAATGGCTCTGAGACTATGGAGACATTATCTGATGGGGCGCCAATTTGAATTAAGAACGGATCATAAAAGTCTTGAGCATATATTCACCCAAAAGGACCTTATTGCTCGACAACGATGTTGGAGTGAGTTATTTAGTGAATATGATTTAAGGATATCCTACATCAAAGGCAAATAAAATAAGGTTGTAGATGCTTTAAGCAGGAGACCTAGAGTTCATTCAATACTGTCAGTGAAGATAGACTTGAGAAGTTGGATTCTAAACCACCTAATATGAGACCTGCAATACCAACAAATAAAACTTGCCTTACAAGAAGAAGTACCAATGACATCCAAGTGGGAAGGATACACCCTAGATGAGGATGGGTTGCTATGGTATAATGGTAAGATGCATGTACCAGCTGATGATGAACTTTGAAAACTAATAATGAAAGAATCCCACCAAGCTCCATATGCTGCACATCCAGGAGTCCAGAAAATGTATGCAGATTTGAAACAACTATTTTTCTGGGTAGGAATGAAAAAATAGATAACACAGTTCATGGCTCGCTGTCTAGAATGTCAACAGGTTAAAGCTGAACATCGTCACCCTACAAGTCTTTTACAACCCCACAGTATACCAGAAACTAAGTGGGAAGTGGTTTCAATGGATTTTGTTGGGGGATTACCTATGACTTCCCAAAGACATGACTGTGTCATGGTCGTTGTTGACAAATTAAATAAGAGTGCTCACTTCATTCCAATTAAGAGAACCTTCGAGGCACCAACTATTGCTCAAGTTTTTCTGAAGGAAATAATTCGCCTTCATGGAGTGCCCCGGAAAATAATGTCCGACACAGATGCACGCTTTACTTCCAGATTTTGGAAAAGCCTTTTACAATCTATGGGAACACAACTAAACTTTAGTACTGCATATCATCCAGAGACAGATGGGAAAACAGAAAGAGTAAACTGAGTATTAGAGGTACATGCTCAGAATGTATGTCATGGATCAACAAAATCAGTGGGAGAAATACCTTCCCTTACTGGAATTCACATACAACAATAGTTATCACAGTTCAATTCAGGCAGCTCCCTTCGAAGTCTTATATGGAAGACCATGTCGTACTCCATTGAGTTGGGATCAATTAGAGAATCACGTCATGTTGGGACTTGAAATTATCCAAGAAATGGAAGGACAAGTGGTAATAATTAAGCATAAGCTAAAAGAAGCCAGCGAGCGCCAGAAAAGTTATGCCAATGCAAAGAGAATTGATAGAAGCTTCGAGGAAGGAAGCAAAGTTTTTATTAGAGACAAACCCTCTAAGATTTCCTTCATATTTGGCAAGGGAACAAAGTAACTCCCTAGATTTTTCGGCCCATTTAATATCCTAGAGAGGATTAGACCAGTTTCTTATAAGCTCGAGTTGCCATTCCATCTAAGAAGAATGCATAATGTGTTTCATGTTTCTATGCTTAGAAAATACATATTTGACCCATCCCATGTGCTAACATTTGAGAAATTACAGGTTTATGAGGAGGGAGTCCTTCAGGTCGAACCATTCTGTATACTGGACCGCCGGGTTCGTTGGCTCAGAAATTGTGAGTTTGAGCAAGTCAAGGTCCAATGGGACCAATATAGCCTAGGTTCAACTACCTGGGAAGATGCATATGTTATTTTTAATGAATTTCCTTATCTATTTGATTAAAATTATATGTTGAACTAAATACGAGCGCATAATTTAGCTAAGGTAGATACTTTTATGAAACCTCTAGATCATGTCTTATTGTTTAAATTTTATTTATACACCTAAATCGTACATTATGATTTTCAGTTATGGTTTTAAATTAACTGTTATGAGATGATGGTAATAATGCACATGTGGTTGTATGAAAATGATGATTATGATATGCATAGGGATTATGATGTTATGATTTTAGGTTATATTGAAATGTAATTAGTTTATTATGTGATTTCATGATTCATATATGTTGATGTTATAACTTATGATGGTATTTCATGATGTGAAGCATGTGGAATCGATACAAATTTTGTGACATACATGATGATGCAATTCTTTAATATTTAGAATGTGGTTATTAACAAAGATGTTATATTATCATGATGAAATGCAAGAGTTAGGATGTGAATTATTTTCTATGATGTTATGATTATAACTAATGCATTGTATGCATGTTGAGATGAGGTGATTGGCAGGAAATAGGCCAAGAGGGCTGGTTTTTTGATGATCTCGTGGGAGCCCATACCTATGAGGGAGAATATGTAACACCATATGGGCTGGGGACAAACTCAATCAACAATACATATGCTAGTGGTTCCTTGTCTTGTATAGCTCTTGATGGATAGCTCTTGAAGGGTTGTGGGACCATCTTGAGGAGGCCAAGGGCCTGATATTGTCGGCCAAGTGCCTGGTATTGGATTGGGATGCCGAATTATGGAAGGGGTGTAAAGACTTCAATGCTTGGGGTTGTGCACCTTAGTGAGTGTGGAGGGAGTGGTCCAGGCTTGCGAGATATCCAGAGTCATTGAGTACTGGGACCGGATGCCTGCCTTGGGGCAGATGAGGTCTGAGTCGAGTGCGAGCCTTAGGGCCAACCTTGGGCTATGGTACAGACTGGGGAGGCTTATGCCTGGTTCCGAAAGTGGGAAAAGGACAAATATTCCTTGAGATTTCCCGAGTGTTGTGGAACCTTTCGATGCCTGTTGGTGATACTAGCTCATCAAAGGGTGTTGGACAAACATGAAGTAATAAATAACTAAATAAATAATTTAATCTAATTATTCAAATTAACTTCGGGACGAATTTCCTTAAAGAGGGGGAGTATGTAATGTTCCCTAATAATAATAATAAATAATATAATATAATATAATTAAATAAATAGTAAAGAAATAATAAGTCAATAGTAGAAGAAATAATAAAGAGAATAATAATTATAAATAAAATAGTAAATAATAAAATGGAGTTCTAAATAAAATAGTAAATAATAAAATGAAGTTCTAAATAGTAAATAAATAAGTGAAGTTAACAGTAAAAAGGAATAAATTAAGAAAGAGTTAAACTAAGAAACTATAAAAATAAATAAAATTAACAAAAATTAAGTTAAATCAAGAGAAATGTTAAATTAAGTAAAACTTAAAATAAAGAAATAAAAGTTGCATGTTGGCACAGTGAATTTTGCATGTGGTTCCCTTTCCATTTTTTTGTCTATTTAATAGACATTGAGGAAGATTCATGGATTATTCCATCATCCATTCTCTTGAGAGAAAAGGTATTTTGAGGCAAAGTGTTCCTTTGTCGAATACGTTGATTAAGGGCTCTGGGGTGGCTAGTCGTGGAAAGATTATGCGATATGAGAATATGGTTGGGTGGAGAGTTGTCCCCAAAACTTTATTGTGGTTAGTGGGATTCGAGATAGCATTCAAACTTTGGAGTCTCAAGTAAGGAATACCGTTGTTACAGGTAAGTTTTATTTGCCCGTGTTTCTGAATTTCTATGTTGATGAGTTAAATAGTTTTTGTGTTGATTATTAATTTCATATTTGTTATAATTAATTTTATATTAAATTTGGGGTTGTTAGATTTAATTATAGTGTGGACACTGTACAATACACATTACTAATTACTGAATATTTTATTAACTATTTACATACCACTGATACATACCAGGACTTAAACCTTTAGTCTAATAAGGTATATAACATAATCATATATAAAATATTAGTATACTACAATCTCATACTTTCAAGGTAGAATTTTTCCTATTACGTTAGACCAAAATTATTATCTAACCATTTCTAACAATATAAGAAGTTTAATATAAAATGTCAGCATATAACATACCAATTTGTAAAGACAAATTTTCCTCCCAACCACGAGCTTCTCCTTAAAGCTCTCCCCTAGCAAAGATCAATATTCCCTAGTGTTAACAACCTCTTGTCACACTAGTGATGGCACTTTTAAGCCCACTTTCCCTCAACAAGTTTCCATAACAATGTCTCGCTATTATCGGGCTACTCGTTTCCCACATCCTAAGATTTTATTTTGTATTTTTCGACAAAATATTACTTTAAAACTTGCTTTTCCTCAAAGATAGCTTTAATTACCTCTCCCCAATAACTTTCCTCTTTACTCGGAGATTTTTATTAGATATTTTTCTCCTATGTGATTTAATTATTTTTTTTTCCCAAATATTTTTTCGACAATTTTAGGAAAGTTTGAAATTCTATTCCATCCTCATGGATAATAATTTCCCGATCTAAATTACTTTTTCTTTACAACATTGTCATTTATTTTAGAAATAATTATAAACTTAAAATAATTATGTCAACAACATAATTTTTCCACATGTCCACCTAGGCCTCAGTCGCATAATATAAAAGGGGGTATTGCAAATTCTTTAGGTTTATTAATATCTTAAGTTTAAAATATTAATTCTTAGGGTTTATTCATTTCTTGGTTTATAATATTAATATTTACCATTTACTAATTACTTTGATTTATAATATTAAACGAATTGGCTTTATTTGTGTTTATAATATTAATAATTCCTTTGGTTTATGATATTAAACCCTTGAGTTTACTATTTATTTTTCTTTACACTATTAATAATCCCCACGGGTTTCATTAATCCCTTGACTTTAAAATATTAATTCTTAGGGTTTGTTAATTTCTTATTTTTTTGAGTTTAAAATAATAATTCTTCAGATTTATTAATCTTTTGTGTCTTTAATATTGATCCCTTGGCCTTATTGATCCATTCGGATGTTAATATTTAGCCATTGGTTTCACCTCTTCCTTTGGTTTATAATATTAAAGCCTTGGGTTTATTATTTCTTCAGTTTATAATATTAATAATCCCTTGGGTTTATTAATATCTTGAGGTGAAAATATTAATTCTTAGGTTTATTAATCTCTTAGGTTTTTTATTTTTAAAAAGTTAATTCTCAGGGTTTACTAATCTCTTGTTTTTTTTATATTGATCCCTTTGCCCTAGTGATCCCTTAGGTTTCTAATATTTATCCCTTTGGTTCACTGATTCCTTTGGTTTATAATATTAAACCTTTGCATTTATTGGCTGTTTTGGTTTATAATATTAATAATCCCATTCATTTGTTAATACCTTAAGTTTAAAATATTGATTCTTCTCATTTATTAATTTCTTAGGTTTTTGAGCTTAAAATATTAATTCTTAGGGTTTATTAATGTCTTGCATTTTTAATATAGTTCCCTTCAACATATTGATCACTTAGGATTTTAATAATTATCCCTTGGGTTCACCAATTCCTTTGGTTTATAATATTAAACCCTTGGGTTTATTAGTTCGTTTGGATTATATTATTAATAATTCCGTGGTGTATTAATATTTTGAGTTTAAAATATTAATTCTTAGGGTTTATTAATTTCTTAGGTTTTTGGGTTTAAAATGTTAATTCTTAAGATTTCTTAATCTCTTGAGTTTAAAACATCTCTTGATTTTAAAATATTTATTGTGAGGGTTTACTAATTTCTTGGTTATAATATTAATATTTATCCCTTACTTTTATAATATTTTTCCGTTAACTTTATTAATTTCTTGGGTTTCTAATATTAAACGTTTCAATTTTTGTTCCTTAACTTTATAATATTAATAATTCCATTCGTTTATAATATTAAACCCTTGGGTTTATTAGTTGTTTTGGTTTTCAATATTAATAATCCATTGGCTTTATTAATTTCTTGACTTTAAAATATCAATTCTTAGGGTTTATTAATTTTTTATGTTTTTGGTTTTAAAATATTAATTCTTAAGTTTTATTCATCTCTTCTATTCTTAATAGTGATCCCTTGGCCTTATTGATGCTTTAGGTTTTTAATATTTATCCTTTGGATTCACCAATTCCTTTGGTTTATAATATTAAACCATTGGGTTTATTAGTTCTTTTGGTTCATAATATTAATAATCTCTTGGGTTTGTTAATCTCTTGAGTTTAAAATATTGATTCTTAGGCTTTATTAATTTCTTAGCTTTTTGAGTTTAAAATATTAATTCTTAGGGTTTATTAATCTCTTGTGTTTTTAATATTAATCCGTTGGCTCTTAGTTTTTTAATATTTATCCCTTATGTTCACTGATTCCTTTTATAATATTAAAACCTTGGCTTTATTAGCTCTTTTGGTTTATAATATTAAAATATTACTTCTTTTGGTTTACTAGTTTAATTTTTTATAGTATTAATATTTATCCTTGGAGTTCATTATGTTTTTAGCTTAAGTTTACTAATTCCTTGGGTTTATAATATTAAAAGCTTGTGTTTATCTTTTCCTTAAATTTCGATATTAATAATTCTTTTGCTTTATAATTTAATCCCTTGAGTTTATTATTCCCTTCAATTTAAAATATTAATGTTTATTTCAGTGTTTATAGTATTTCTTTAAGGGTTTATAATATTAATCTTGTAGTTTTAATATTATTCAGATAAGATTATAAACCCTTGGTTTTTTAGTATCAATCAATTGGTTTTATTATTTCCTTGGTTTTTTAATACCAATTGATTGGGTTTACTAATCCTTTAGTTTATTAATTCACTAGGTTTATAATATTAACAATGCCTAAGGTTGATTGACCTCTTCATTTTATAATATTAATAATCATGTGAGTATATCATTCATTCATATTTAAAATATTAATTCCTAGACTTTATTAATCTATTTTGTTTTTAGTATGGATCCTCGAGATTGTTGATCTCTTAGGTTTTTAATATTTTTCCCTTAGGTTGAACAATTCCTTTGAGGCATAATATTAAACCCTTGGGTTTATTAATTCTTTAAGTTTATAATATTAATAATCCATTGGGATATTGGTAAGAGATATATACTTCTTCTTTTTTTAGGTAAGACTATTATATTATATTGCACATAATATGCATTTTGAGGCTTTCCTCCAGATTTTCTATGCTACCGAATTCCGGAGGGGGTCGAGTTCAGAAAAACAAAAATATGACCGTCCCAGTTGGGGAAAACGGTCCAAAAATTGCTTCCCTAGGTAGGGAAACTAGCATTGAAAAAACCAGGAGATTATTGAATAGTTCGGAAAAAAACATGAAAACCGAAAGTGAGTCATCGCGCGAGAGAGGGAACCTCTCGATTTGAGGCTACATGGCATGCTATGTGTCATGAGGCGAGCACTCTTCGATGATGAGATAGTCAGAGGCCGCCCTGACGTGTCCTCGCATTTCTTCGACGTTGCACTTTGGGCTCTGGGCGTAGTGGTGGAACATGCAGTGTTGCTCGCTTTCCTCTACTTGTCTTCCGCAGACTCCTTTGGACTTCTCGGGCGTCTCTGACTTCCTTCACCGACAGAATATTGCGCTCCTATTTTGATGGGTAATGCATCGAATCTCTCGGGGATTAAGCCGAGAGGGAGAAAGGGAAATGGTAAATTTACCGAGATGCTTTCGTGGACCAGCAACCGACCCGAGCCGGGACGGCTTCTCATGAAAGTGCACAAAGGAGGGTAAGCGAAAGTGACCGCGAGGGGTGGTCCAAGAAGCAATTATATTGAAACCGTTGTGAGGCTCGAATTGTCCACCGGAGGAGTGTGATCACTGTCACGAATGGAAATGGGTGGGCGAGAGGATTTACCTCTTCCAAGGCCCCTATGACATCTCATCTAGAGCCTCTATGGACATATATGAGCAAAGAGGGTGAAGGTGCAAGGAGTGGGTAGAATGGAGACTAGAGGCCGTAGGTGGCAATGCAACCAAAGTGAGGTCGCAGGGGGCTTTGAAGCCGCATCGGAAAGAGATAGCGCCGAAAGGCCGAGGCTACAAGAGGAGAATGATAGCGAAGAGCCGAGGGGTTCCATGAAGTAGCGCGGGAGATGGTAGGACTGGGATAGGAACTACGTGCTGCGCAGGTAGGCATGAATCCATAGCGTGAGGGAGGCACTCGGAGATATTACTAAAGGATGAATGGGAGCCATGCCTAGCCATGTGGCTAGGCCAAATTCCTCGCTAAGGTGCTGCCACGTCCCCATTCAAATCAAGCACCTGCATACGAGAGAAAGATATATACTTATTATATATAATAATAAAATACCATTATTATGTTATATTTGAATTATAGTATTGTTTGAGTTATAACTATTAACATATTGAAAAATCTAATAATATATTATTATTATATATTTTATTAGTAATATATATATATATATATATATATATATATATATATATATATATATATATATATATATATATATATATATATATATATATATATATATATATAGTTAATATTATTAATAAGAAGTAAATGTACTATTATGTTGTATGTGAATTCTAATAATCTTGATAGAAAATATTTCGGATTAATCAAATCATTAGGATTTGGTCGTCGTTCGAACTATCTAATGTGGTTCATCCTTATGAAAAGGTAAATAATGAAATCAATCTCAATGAATAAATAATAAAGATGCATCATTGCCCATTGTTAAAACTAGCAGTTGTTTAGTTAATTAGTTAGAAAATTAAAAGTTTTTTAATTATTTAATTAATTAGTTAGAAAAATAAAAAGAGCAGTAATTTATTTAATTAATTAGATAGAAAATTAAAAGTTTTTAATTATTTAAAAATATAATAATTTAGGAAAAAAGGTTAAATTATAAAATCCACAAGGGAGAAGGGGTAACTTAAAGTATAGGGGATAACATTAAAATTATTAAATTATGAATGATATGATAATTTGGTAAAATGATAAAGGAGAAGGGGTAAATAGTAGCATAGGAAATAATATTAAAATATTAAAGAGGTTAAGAGAAAAATAAGAAAAGAATAATATACAATAAAATAAAAAGGGGGAATATTTATAATTATTATAAGAAAGAGCGGAGATGGTTGAAAAATATATATGGTCAAGTAAATAAATAAATATATATATATATATATATATATATATATATATATATATATATAGGAAAGGAGATAATATAATAATATATCTCCATATATATATATATATATATATATATATATATATATATATATATATATATATATATAGAGAAGCTAGAGAATAAAACAAAAGGGAAAACACCACACTGCCGAGTCACTTTGAGAGGGCCCGAGTTACTTAGATTTCCACCGATCATCTTTGTTGAGATGTTGTTTAGGATGACACTCACCTACAATAGCCTCTCTCAACTTTCTATGACGGAAGTGATCCACCCTAGCAATGACCTTGGAGTCTTCAATGCATGGCATGGTGGAGCTACGATTTCCCGAACACAAGCTTCAGTAAGAGAGAAGTGCGGGATTCGATCGTGGCGTGTGCAACATGCTCGTGGATTCTCTTGTTTTGAAATATAACTAGTTAATATATTATATAATTATATAAATATACAATACTATGAGTATTATTAACTATATAGTATTATTAACTACATAAATACTTAATTTTTAACAAAAATATACATTTTATTATTAACTCCGGGAGAGGTGTGGATATAGTGCCTATTAGCCTATGTAAACCACATTGCTTAATGTGGTTGTAAATCTATTTCATATACACCTATTTAATATTTATAATAATGACAATTCAAAATAAAAAGAAATAGCTTGTTTTATCACATTTAGCCATATCTATATAAAAACCATCAGTATATGTTGCCATAATTTAAAATTATATAAATACGTTGAAAACTTTTTTAAGTTATTAAAATTAACCAATTTTACAAATTATATTGTTAACCTAGAAAATATTTAATACATTTATAAATTATTTCTTTTATATATTCTCAAAAAATATATTTAATCTAATTTTGTGTTTATTTTTATTATAAAAGTTTAGTAAATATTAATAAAGAACAAAAAAAAAAAAAATATATGACTTTGAAACAAATTTTAAAAAACACTCCAAAACATTTCCTAGTTATTTATTTATTTATTTTTATAACTTTTCATATATATATTATTTATTTATTTATTTTTTTTTCTCCGTAAAACTAATTCTATTAAGAGAACGTATGGTACAATATGAGATTACATCCAAGAGAAGCAAGAGAATGGGCAGCTGGAAAGGATGAATTATCCACCTCTTACTTCCTAAGTGAGAACAAAAGAGAGAGCAAGGCTAAGCAACAAGTAACAAAAATAAGAGAAAACAAGAGCCGAACAGGGAGTCTACCTGCAACATGGGTAGAATCAACTATTCGGCATTTTTTTCCTTTCTTTTTACTTCAACTTTGCTCCCAAATGCAATATCTGCCGAGCCGTGCATGATTTGCAAACCGGAAGTCGCACGGAGAGGTCTCCTTGTCTCGAATCCGAGGGAGAGGACTCGTGAGCTCTTTTCTCGTGAGTTTGGTGGAGCATTAGAATCCTCGTACGACAGAAGGCGCATCCTCGCCGGCTTTGCGTCCATTCCTTCCCGCATCCCCTTCCTCTTCATCCTCGAGCCGAGATCAAAATCATCCATGAGGACCAAGGAGGTTTCGCACTTTTGGATTTCTCGCCAAGATTGGCTTTCTTTCTTTAGGGCAAGCCATCGAGGGACAAGAGCTCAAGGTGCCCCGCGTGATGGCAATCTCGCATCGAAGGCCGTGTTCTCGTAATCCAGTGGTCTCGAGTCCAATGGAAATCTCCAATTTTGAGGTTAACTCGATCCGGTCAGTCCTTTGCTCATGTCTACTTCTCTCGCACAGTAGCTCGGCGTAGGTGTATATGCGGCTCCCCTCTGCGAGGGGTCTCGAGAGCCGAAAAGCGGCCTAGAGCATTTCCATCCCTTGGAATACGGCACGAGCGCCATAGATGCTGCCGGGAGATTGGAAGTCCGACTCGTGGGTAGCTTGGTGATGACCGCCGTAGAGGGGTCGGTGTCCGGGAAACCGTGTGAGGACACCTCGCCGAGCCCCAACACCTTGGGCCGTCGCCACGTTTTTTGGTAGTCCTCACCGAAAGCAAACACCACAATGAAGAAACCCCTTAGAGCGCAGGTAGAATCCTCGCAATCGTTTGTCCAAATAGAGTGAATCCATCGGTAGAGTGTCCGTCAGGCGTGGCTATAGCCCATTAAACCTCGCAAATAATGGCATGCTCGCAAACTTTTGTATTTGCTCATCCAGCCGTTGGATGCATTACTTCAACAAGTTTCCTCCGCCTTGTCCACCAAAAAGGGTTTTGGAGCTCCGAGCCGGTGGGTCTGTTTTCTCTAGTGTATCCGAGCATGGACAAGATCTTTGTATGAAAAAGCTTCTGCACTCGTAGATGATCGTCGGTGCTAACACTTTCCTCCGCAAACGAAGGGTAAAAATGATGGTAGAATTTCTCTTACTGCCGTAAAAGAAAGGGGGTAAAGACTTTCAAGCTGTTTACCTTCGCGGAGGAGCTTGGAGATGCATAAGGAATCCCTCGCCTATATCGGCAGATTTTCTTTGAGGTCCCGCACTAGATCCGAAGAGCTCTACCCATTGTAGCAGCAGCTAAGTTTGCCAGTAAAGGAGTAAGATCCGGACTCGAAACAAGCGCGCAGAGATCAAGCCGCTTCCTCTCGCAAATCCGAGACGAGAGGGAGCGGTACTCGCTCCGCTCTACGCCGTCGTCTAGAGCGGCTTGGAATGCATGCTCGTCTCGCACTGATGGAAGAAGTTAGCAACTCAAAGCCGCGTGATCTATCCGCTACAGTAGCGAGCCCGTGTCGGCGACATGGAAGCTTGAAATCCGATGAACCCTAGCGCCACGCGGCTTCCGTTTTCAAGATCTCCCATTTCGAACGTGCGAATCCGCGAGCTCCGTGGGCGTTGATTCCCGTACAGAGCATATGGTCGACTCTCCCACATCGTAACAACCGTGGAATATCTCGCCCGGCCAGAGATCCCCGACGGCGTGAGATCACCACGAGCGCGCTTGGCCGGAGCTGGAAGCCCAAACGAGCGGCTAACTCTCCAGTAAGCATCCGCCATTGAGTTCCTTCAAACACGCAGCAAACTGCAACCACGTCTCGGCGAAACCCTTCGGCTCTTCGGCTCCCAATCGATTATATATATTATTTATTTATTTTTATAACATCTCATATATATAATAACTGAATTGCCAAACGAATAATCAAATTTATCTATTCCAATCTAAAATAAGATATGTTTCCAAACAAAAACGATAAAGATACATACCAGCTTTGAAATGTTTCATCCACTCCCTTTACATATTAAGAAACATTTGTTTTTTTAATGTGTGGCAATAAAGCATTAAGAGGCTTTGTATATTTTAATGGCCACCAAAACTAAAAGTCAAAGTATTAGTGCTAAAAATAATTGATAGAAAAACTATCAATCATAACTTAGTGGTCAACTAGTGATCAGATAAACATTATTTGTTGCAATCCAAAATGAATAAATATACACAGATGATTTGAAATGCTTCATCCACTCCATTACATATTAAAAGTCAATTGCTCCTTAATGTGTGGGAATAAATCGTATTCGTTAGAAGCTTTGTATACTTAATGGTCACTAAATCTAAAAGTGAAAGCATCTTCTAATAGCGCCAGATTAATTGATTAGAAAAATTATCAACGCATGACGCATGCCGGCCGTTCCCGTCATCGCATGCAATGCTGGGTCTTTTTCCTCTCTCATCGCTTCTGACTTCTTTCACGTATAAAATAGTCCACGAAGGTGTGTAAAAATTTCGGCGTGAATGGAATTGAAACAGGCGTCGTTAAGATCTGTCGGACGTTTCGAAACAGAAAAATGGTATAGGATACCATTGTGAATTTGTGAAAGCAACGGTATTGGGCCAAATTTAGATTATAATACACGACGCTGAAATTAAGGACTGTCACAAGGACTAGGTTTGTAAATGTTGTCTTATCCGAATTGTATGATCTTATTTTGTTGATAATGTCGTCAATCATAACTGAGTAGTCTGAGTGGTCAACGAGTGATCAGATAAACATTATTTGTTGCAATCCAAAATGAATAAATATACATGAGGCGTTTGAAAAGCTTCATCCACTCCATTACATATTAAAATCAATTGGTGCTTAATGTGTGCGAATAAATCGTATTCCAGCAAGAAGCTTTGTATACTACGCCAGCCAACCAAAAAGTCAACGCATTTTCTAATATTGCGAGATTAATTGATAGAAAAATTAGCGAGGGCTTTTGACGCATGCCGGCCGTTCCCGTCATCGCATGCAATGTGTCAATTCTTTTACTCTCATCGCCTGTGAATTTGTGAAAGAAATTTAGATTAAGGTACACGACGCTGAAATTGGCTGAGGACTGTTACAAAGGACTAGGTTTGTAAATGTTGTCTTATCCGAATTGTGTGATCTTATTTTGTTGATAATGTCGTCAATCATAACTGAGTAGTCTGAGTGGCCAACTAGTGAGCAGATAAACATTATTTGTTGCGCTATCCATTTACTGGATGTGCTGTATCCCTATCAGCAGTGTGAATAACTGACTAATGTTAAACAGGTACAGCCGTACACATGTTTGGTGCGTACCACGTAGTATTCAATTCCTGCGTACACGATGTTTGATGCGTACCACGCAAGTATTCATGTCCTCGAATAAAAAATTTCAGTCATTAAATCTTTCTATTGTCTTATAATAATGGTTTGCCACGGGCATTATTTCACATTTTTCTTGGTCTGCCACGGGCACTGACGTTCTTAATCAAGTTGCAGGAAGAGTTCTATTTAAAGATCTGGATCCTCGGCAACTCCATCCTGTCGCAACTCGTGTTTGTAACTTCCTCTTATAGCTAAAATAGAAGCAGACTTAGTAGCTTAGAAATTCATAGGCGAGTAGAACTTTGGATATGACGAACCCGGTTAGATGTGGTATTGCAATTTTCTGCCTTACGTTGCTGGCGACTGTGACACTCGTTCAACACGCAATGGCTGATTACAGTTTTACAAGTTTGATGACCGTTACTAGAAAAGGTTAGATTTATATTCATATTAACGTTGGATATATGGACATATTAATATGAAGAGTAGTCTAATGGAAATGATTTTTTAAAGTTTGTTTTTTTGGTTGGGTTAATTTTAACCAAAATATTGTAGAAATTTTTAAAATTTGAGTTTTAAATGTTTAATCTATAGAATTTTAATTAGTTAAAGGTTAGTTTTTCAAATGATTAAATTTAATTATGTATTTAATAATATATTTTAAATAACAAAAAGTCTTAACCTTGTCTTCTCGTTGGAAATTGTAATGTAACATACATTCATTTTTTACTTAAATTGTACCATAAAATAAATTGATTTTGCCATATATTTGACTGAACCATAGTATTAGTATACAGATAAATATGACCTTTAATATTATATACAAAATATTTAGATGCGTAATCATAATCATGTTGATGCTGGAAATGTTAATATTATATTTAAGAATTTAGCTGGTGCACCTCATTTATTTAATAAATTTAAATTTGACAAATTTTCTAACTTACAGATATATCTGGCTCTGTAAAACTGTATAAAAAACAAAATCATTAAATAATATTCTATATCTATATAAAAAACAAAATCATTAAATAATATTCTATATTGTATGCCTATATCAAATATAAATATAAAATATGATATTTAATAATATCTATATATGACATATAAATGTAAATTGTATGACATATAGATGTAAAATTTGATATATTTATATATAATTTCATTTTATATTGATTTTTAGCTTTTGCCTCAAATTCACTTATAATGTACATTATCTTTTATCATATTAAACGATATGAAGATATAAATTCATATACATACTGGGTAAAAACTACAATAATTTATTCTTGCTTTTAAGTCCAAAATCTTATTTATATGCAATCCTTAGCAGTTGTCTTGGAATACATCACTGACACACATGTAAAGAGAACAGTGGTGACCTGTTAGTAACACGCTCAGTTATCAATCCTTTACATAATGCTTTAGTCCCTCTATCTTTGATACAAACGCATACAACACGTTACATGATGTTTTTCTCACATTTTTAAGCTTTTCAAGATTTTGAGTTATTGATATGCAAATGGAAAGCAGTGAATCACAGGGCGGAAAATGGTATCCGTAAAACAGCACCGTGAAAGAATTGATGATGGTGTTTGTTACATACTCGGACCGGTGATCAAGCATCTCCGTGAGGTTTGTATTGGAATGGAATGAACAAATAATCCCGACTTTCTCAATTTCCCACTTTCTCCGATGTAGTTAATTGACATCCTGTGAAACATTTTATCGATCAGCTGTAGGTCCAATCAAGGTCGTACTCTGCAGCCAAGTTGAAGTAGGCGCAACGAGAGCAAAAATAGAGGATCCAATGAATCATTTCCAAAAAGAAAGGAGAACGTCGAATTTGACTCCAAAAAGATCGATTCCTGTGCGGACCTCGATGCTCAACACCATGACAACGACGGAAAATTAATGGGACATAATATATAATGCCTCCGATAGTTATGACTTTACGTATTTATGAACATGTGTTTCTCGTTTTCTTTAGCAGACTCTACAGACTCAAGTCCAGATAAGTACACTATGTGTATCTTTTTCTGGACTCTGAAAAGAGAAATGGCTCGAGCAGATGTTACATTTTCCAAAGCATAATCACCGAATAAATTTTCGAATGTTCAAAGGTATGATTTAGCTTCACTATTTAAGTGTTTAAGAGATATGTGAGATTGCGTTTACAACCCAATTTTAAATTATCAAATTATGATGAATATCATATTTGTAAGTTTTTATTTTTTAATGAAAAGTTTGACCAAAATATAGGCAAGTAAAAAGGATAAACCCACTTATTAGATTCTAACTCAAACGACTCTATATCTTGGACGATGCTAAATGGGCTTCGATGATTTTCGTGAAGAGCTCTTTTCGATTTTTCATCTTGCGCTAGTTTCAAATGAGCTAGTTTCAAATCGTTATCGTAAAAGTATAATGATCAGTAGAATGCAGTCGGTGTGTTCTTTTCTTTGCAAACTAGTGCTTTTGCTTTTCCGAGTTTCTCGAAAACCTACCGGTCCACAAACATATCCATAACGCTTCATACTTTCTTTCTACTCTCTACATATCCAAAATAGTAGAAGCTAAAGAACATGGATGTCGATAAAATTAAATTTCCTATACCTTTCGTTTCAAATTTTTTATATGCTGATTTTCTATACAACATTAACATTTGAAGACAGTTGTTACAATGATAAAACGCGATTTCTCATCGTTGCAATATATAGGTGTAGAACTAGAAAGTCACACAACGCAACTTTTTGGGGTTGTGGGTGTGTGTGTTTTGTTGGAAAATTAACAATGCAACTTTTTGGGGGTCTGTGGGTGGGTTGCTTTTTGTTGGAAAATTAATATTAATCTAAATTTTTTAGAAGTACCATATCTCAAGTAAATGTCAGGCTGGTTGTCCATTGAGTTAAATGATGTTAGGAGTACATATTGCCCATTCTGAAACACATTAAACAATTAAAGTCAAATGAAATTTAAGAATGGTTGGTAGAAATTGAAGGGCAAGCATTTACTTAGCAATTGTTATTTATTGTCCTCAAAGTTCATAAAATCATGTTATGCCATAGTGTGTATTAATTTCAACTTGACATGAATTAATGCCTTAGAAATATATGTTTTTGAATTAACAAACACATAGATGTATTATGTATCAGGGAGGATGTGTGTAGAAATGTATGTTTTAAAAATGTATCGTGGGAGCTTCCATATGAATGTCCTTTATTTTGAAGTTATAATCTAAAGTATAGTTTGTGACATATTTTATGAAAATTTTCAGGTCGGGTTTTTACAAAGAACCACTCTTTACTCTCTTCTACCGTGAGCAAATTTGTTTGATTTTTTCTCCATTATAGTTGAGCAAGTCAACTATGTTTTAATCTCCCTCATTCTATTTTTCAAGGAAGACTCATGTGATTTAACTATGTTTTAAAATCCCTCATTCTATTTTTTCAAGGAAGACTTATATGATTTAATTTTCGTGACCGTATTGTCTCTCGATTAAGATTAATCACCCTCATTCCGTTTTTCCAAGGAAGACTCATATGATTTAATTTTTCTGCGATCGTATTGTCTTCGATTAAGATCAATCACCCTCACGCTGTTTTTCAAGGACGACTCACATGATTTAATTTTCCGCGACTCTATCGTCTCGACTAATTTTACGCACTCGAAAATGGGAGCACAGGTACAAAGCTTGACTAATCCACAAATACCTCAATTTTAATGGAAAAATTAAGATTATTCGCTATAACAGGAAGACGTATACATTTTCTCGCATAACACATTTTGAGGCATTGTGTGCGAATGGTTTCCAAGAACCAGACAATGCGCTCACACAAAACAAAAAGAGATTGAGTTGATGGACAAACATGAAGAAGCACTCAAAATCCCTCTTCTACATTTTTCAAGTTGTTCATGGAAAGCACATTCCCAAGGATTGCAACGACAAAGTCCAAGCAAGCATAGGATACCCTCTACAAATGTTGAGAACTCACTTTGAGATAATTTGTATGAAAGAGTCTGAGAATGTACACTCATTCTTTACACATGTAATTGGACTTGTTACCCAAATGATGTCTCATGGTGAGACACTTGAGGAAAGGAGAATAATTGCGAAATTTGAGAAGCGTGTGAGTAAGATTTGATGTGATAGGTTGCTGTGCCACAGAAGAGGAGAAATAATCTCTCACAATCTCGAGTGGACGCTTCATGCAACACTGATTTCTCGTGAGTCGTAGGTTGAGAAACAAAAATCCCTCGTTCGAGTAGGCCTCTCAAGACACAAGTTTCATTTGATCAAGGTAGAGGTCGAGAAAGATCAAAATTATAGAGTGAAGAGGCAGAAGCCCACACAAAGGTGGGAAGAAGCAATTCTTCAAGTTCAAGTGGAAGAGGAAACAATCAAAATCCAAATCAAGGCTCAAAGCCAAAATCAAGCACAACATTAGAGGCAGAGGATATGACAAATCTCAAGTTCAATGTCAAGTATTGTAAGAAGTAGGGTCATTATGCAAAAATGAATGTAGAAATAAGATGCACGCCATAAGTATCAAACCAAAGCGCACAATTTCACAAAGGAAAATCAAAAACCATTGATAGCATGTTTTTAACTTATAATGTAGAACAAGAAAAATAAGGGGATGTATGGATCTTAGATTCAGGGTGTAGCAACTGCATGACTGGAAACATAGAAATTTTTTCCAATCTAGATGAAAATGTAAAATTTTAAGTTACATTAGGCACTAATAGCAAAGTATTGGTCATGGGAAAAGGAAGAGTTGACATTATTACCAAGAAGGGAGAGAAGAATTTCATGTCAGATGTTTACTTTGTCCCTAGTTTGAAACATAACTTCATAAGCATTGGGCAGCTCATGCAAAAGGGCTACAATGTCTTTTTCAAAAATGATGTATGTACAATTTTGGATAAGTCTCCAAGTAGACAACTGATGCAAAAGTTCAGATGACAAAAAATAGAATGTTTCCTCTCAAACTAAGATGATATTTCAAGGAAGAAGGTGCTCAAGCGCAACTGTCATTAAAATCAAAAAAGGATGAAAGAAAAGTTGCAAATGTGACATAAGTAGACTTTCAAGAAGAGGTCAAGGATGAAAATTGGTTATGTGATTTGAGATTTGGTCATCTCAACTTTGGAGGTTTCAATTTGTCGCACAGGAAATGCATGGTGAAGGGATTTCCACTCATAGAAAAACTGGACAACCTATGTGAAGGATTCATCTTGGGAAAACAACATAGAGAATCATTTCCAGTAGGAAAGTCTATAAGGGAAAAAACACCTTTGGAAATTTTCCACTCAGATTTATGTGGACCAGTGCAAACACCATCAATTGGTGATAGCCATTACATTTTGACCTTCATAGATGACTACACAAGGAAGGCATGGGTCTATTTCCTAAAATAGAAAAGTGAAGTGTTTGAGCACTTCTGCCACTACAAATTTCTTGTTGAGAAGAAAAGTGGACACTACATCAAAGTTTTGAGGACTGACAAAGGTGGTGAATACATCTCAAGTGACTTCCTATGTTTTTGTAGGGAGAATGGAATTCACAAATTACAACAAGGTATACGCCTAAAAAAAATGGTGTCGTGGAAAGAAAGAGTAGGACCATTACGGAAATGGCAAGGAGTATGTTGAAGGAAAAGCATTTGCCAAATGATTACTGGGTTGAAGCTATTGCTTGTGCAACATATATTATTAATAGGTGTCCAACTAAAAGTGTTATGAATATTGGTCCTGAAGAGGCATGGAGTGGAAGAAATCAATATGCCACTCACATCAGAGTGTTTAGATGTGTGGCATATGCACATGTCCTGGGTGAGTTGAGGAAGAAGTTGGATAGAAAGGGGGAGAAGTGTATATTTTGTGGATACATTGATGAATCCAAAGCATACAAGCTCTACAATCCATCAACCAAGAAGGTAATAATAAGCAGAGATGTTCAGTTCATAGAAGAGGAAGCATGAGATGGAAGTTTAGAGAAGACAATTAATGTGAAGACATGTATGTCACATGAAGACAAAGAGGAACTGACCACAACAAGTAATTCCTCAATGGTGAGTCCTCCTCCACCCACACAAGCTCAATAATGTAGTCAACATGTGACACCGCAAAAAAAATAATAGGACAGTGTTTCACAACCATTCAAATGCTTCTCCAAGCACACCACAAAGATCTGCAACTCTCTCTACTTCAAGCACAACACCAAGTCCATCTTCTGCAAGCATAAAAAGACCAAAATTTAGAAATTTAAATGAAAGTTTTGAGTAAGATTATTTTTATATCAACACTAGTCTGAATTCCTTATTTGCATTATTTTGTCATGAAGATGACCCAATCTTCTTTTAGGATGCAGTCAAAGAAGAGAAATGGGTTGTGACAATGAATGAAGAATTAGGAGCAACAGAAAATAATGACACATGGGAGTTAGTGGACATTTTGCAAGGAGAAGAAGTCATTAGAGTGAATTCGGTCTATAAGACCAATAGCAACATTGAAGGAAAGATTGAAAGCCATAAAGCAAGGCTAGTTGTCAAAAGGTACAAATAGCAACATGGAAGAGACTATGGAAAAATAACTGTGCCAGTTGCGAGGATGGGGACAGTGTGTATAATGTTGTTGATTTCTGCGCAAAATAGATGGAAAGTGTATGAAATGGACGTAAAATAAAAATTCTCGAATGGAGTGCTGAAAGAGGAGATATATGTTGTGCAACATCCTGGTTATGAGATAGAAGGCTAATAAGAGAAAGTGTATAGGTTATGAAAATGTCTCTATAGGCTGAAGCAAGAACCATGTGCATGGTATAGTAGGATAGATGCTTACTTGATTGACAATGGGTTCGAAAAATGTGACGATGAGCCTACTCTCTACATAAAATAAAGTGACGGTAAGCTTCTTATTTTCATTTTGTATTTATATGATTTGATTTTGATAGGAAGTGATGATTTCCTCATCTTTGATTTCAAATCAGTCATGAAAAGTGAGTTTGAAATGAATAAGTTGGGGTTGTTAAGATAGTTTTTGGGCTTAGAAGTGAAGCAAACAAAAAATGTGATTGTTATCTCTCAAGGAAAGTATGTTGTAGAAATTTTAGAGAGGTTTAATATGCATAACAACAAGCTAGCATCAACTCCAAAAGTCATGGGGTTGAAGTTGAGCAAGGAATATTGTAGCAACAATGTCAATCTGACATTATACAAAAGTATGGTGGGAACCCTAATGTATTTGGCCATAAATAGGCTTGATATAATGTATGTAGTGAGTTTGGTGTCGAGGTTCATGGAGACACCTAAGGAGATACATTGGAAAGCAGTGAAAATAATTTTAATGTTAATGGGACTAAGGAATATGGCATTTTGTACTCCGCAAAAGATGATTTTATGCTGGTTGGTTATGCTGACAGTGATTGGGCAAGTAGTGTTGATGATAGAAAGAGCACGTCAAGATATGCTTTTCATTTGGGTTTGGGAGCCATTTCATGGGCATCTAAGAAGCAGCTTATAGTGTCATTGTCAACCACAGATGCTGAATATGCCTCTACAATAGCAACAACGTGTCAAGCAGTTTGGATAAGAAGGATGTTGCGGGTTTTATGTCATGAAAAAGATGGATTAACCACTATTTTATGTGATAATAGTTCAACAAATGAACTATCAAAGAGTTTTGTTTTTCACAAGAGGACAAAGCACATTGATGCTAAATATCATTTGATAAGAGAATTATTTAACAAAGGTGAGATTGTGTTGCAGCAATGCAGGTCAGAAAAACAATTTGCAGACATCTTCACAAAGCCATTGGCATGCAAAAATTTTGTTTATCTTAGAGATTGTTTGGGAATGGTCAATGGAGGCAGTTGTGATTAAGGGTTAGTGTTGGAGAATTAATCTCAACCACCGCGTTAATTTTTTCTGACAACAAGCATACCTTAGTAAATATTTTTCAAGTTGTGATTGATTTTTTAGAGGACATCACATAAATGAAGTTATGAAAATAAGGACAATTACCCATTCTAAAACACATTAAACTATTAAATTCAAATAGAAATTTAATGCATGGTTATTAAAAGTCTTATGGGCAAACATTTAATCCGCAAGTGTTATTTACTTCACGTAACCTCTGTAAAGTTCTGCATGTCATGTTCGCCCATCCTGTGTATTAAATTTTGTCTACAATGAATTAAATGTATTAGATATATATTTTTTGATTTTACGTGTAAGTATATGTTAGATGACTTGTGGCACATGTAAGTCTAGAAAGACAAGAAGGAGAAAATCATGGAGCAAATTTTGGTGGGTGCATGAAAACAACAGCTATGGGTTTTACTATTTGTAAATTCCGTGACCCTGGTGAATGTAAGAACTCTTGTTTTACTGGTAAAGGAGATGCAACCTCCATGTGTGAATGTATTTCATGATTTGAGTTCATAATATAAAATTTGGTTAAGCACGATATTTTCACGTATCATTCTTACCCAACACTCTGTTTTACTCTGTTTCATCGTGAGTAAAATTATTTGATTATATTTGCTCCTCTATCGTTGCAATTTTAATCTCCACCAGTCTGTATTAAAAGGAAGACCTTCATGATTTTATTTCTGCAACTATATGGTCTAGATTAAGTGAGTTTTGCAACTGTATGTAAACTTCAACTATGTTGTCTTGTTTAAAGAATTTTCTGCAACTCTGTTTGAACTCTCTATGTTGAGGAAAAGCATTTCCTTTGTCTTAAAAATTTCTAACATGGTATGAGAGCATTAATAGTTTTAACATGGTATCAGAGCATTCAAAATTTTAACATTTCAGAACACTTTTCAACACGCTTTGGACTTCGGAGCTTTGCACCACTTAAGATTGTGTTGCAAGACCTTCCTTCACGCTTCACACAAATTTATCGAGGACCTCCTCCTCATTCCTGAATATTAATAGTTAGAATAAAATAACTATGAGAACTTAAATAACGAGTGTGACGCTACCAAAAATTGAAAACTAACACCAAGATGGTTTGCACCAACAAATTGAAAATGAAAACTAAGAATAGGGAAGATCCTCACCCATCCAGCTCGTAGCCAGGTAGTTTTGCGACCTCGAAAAGAGAAGTTTTCCAATCCTCAAGAGTCGCATCACCCGTTTGTTTTTGTGATTTAGCAATGCTTGAGCGTACATTCCATCTTCAAGGCATCACAATTCAGAGCATCTAACCTTATAGAAAACCAGGAGAATGGTGTTCCTTGACTTCAGCATAAGGTTGAGCTCGTACAGGCACCAACTCGATTACGAGTAGTTGGGAGAAAAAATAGAAATATTGACATGGGCATATTGAATGGCCATAAGGGTAGCAGGGAGTCCTGGCATGAATTTTGGCTTGTCCAGAAAAACTATAAATCCACAAGAATGAAGAAAATTGTAGAGATCGCACGTGAAGGTCTCTTTAACATCAGGCCCTCGATGATTTAGAAATACATCGTAACAGGAGCTGTAAGGGAGATATTTGAATACACTTTTCCTCTGCATATCCATTCATTCATAGAGTTAAATAGACTGTAAGAAAAACCTATTAATTAGGTATCTATGACTCACTCAAATTGAAAACTAAAATGGATTTGGATAGTGGGTGATTCTCACCTTTGATCCTGTTCAAAGACAAAACTGCTTATTCCTGTAACATGGAATAGAGCATGTTAGTATGAATCTTTCGTCGTAAAATATCACTTTAGCTATGCATAAAAAATAGCCCTAACATTGATTGTGGCTACAAAATACCTCTAATATTGCTGCACAAATTCAGATCTAAGTACAAAAGATATTAAGCAGATAAAAAATAACATAGCTCCATAGATCCAATGAACAAGACAAGAAGAATGTATATGAAAGAATTTTGTATTATATTAAAGAATGGGGCACCTGAGAGGAAAGCAATAAAGGTGTTTTCCAGTTCTCCTTAGTGGGATGGGTTCTTGGAAGTCCTCAGTGTTTCAGATCTAACATTTCTCTCTCTTATGGATGTGGAAAAGCAAACATAGAACTCAATGGGAGTTCACAAAGAAAAATGGAAAATGGTGACCAAGAGAAGATCTAGAGTGATCTAATGCAATTAAGGTGACTAATGAATGGGGAAAACCGCCTATTTATAACAAAATATTGGGGTGGTATAGAACTCGGTGCATGAGTAAAATATTATTAATTGAATTCTAGAAGCACCTTTTTAGGAATATTTTATTATATTTGTTGGAGGGAAAAGGATTCTTGACTTGGGTCAATTCCTTTATTTATAAATAATAAATAAATAAATGATTTATTTATCATTTTAGGGGAATGATGGGAATACAATTAAATAAATAATGATTTATTTAATTATTTATGGATGATTTAGTCAAATTTAACTAAGAATATTATTTAAATAATGATTTAAATAACTTATTCTTAGGAAATTATTAAATAAATGAGGATTTATTTAATTAGTTTCCTTAGTTTGGGTTAAATATGACCAAATAGGTTATTTTATATGGTGAAAGCAATTTTACTTAAGGTAAAATTGGTCTTACATGGTGTACTTGGGTTCATCTAATAATAATAGGTTAGATGACCAAAAAAATGGTGTAACAGATTGCCCCCCAACATATGAGTGTTAGGAGCAAATCGTATGACCGAAGTACGTTGTAAGAGCTCAATCACTAGATATCAAAACAGAAGTGAGAGAGAGAAGTGTAATGGTGTCCGATGTACAAAAGAACTAGACCTTGAGGAGATGAGACTTACAGGTGCAACAAGTCTTGATGAAGTGGTACCTGTGCAAAAGGCGGCGGAGGAGGCATGCCTATGCCCGCCGAGACAAAGTACAAAGAATAATATGCCTAGAAAACCACGGAGCGTAAGAAGTACAAAGAATAAGGCGCCTGGAAAACCACGGAATGCAATAATGAAGCATGTGCTGGCCTAAACGTGAGCCAAGTAAGTAACATGAGGAATCCCACATACATACGATGCCTGGAATAATCGTTAGGACCTATATAATAATATGGTAGTACATGAGATAGAAATACGCCCAAATTCGCCCTACACATGGGGAAGGACTCACAAAATTTGACTGATACGTGCAAATCGAAGAGGCACTGCAAGCGCCTGAGGTCAGTATCATCATATGAGATGAGCTGCATCAAGGGCTGAAATGAAGTCATCCAGACATGTGGGGGGCTACCTGTAGGGCCACCCCCTCATGAGGGTTGAGACATCTCACACATGCCTAGGAAACACCAATATTTGCTGCTATGTCATGGACCATCAAGTGTATATATCACGATCATGCTAGTAAGAGCTTGAACCAAGGTACACTGCCCCGTAGACCTAGTTTCTAGAGTAAATGAACTGATGTCAACAGAAGGTGGTCCGCCATAGGTGAGGCAATAAGGGAAACCCAACTAAGGCACGAGGGAAAATAGTAGAGCGACGTACAAGAAGAGACTGATGATGAAAGGTCCAAAGGGGACTCGAAAAACATGAATAGAAAATGGTGTCTCATGACAGAAATCGACACGAACAAGAATAAACATGGGGCCAAGTGGTGACCCAAGGAAAAGTGTTGTAAGTGAGGAAATCTGATTTGGAGAAGAAGTAGTGAATGATAAGAACAAACAAATGCCGGTTATCGACAAGGAGATAAAAGATGCATTTCACGTGGGAAATGCTAAGGGTAATATCTCTTAAGATAGAGTGCATTGCGACGATTAGGAAGGGGGTGGCCTTTAAAGTCCTCTAAAAGATGTGCTCCCTTCCCAAGATCTTTATTGATGATGTAAGGACCTAGCCATAATGAGTTGAACTTCCCATGACCAAGGGTATCGTGGGCCTGGTCATATACTAGAACAAGGTCACCTTCATGAAAGGTGCAAGGGTGTACTTTTCAGTCATACTGAGCTTTTGTGCGCTTTCTGGCCACTTCGAGAGTTTTCAATGCAACACGAAGGTCTTTAGAGGCACGCTAAAGCATGATAAGTCATTGTTCTAGAGGTTGAGTATCAGGGAGAAGTTCGACGGCCAAGTGAAGGGAAGGGACTTCACACTCGATTGGTAGGATGGCTTCATCTCCAAAGACAAGGTGGAAAGAAGTGAAACCGGTGGTGGTTTTAACAAACGTACGATAGGCCCACAAAGCAGGGAAGAGCATGAGATGCCAATTGGTTTTGTGCTTATTCACCGTTCATTGAAGCATGGTCTTAAGAATTTTGTTGACCGCTTCAACTTGACCATTACCTTGGGGGTAATAGGAAGATGAATATTGGTGTTCAAAACCTAATAGGGAGGAGATCATGCCAAATTTGGTCTTCGAAATGTCGACCATGGTCGGAGACTAATTTTTTTGGAACGCCGAATCAGGCAATGAAATGGTTAAAGAAAAAGAGGGTTGCAATGCTTGCCATATTGTTGAATGTAGGCATAGCTTTGGCCCATTTAATGAAATAGCCAACCACCACGATGATATACTTATGGTTACTAGCGGATGGAGGTCGACATTCCATGAAGTCGATGGCCCATTTGCAAAAAGAACCAGCTGTGACGACAAGATGGAGGGGAGCGGGAGGAGCTCGCACCTTGGGGGAAAAGTGTTGGCAATTGGAACAGTGTTTGACTGCTTCAATGAAATCACTGAAGAGATAAGGCCAAAAATACCCAGCACGCATGATTTTTTGGGTGATGGCGAGGCCAAAGAGATGGCCACCACAAGCACCACTATGACAGGCATTTAGGACTTGCTCGGCTTCAGCATGGGTGAGGCAACGACGAAGGACAGTATCTATGCCGCAATGATAAAGGTCATCGCCGATTAGAAGGTAGCGAGAGGCTTGGTGTCAGATATGTCGTCGAGCATCACGATCAAGATGAAGGGCAAAATTTTGGGTTCGCAAGTAAGTAAGGATGTCACCGTACCAAGGATTGTTCGTGGTGATGGCAAACAAATGTTCATCGGGAAGAGCGTCATTAATTGGAGTATCTTGCATCTGGGTAGGCAGATCCGAAATGAGTTCAGCTAGGACTAAACCTTTCTTACTTTTTCGGGTGATGAATTCAAGGTAGAATTCTTGGAGAATAATGACCCAACGAGTGTACTTCCCATTGAGGATGTGGCGACTCAATAGGAAAGCCATGGGGTTGGAATCAGTCATAACCTTGGTGGAATGCATTAGGATATAATAACACAATTTTTGGACCTAGAACATGACCACTAGTGCTAATTTTTATTCACGAAAGTAGGAAACAGGTGGATTGGCAAGGTTCTTACTAACATAATAGATCACATGTTCAGCACCATTATCATCCTCCTGAATAAGGACACCAACAACCGAATAGGTGGAGGCGGAGATGTATAGAATGAAATCTCGGTCAAAGTCAGGGGGACAGATCAAGGCAGCGGATGTGAGAGCATGATTGAGGGCATCAAAAGACTCTTGAGCGTAGGTATCCTAGAAAAAAGGGGTGTGAGATCGAAGAAGTCTAAGGAAGCCGTGTGCAGTAGTGGCGTAGTCAGGAATGAATGGGCGAAGAAAATTAGCTTTTCCTTGGAGGCTTTGTAGCTGGCGTAAGGTACAAGGCAGAGGAAGTTCAAGAATGGCTTGAACCTTCAAAGGGTTGAGATATATCTTGTCTTTAGACACGATGAAGCTAAGGAGACGACCGGCGGGAACATAGAAGACACATTTCAAAGGGTTAAGGTGAATGTTATACTTGTGGCATCGAAGAAAAATGGTACGCAGGTCATGAAGGTGTTGCGCCCGATGTTTAGAACGTGTAGTAAGGTCGTTTAAATAGGCAAGGATAATATGGGCTAAGTCATGGAAGCAATAAGACATGGCTCGTTGAAAGGTGGCGCCAACGTTTTTAAGGCCAAATGGCATGACTCGGTATGCGAAAGTGCCCCACGGACTAATGAATGTGGTTTTAAGTTGATCAACATGACGGATAACAATTTGGTTGTATCCAGAGAAGCCATCCATAAAGGAGAGAATCTCGTGCCCTGCACACTCATCGATGATTTGGTCAATAAATGGTGTGGGGAAGTTGTCTTTGGGACAAGCTTTGTTCAGATCACGAAATTCGGTGCAAACACGAATGGTGCCTTTTTTTTTTAGGACAGGAACTGGGTTAGACACCCAAGTGGTATATTCAATAGGGTAAATGAAACCGGCCTGTCGGAGCTTGTTGATTTCAGCTTTGATGGCTTCACATCTAGAAGGATGGATGGGTCTCAACTTTTGACGAACAGGAATGGCATCAGGCCATGTGTCGTTGTGATGTTCGACAATGGCAGGATCGAGTCCGGGCATTTCTGAGTATGACTAGGTGAAAACATCATGGAATTCTTTGAAGAGTTTCGTGTAGGCTTCAATTTCTTCCGGGGTGCATTTGGCACCCATGGTGATATGTTCTTCAACACCTGGCTTGACATAAATGTTTATTTTGATGGTGGGAGAGATATTATCCATATTGCCTGCTTCGAAAGCATCAGGTGCTGAAATGGGGTTTTTAAACCAATCGACTTTATCAGGAATGAATTCTTTGGATTTGAGGGCATATTGGTCATGAGATTGATGGGGGAGGAAGTATACAAAATGGTGCATATCGTCCCATGGAAAATCAGGGTGGGTCATGGCTTCCATGATGTCTTCATCGGACTGGAAGATGGGAAGAGAGGATGGAAGAGGGTGACCTGAGGAGGTAGAGGGATGAGACTCTTGATTGTGAGGGGAAGGGCTCATAGGTATGGTGTCATGCGAGGTGACAGAGTGAGCAGTTGAATGATCAGGCGAAGCATCGAGGGAAGGTACCACGGGGTCAGTATCCGAGAATCACAGGGATGAGGAAAGGTAGGAAATGGTAGCGAAAGTTTCAATCATGTCAGTATCAGGAGGAGAAATGGTAATCGTGGTAGATAGGTGGTTTGCGGTGAGGGAAGAAGGAGTACAGGTGAGGGCAACTTTGAATTGGTGGTAGGTGGCTAAAGAAGCACGATACTCATCAAGGCAGGGAAATGGGAGGCGATATCTTTGCCAATGGGGGCTAGGAGAGAGCAAAGGAACTAGTCCATATAAACCCGATCTTCAAAGGGAGGAGATCGACATAAGCTTCGTTTGCGCCACCATTCCTGGACATGAGCAAAAAGGTGGGTTGTGGAGGATTGGCGGAAGGAGGTTAAAAGCTCGGTACCAGTGTTGTATCGAAGAGGGAGTTGGAAATAAGATAAAAAGGCTTGGGAAATGGTCGCAAAAGTGGTATGGGAGGAAGTGGCCTGTTCAACATACCATTTAGAAGCTTCGCCTATAAGCGTGCATTGGAACAATCTAAGATGAATAAAGTTGTCAGTAATGGAATTGGAGGAACACCACATATGGAAGGATCGGATATGGTTGGAGGGATCCTCACTAGCAAGGCCTTCGAACTTGGGAATGTCAGAGGGGAGCTTGGTTGGCATAGCAAGCCAACTAACATCGTGGCAGATAGGATCATTAATCAGTTGATTGAAGTCAGGGAGACTAAGGCTGACCATATAAGGGAGTAATGGGGTAGTCGAGGTAGGTCCTGAGGTGGTTCCACTAGAAACAGACCCAGCAGTAGTACTGTGGTTACTGCTGGTGGTAGGCCCTGAAGTAGACATGGTGAAAGTGACAGGGGGAGAACTAGGAGTAGGGGGAGAACCCGAACAATCAGAGGAAGAGTCGGAGTGCAGACTCGGGGGAGGAATTACTTGATGATGACAGGAAGGAGGAAGTGGACCAAGCGGAAACTGACAGTGAAGGCCAAGAAGTCTCCAAGAAATGCGCCTTGGGGGCGCAATGATGACGGGAAGAAGAATAAACCGACAAGGGCAGGGACAAAATCAAGTGAGGTCGAGGGCAGAGAGGTGAAGTGAAAATTGATTTTAAATTCTTTGCCAAGCAGTGTTAACCAGGCACTTCTTCGCTTAGGGTCAATGTGTGGCATGCGTTAATTTTAATTGTTTAAACCCAGCTGTTTTAAGAGTAAAAGAAAAAGTGTGTTGCGTAATGGAAAAGAAATCTGCAGTAAATAAAACTGAAAGAACAAAAAATTAACAACTAAAAATGCAGCAATCTAACCCAAGAAGGTGGGTCTCTCAAAACTAGTCAACAAGAGGGGAAAACTAGGCAAAGCACGCTGAAAAAAGGCCAATATATCTAAGGGCTGGAGGGACTCGGATCTAAAGGGTGAATCTGCTGAAAAGTGGTGCAGAGAACAACAAATAGGCAGAGGCAAGGTTGCTGCTGGAAAGGAGGAGATCAGCTAAAAATGGAAGAGATAAGGTAGTGGCCTTAGAAAAGAGCCCAATAAACATAATATGAGGTGTTTTGCGAGGGAGAAGAGCCGATCTAAAGGGATATGAAAATGAGGTATCAGATCAGAGAAAAAGAGGGTTGAAACTTTGGAAATTCATACTTCTTAAAAGACTCATCCACAAAAAGTGGAGGGTACTAGAGCCCTAAGGGGCAAGATTCCCTCTTAGTTGAGTGAAGCAGATCAGAAACAGGTCCAAATGGGCAGAGATAGAGGCTGGAAAACCCTGACAGAAGCTTCAGAAAAACCTAGAAAAAGCGCTGAAAAATTTGCAGAAAAAGTGCAGGTCACAGGTTCTGACCTGTTTTTGGTCTAGGTCACAATTTTTGGGTAGAAAAGTGCGTCTTGAGGCTCAGGTCACACTTTTTGGGCCGATAAGTGCGACCTGCAGATCCGGCTCTCTCGGCGGCAGATTTCAGAAAAATTTGTCGTCTCAGTTGCGGCTGATGTCTGTCACCTGCGCAATAAGGCCAGAAACAAATGGAAGTTAAAAATTTGACGATTTGAGGGTTTTAGGGGTGAAAAAACACCATAAAAATAGGAAAAACAGAAAATGGAAGAGAAACCCTAGGGTCTAAAATAGCTGGATATGTAAGAATATATAAAACGACAGCGGTTGCAAAAGAAAACCCGTGTGGAGTCACCAATTGTTAGTATGAATCTTTCGTCGTAAAATATCACCTTAGCTACGCATAGAAAATAGCCCTAACATTGATTGTGGCTGCAAAATACCTTTAATATTGCTGCACAAATTCAGATCTAAGCACAAAATATATTAAGCAGATAAAAAATAACATAGCTCCATAGATCCAATGAACAAGACAAGAAGAATGTATATGAAATAATTTTGTATTATATTAAAGAATGGGGCACCTGAGAGGAAAACAAGAAAGGTGTTTTCTGGTTCTCCTCAGTGGGATGTGTTCTTGGAAGTCCTCAGTGTTTCAGATCTAGCATTTCTCTCTCTTATGGATGTGGAAAAGCAAACATAGAACTCAATGGGAGTTCACAAAGCAAAATGGAAAATGGTGACCAAGAGAAGATCCAAAGTGATCTAATGCAATGGAGGTGATTAATGAATGGGAAAAACCCTCCTATTTATAACAAAATATTGAGGCAGCCTAGAACTCGGTGCATGAATAAAATATTATTAATCGAATTCTAGAAGCACCCTTTAGGAATATTTTATTATATTTGTTGAAGGGAAAATGGTTCTTGACTTGGGTCAATTCCTTTATTTATAAATAATAAATAAATAAATGATTTATTTATCATTTTAGGGAAATGATGGGAATATAATTAAATAAATAATGGTTTATTTAATTATTTATGGATAATTTAGTCAAATTTAACTAAGAATATTATTTAAATAATGATTTAAATAACTTATTCTTAGGAAATTATTAAATAAATGAGGATTTATTTAATTAGTTTCCTTAGTTTGGGTTAAATATGACCAAATAGGTTATTTTATATGGTGAAAGCAATTTTACTTAGGGTAAAATTGGTCTTACATGGTGTACTTGGGTTCATCTAATAATAATAGTTTAGATGACCAAAAAAATGGTGTAACAGAGCATATCTCCATTCTTTAGTTGTCTATGGATCATAAAGGTTTTTCTTCTCGTAGTTGAACAGGGCTTTACCATATGCTCCATCATTGTCTTTGCCAGTCTACCTAAGTTCACTAGGTTTCAAATAGTAAAAAAATGGAATAATTGTAGCCTTGGATTATGGGCTCAACCTAATCATGAGAACTACTTCATCTAGACACCATTTCGATTGGGCAAAATTTGGAGGAAAAATATCTATGTGGACAAAGGTAGATAAAATAGCATATTTTATTTTAGAAGGAATCTTGTAGCCAAATAACAAGTCTCTTGTAGTCAAACAACAAGTCTCACAAGTCACGCTTGTCCATAAATACCTATGATTCATAGGATTCAAGGAGACTGCAATGTTAGGTTGCAAAAGTGTTGACATCTTGGCTACAATAATTGTAATCACAAAGGTTATTGGATATGTCATAGTGGACATACGGAGGGGACACAGTGGAGGAGAAAATGCAACGATATGGATGAGTGGCAGATGTTAGATCGTGTGCCATTGGAGTTCAGACAACAACGCTAAGATTATGCGATGAGTACAGTTATACGGGAAGAAAGATGTTGTAGTGTATAACACAAAATAAAACAAATATTGATATTGCAATGTATCACTACACATATAGTAATGGCTCTGTTATTTCTTTTCAACAAAACTGCCCAACGAGCCCTTGGCGAATTGGTTTTTTTTTTTTTTTTTTGTTTCGCCCAATAATCTCTCACAAATTATCAGCCTATTGTAATGACTATGGTATATCTCTAATCAAGGCAACCTACCCACGCGCCATTCAAAATTTTTTTATTGAAGATTTATCATGATTGAATATAGTTGTCCATTCACATTAATGAATACTGAGACAATCGTTACTGCTATTCAGAAATATGAATTAAAATTAAAATATTAAAAATCATTAGTTTTCTGGCTACACTACATCTTACCCCTTTTAGTCAAATTTAGGGTGTTGTTGTTTCAATTTTTAATGTTGACGTCAAAAGCCATTTTTTTTTCAACACGTAGCTTAGATACTGTCGTTGAGAGTCATTCGTACACAACCACTTGGAATCCATTTCAGTTTAGTCACAATGTCCATGCATAATACAATGAAATTCTAACATGATGGCGTCGTTTTTGAGAAAAATGCACCGAAAAACGCCTTCGAAAAACAAATTCTTTGCTTGTTCAACTTGCATCCTAACTACAGTCAAGATGCCTTACATCTATATGGTAGGAATTACTCTTGACATCGGTATTAAAACTTCGTGAATCAGAACGTTTCATCTTTTACATATGTATATTTTAGTTTTTTAAGATTTTTTTTTTTCAATTTTGCATCTCTAGATCTGTATGCAGAAATGCTAAATTTAAATAGATTTGTTTCTCTTTCTTATATTTTTATTAGAATCTTCACATTTTTATATCTCTGTATATGTATCTAGTTTGAAGTGCAAATTTTTTAATTCAATAATTGTTTATTATGTATCTGTGTTTTCCTTCACATATACAATGTGAAAGTGTTCCACTCATGATTACACAATATGAAATGTTTCCACTCTCATGTTCACTTTTCACATCATTCATAATGTATTTACATTCAAATAAACAAAGATGCTTCAATAAACATATGCATTTTAATTTTTTTTTTAGAATTTCACAAATCTGTCTCATCTTATATCATAAGTTTTTTCATAGACTTAATTTAAACCTAGTTTCATGTATGTTATAATATGTTAATTAATTAACATATAAATCTTGTTTTTATTACAAATCTAACAATAATCTTACACATATTTTATAGGTCAACATAATATTACTATAATCCTAGATTCATGTATGATAGGGTAATGCTCTTATCGATTTTTCTCAATTCTAAATTGATTCAAATTATTAAAATTCACTATTGATGAAAATACTTCCTATATCATCAAATTCCAATAATTTAAAAAAGTATATATAAAATTAAATCACTGGCATACAAAGTAACTAGACTTTGTTAAACTCATTAATGGTCATTACATTATCATCAAATTACTTACATAGTTTTTATATTATTATATCTACTAAATTTTATATATACCTTTTTCTAATATTATCATTTAAAATTTTATTAAAATAAATCAAATACATTTGACATATATAACTTTTAAAATTATTTTTACATTATAAAAAAAATTAAAATAGTAATTAAAATTATTTATCTATAAAAAATTTAATTACTATTTCAAATTTTATTATAATAAAAATGATAATCTTAAAATCATATTGTCATAAAGAAAAATAGTACACTCTACTATTACACTCAAATCTTAATAAAAAATAATATCTATACACCACAAAATACTCTAAGGGAATAAAACCCTCACGAAAAATAATAACATCCCACCATTTACCAACTACGATATCCTCTTTTGACATCTTGAATGTCCCCCACAATTGGGGAATATATAACCCTATGATGTTCAACATGCATAAACAAAATGACCCTTATGTAGTTTAAAAAAAATAAAAATCCTTCTCCAAGTTAAAATAGAAAACACCAGGGTGCATGAATTTTTTCTAGTTGTAACACGATGTTCTAGTGATGGGAAAATGTTCTTGAGATTGGTGTTTTCTATTAAAAAAAAAAAAAAACACACTAGCCACAACGATGCATAGTGATCAGTGAATTAATTCGATCCAAGGACTACTTTTAGTTTTTTTCCCTGTTCTGGTTTTTTTTCACTTCTTTGCTTACACACTTGCACACAAGAGTTTTTTTCTGTGAGAATAATCTAGAATAATGTAGAAATAGGAGTGGTTATGGTTTGTTGAATGATAGTTTATAATTAGATTTTATTTCCACCAGTTCAGGATTGTTGCCTCAAAGTTAGGAAGATTAGGTGAGTGCCTATGCTATAAATATGTAATGTCATCTTTCGAGCTAATGACAAGTTGTGTGAGCTTTGTCTCACGTTGTGTCTTGCATTTGTTTATTTAATTTGGTATCAGAGCTCAGAGCTTACATTCCAC
The DNA here is from genome assembly GCA_034641835.2 of Pinus albicaulis. Classification (NCBI taxonomy): domain Eukaryota; kingdom Viridiplantae; phylum Streptophyta; class Pinopsida; order Pinales; family Pinaceae; genus Pinus; species Pinus albicaulis. Next base: position 75,916,152 of record CM076574.1, on the reverse strand, counting down.
TTTTGTTCCTCAGATCTCCAGTTTGAACCTGACTCGCAGCAATATGACGGCTCTGTAGATCAGAGGGTGCCGAATCCATCCGTTTTCAAGCACATTTCTAACGCTCCAACAGAATTGAAATTGGGGAAAATCCGAAGATGAAATCGCATACATCGACCCTGACAGCATCAGGACGAGTGGCAATCTCTGCTTTGAAG